>VZQC01008907.1:5682797-6043137 GCA_009823505.1 Rhizomys pruinosus
GACAGGGTTTCCCTGTAGCCCCAACTGTCCTGGAACTCACTCTGTAGACCAGGCTGGCCTTGAACTCACAAAGATCTGCCTGCCTCTGAGTGCTAGGATTAAAGGTGCGTGCCACCACGCCGAGCTTTCATGTCCCTCTCTTTTAAGCTGAATGTATTCAATCTCCTTTCCTGTTGTTCTTAATGCTGATTCACTGTGTTTTTATCCTTGTCTTAATCATCAGCCTTTCTATCCTCATAACACAAACAGTAACACACATAAACCCATCAGCTAGAACATTAACTACAGTTTTCATTCAAAGAAGTTTTAAAAATATTTTATTATTTTTATTGTATGTGTGTAAATGTGTTGCTTGCCTGTAGGTAGGTGGCCCCATGTCATGCAGTGCCCGTGGGAGGTCAGAAGAAGGTGTCAGATTCCCTGGAACTGGAGTTATAGATGGTTGTTAGCCACCATGTGTGTGCTAGGAAATGAACCCTGGTCTTCTGCAAAAGTAGCCAGTGCTCCTAACCACCAGGCCATCTGTGCAGCCCAGAAATAAAGAATTTAATCAAGCATATACATATTGGTTTTAAAGAAGAATGTTGCACAGGAAACTTTTGAAAGTTTTAAAAATTCAGTTATGATTTTTAAAATTTGGCCATTTAATATAAATTGATAAAGCAATAAAATTCTAGGTTTTAAATTAAATCAGATTATACTTTGAAATTAGGATCTTTTTTTTTTTTTTTTTTTTCATGAAGCCCAGCCTCAGAAACAGATAGTGGTGGAGTGTTCTTTGTATGGAGACTAGATCCAAGGACCCATAAAACAGAGGGAATTTGGGTATTTATAATAAAATGTGGTTAAAGCAACCTTGAAAACAGCCCTCTGGCTATAGTCATTACATTCTTAAGATATTGGCAGCAGATTAACAGATCTGATACAAATAAATGAAAATTTGTGAAATGGTGAATTATGCAGATTATATGAGTCAAGTCAATGAAATATTTGTGAGCTTTGATAGTCTGGAAGTCTGCCATGCTGATTAGGGGTCAGCTTAGCTCAACACACAATTAAAGCTTAACATTTCCTGCTCCTGCTTTTATCCCGAGTTTGAAATGCACAGACCTGTCTGTTACCTACTTGTAGTCTGCTTTAAGTCTTCATTAATTACTGATCCTGTGGCTACCCTGCCTACAAACTTTTCAAGGTTTCATCTATCCAAATTCAACTGAAAATATTAAAAGATGTTCAGAAATATGCAATTCACACTTTTCAAATAATGTTTACTATAGCATATTGCTATAACTGTTCTACTTTACAGTTAGTTACTATTGATAATCTCTTACTATGCCTGATTTTTAAACTAAACTTTGTGTTGTGAGAATACACAAGACAACCAATCCTCCATATCCATGAGTTCTGAACCCTTGAATTCAACCAACTATGCATGGAAATGTTCTTTTAAAAAGCCATCTCTACTAAAAATGCACAATTTGTCATTCATGCAAGTTCTCTCTAGACAATACAACAAAGCCACGTAGCTTAATCTCATATTGAGTATTCTAAGTTATCTAGAGGTGATTTAAAGAATTCAGGAGGACATGATAGGCTATGTGAAAATGCTATGTCATTTTATATAAAGGGCTTGTGTATCCTTACATTTTGGTATTTGCAGAAAGACCTGGAAGAAATCCTCAAATACTGAAAGACCAGTATATGCATGTGGTTTGGTACTATCCTGTGTTATAGGCATCCACTGGAGTCTGAGAACTTAACTTCCTATGCAGAAGGAGTGACTATACACATGAGATTATCAATAATAACTAACTGTAAACTAGAATTATTTTTATCCTATTTATCTTCTCTTAACATGCAGTGTTACCAGAATTTTGGGGTCACTTTGTGAATCCCAGGTGAAACAAGGGACATCGAGTCCCCTCATGGGTTTCTTTACTGTATGGACATAATGTGGATTAATGACTTTCACCAACCTTGCAACCAAAAAGATTACTATTCATAATATAAACAAATTTACTGAACATGTTCTCCTCTTTTGGTCTAGGCACCTGATCTTAATCTTTCAGGACCCTGCCTTGCCCCCACTCAAGATAGTGAATAAATGTGGGTGTGCTTGATTAACATATTGAAACAGAACACTGAAAGCAATTCTCATAGAAAGCAGTGAGAAAAATAGAGAAGTCTGATACTGAGTGATTTTAGGCCTAGGGCTCAAAGAGCAAGATTCTCTTATAAGATAAGGGTGGATCCTAGCTTCTCCTTCCCCAACTGATGCTGGAAACACTATTTCAATAAAAGTATGAGCGAAGCGTGGCTCAAGAGCACAGTTTTGTGAGACATCTGAAGGAACAGGCTCTCAGAGTTCAGATCTACTTTTAGCCTTAAAACTAAAGCTAAGAACTGTTTCTTTATTCAGAGGTTAGTATAATATGTAAGCCACATGTTCTTAGTCTTATTAAAAAAAATAATTTAAGAGTGGATTCAAACAGAAGCTGAAAGACAATTTTATTAGAATTTATGAGAAAAACTCTCTGGCTGGCAAGCTGTAAATCTCAGCAGCTGCCCAGGGGGAGGATAATACAGAAGAGAAAGAAAAGCCCTGCCATTTTAAGATGGTATGGAAGACGGACTAGCAGCCACATGGCAGGGAGAGGAGCTTTAAAGAAAGAGTAAGAGAACTCACAGTCCTGGGGAAACCCAATGTATTAGGGAAAGAAAGCATAGAAAATAGAGAAAAGGAAGAAAAGGAGAGGTTATACTTTTCTGAGGAATTCAGAAAATCAGGCAGACTTACAAGGCTGCATATCTGCAGCCTGATAAGCTACTACCTTAGCAGCAGGAATTCTGGGAAAGAAAAGTATGGTATCTTCTTAAAGAACTAATTATTCTGCTTAGTTAGCTCTTTAGCATGGCTTGAGATGAACCTGCCTTCCTAAGCCATCCTAGGCCAGGGGATAGACCAGACCCAACTGGAATATTAGGTCTCTACCCAAGCTTTAGGGGTCTTTCTTGCTACTGAAACATTAGTATTAGGTTAGTGCTTTTTCTTTTAACCATTTAACAATGCTTGGGTCCTCTTGGCCTTAAACTAAAGCTAATAGGTGGTTTCTTTATTTTATTATCTCTTTATTTTATTAGAATTGATAATGATATTTTGAAGGAAGAAATTCTATATGTGTGCTTATTGTTTCAGGTTCTTAATAGATCAATATTTCCCTTTGTCACCTTCTGTGTCAACAAAAGATGACTAATCATATTTTGTGAAGTTTAATATACTTTGTTTGTGCAAACATTTCCACTGCGTTTTGCAACCCCAAATATCTGCAACTTAATTTAGAAAGCTTGTAAACTCAGGTGACTTACTTTTAATCAAATTCAGCCTCATTAGTAGATTATATAATGGAATCTTACGAGGCTACATTTTGATCAACAGCAACAAGTTCACAATTGAAGTCTACTTGAATTTATTTGGTCATGATAATTCTTTGATATGCCAAGTACTGCCTTTCATCTGAAAACTTCAGAATGCTTCCCCTGTGCTGGTAATTGTATAGGAACTCCGGTCTCACCTTCATTTTCACTTGGTTGCTCTTAGAATGTTGATTCTTTTTTTTTTTTTTAATTTTATTTATTTCTGTATGTGTATGAATGTACTGTCTGCATGCAAGTCTGTGCACCCGTGTCGTGCAACGCCGCGGAGTTCAGAAGAGGGTCTCGGATTCCCCTGGAACTGGAGTTCTCCTGGAATTGGAGTTAAAGACGGTTCTCAGCCACCATGTGGGTGCTGGGGATCGAACCCGGGTCCTCTGTAAGAGCAGTCGGCGCTCTTAACCGCTAGGCCATCCCTCCAGCCCAGAATGTTGATTCTTTCTGATCAGGTCTGGCCTCCTTGATGTACAGCAATGCCCCCCACCCAAGCCCTTAAGGTGAATGCCGAAAAATCTACCCGCTCTTGGGGGTTGGGTCTCTGCCTGACTCTCTGACTTCATTCATCCACTCCCTCTGGCTCCTTGCTTTGTTTCTCCCTCACTGTCCCTTCTCCAGCCCTGGATGGTTCAGCTCAGCTGTCCTTAGTAAGGGAAAACTGACATCTACTGCACCAGTTCCAATCTCCACATGCACTGGGAGAAGCACCCACCTCTGCTCTTTCAGTGTTGATGCTGTGATTATTTGATCAGTATATGTCTCTGGCACTGAGCTGTAAGCTTCAAAAAGCAGGGAAGGGTTGGTTTGTAGACACACTTATTGACTTCACCATGTTTCTAGAGCCCAGTCAAACGTTTGGCAAACAATAGATATTTAATAATGTGTGTGAGAGGATGAATTCATAAATGTTCTGTGTTTTGTTCCATTGGCTTTTTGAGACAGGGTCTCCTATAGCCCCAGCTGGCCTAGAACTCACTATGTAGACCAGGATGGCCTTGAACTCACAGAAATCCTGCCTGCTTCTGCCTCCTGAGTGCTAGGATTAAAAGTGTGGGCCACCACACCCCAGCAAAATTTATCATTTTTAACACTTAAATCTACCAATCAGTAGAAATAAATACATTCACACTGTTATGTGACTATTACTGTATTTCCAGAACTTTTTCATTAGCCCTAGTCAAAATCTGTATCCATCAAATAACTTCCCTCATAACATTGACTTTACAGAAGCGTTTCCTTTTGAGAGCTCAGTCAGTAAAGTGACTGCCATGTAAGCATGAGGACTTGAGTTCAAGCCCCTGCACTCGCATAGAAAGCTGGACCTGGTGATGTGCGCTTATGGCTCTAGGGAAACAGAAATAAGATGATCCTCGGGATTCACTGGCCAGGCAGCTAGCATAATCAATCCCTGGACTACAGCAAAAGACCCTGTCTCAAAAAATAAGGTGGGCATCTCCTGAGAAACAATACCTGAGACCGAACTCTGGCTTCTATGCCCAAGTATGTGTGCATGAGCACACACACAATAAGAATAACTTTTTTAAACAAAATAAATTGTTTTGAGTAAAAACAAATATTCTCTTTATAGATATATATAGGTTAGATATGTAAAATTCATGAACATAAATTGCTTTTGCCTCCTGAATATTGTTGGCTGCCTCAATGTCCTTTGTTTCCTCTGCTATCTTGGTTGATGGTATCATGTGGAAATGGCATTACTGAAAGATGCCAGTGGGAACCTAAGGCCCTCCTTCCATGCTGAAGACCATCTTCGCATCATGAATGAAGTCCCATCTCCAATTCATACCCAGAAATCATTTTTGGTTCCTTCTTCATCCTTCTCCTCATCACCTCCCCCATACCTAGTCATGTATGTCACACACACGCACACACACACACACACACACACACACACACACACACACCGTTACTCTCAAGACTGTGAGTTGTTTAAGCACTGGGACTGTATCTGTTTTAGTTATTTTTCTGCTGTTGTGGTAAAACACCACCAACAAGGCAAAGTAAGGCCAGAGCAGAAAGCCAAGCAATCACATCTTCAAGCAGGTACAGGAAGCAGAGAGTGACCAGAAATCTGCCAAGGCTTAGGAACTCTCAAAGCCTGCCCCCAGTGACTTGCTTCCACCAGCAAAGCCCCGCCTCCTAAGACCACCCAAAACAGGACCACCAACAGGGCAAATGGAGCCTGTGGGGACATTCTCATTCCAACCACCACATTCTCTTACTTCGACTCCCAGAGCTGTAACATGATTTTTGACGGGGTGTTCTTCCTCCTGCAGATGAGAAACGTGCTTCATTTTACTTTCTTTTAGGAAGGAATTTGACAATTTCACAAAATACCATATCCCCGTTGTAGAATCATCATTATCCTAAAGACATCTTTCCAGTGTGTTACTCTGTGTGGCCATCATGCCCTGCATCAGACCCACCTAAGGCTGTTGATTGGAGCATGGGATTCCAGGCCCCTACAACAACTACATTCAGTAGCCCCCATTCATCAGGCACCTTATATATTACACGCCAGTCTATAAAACATTGTTTGTTGTGTATTTAGTGAACTTGAAATTTTATTTCTTGCTTAAGACCTTCACATATTCATTGACAGTTTGACTAGCTTCCTTTAAGCCTTTTCTTCCCTAGGCAAAATAAGTACTGTTACTTTGTTTCTATTAGGACTTATTTGAGTCCCTTAATCTTTGTTACTTTGCTACTCTGAATACACTCATATTTTTAATGAAATTAGTTCCACTTAGATTGTAGTCACAGACACAGGCCTAATAAGAACTAGACTTAATTTAAGATTTATTAAGTTCATCATGTTTTGGCTTTAATAGATGGGGCAGAGCTGACTGCTAGAGCAAACACCGGGTTGAAAATGTCACGCAGTTAGAGGCCTTTCCAGCTCAGGCACAGCTTGTTGTGGGCAATGGCGATCATAAGTGTGAAGAGGAGGGTCTCTACCCATCACCCTTCAGGGACCCACAGTGGCAGAGGCCATCCCAAGCAAATTCTAAAGCCTTACAGACTCAGGCAGAGGCATGGGAGATGATGGAGAGCTTGCTGCCTCAGTGCCTGGGTGGGAAAGTTCTACTGTTGGTTCCCTGCATCCAAAGGCCTGCCTAGATACAAACGGAGTTGGAAGTGTGACTTTGGAGAGGACCCCTTCCCCACAGCCTCTCTTCAGGACAAAAATGAATGTGACTCTTATAGACATGTGGCCGGTACTGTACACAAAACTTCTTGGTTTCCACACACATTATTTCCTCCTATGAGCCCATGTAACATATTGTGCACCACATATTGTGAATCACTGCAGGAACATAGAGGACAATGCAGTTGCTGAAGTACCAGTACATTTGCTCACTCACAAGGCAGCAAAAGACAGCATCACTTTAGACTGTCTAGAGCCTCTGTGGATGCCTTCATCCTGTGTAACTTTATTTATTTTCTTTTAGACAGGGTCTCCCTTTAGTCCCAGCTGGCATGGAGCTCATTATGTAGACCAGGCTGGCCTTGAACTCTATCCTGTGTAACTTTAATTATTGATGCTTCTATCAGATCATTTTTCTGAAAGAAAACATGGTACGTGGTTCCCATGAATTCTTGGGAAGGGCATGAATCGGGGAACGGGTCTAAACTTGATTAAGAAATGTTGTATGAGATGCACAAAAGCTCAATAAAAAATTAAGGAAATTTTTTCTTTTTATTTTTCTTTTCATATATATATATGTATATATATGCTATGCATGTATGTGCATTCCAGTGGGTGTGGCCACACGTGTGAGCAGGTGTGCAAGCACGTGTGTATGCATGTAGAGGCTCAAGGATGCTGTCAGGAGTCACCCTTGAGCCCTCTTTACCTTACTCTTTTTGAGGCAGGTCTTTCAGTCAAATCTAGAGCTCCCTGATCTAGTCAGTTTACCCTCTCGGGGGCCAATTGTGTCTGCCTTCTGAGGCTGGAGATACAGGTGGAATTACAGAACATAAGTGGTTTCTGGAGATCTGCTCTGGTCCTATTGTTTACGCAGCAAATGCTTTAACTACTGAGCCATCTTGTAGCCTCTCTATCCTTTTTAATTTCTATTTTGAGATAGAGTCTCACTAAGTTGCCCAGGCTGGTTTTGAACTTGTGATGCTACTGTCTTAGCCTCTGAGTAGCAGGGATGACAGGTGTGTACCACAAAGTCTGAGCAACCCTTTCTTTTGGTGTATATGTCATGTAGTTGGTCCCAAGTTCCAAGTTTACTAGTCTTGTAAGAGTGAAATTAACATGATGGTAAACTTGGGTCCAGAAGTCAGGGCCCAGTCTCTCCAGAACCCCAGCTAAGCCAGATGTGGTTGAAGGGGGCTCCTCCGGGTAATATCTGGTTGGGCTATTATTCAGGATTTTGGATTGTACTATCCACTGTTTGGAATCCATTTTGGTTCATAGGATGCTATAATAGGACAAACTGAACTTTGAGACTGCTTTGACTTTTTTCTATGCCAAACTGAATTAGGCTGTCAGGTGGCAGACATAGTCTGGAGAAACCAAAGCTAAATGCCCATTTTAATGGGATGATTTATCCTCATCGCTTCACTTAGTAAGTATGGACTGACCACAAATTCAATCTGAGGATCATGCAAAAGCAGGAACTTTAAAAAAGGACAGTTTATGGCGTAGCCTATGATTTTCTACTCAACTTTTTTGAAGTTCAAAGATTATTTTTAAGTTGTAAGTTTGTATCATTTCATAGTAATAAAAAAGCAAGATAATTTTCCATGCTGCACATATACATAATAGAGCAGGTATAAACATGTGTTGTTACATGTAAAAGTTGATGTTCTGGGTTCTGAGAAGCATTTCTCAGAAATATTTATCTTGATTATATACAGGAAATCATTGTCACAGGCGAAGACTGATTTGACCTGAGGGGCTCAAATAGTCAATGTTTCCCTGTAATTGATTGTAATCTCCTGTCAGTAAGGAGTCCAACTTTCAGAGATCAGACTCTAAGCACTTAAATGTCATCCCAATTCTACTACAAAGTGCGAACGAGATGAGATCACAAGTGTTTCTGCTTGCTGGTGCCTTTTGCTTAATAGTGTTTATAATAACATATTTTCAGTTGTACTGAATGCTATAGATTCTCATTTAAAAGCAAAGTACAATGAAAACATTCTGCAAAAAGTAAATGTCAATCAGTAGCAGTTCTTTTTGGGAGGAAAGTGGCCACGGGAGGGCTTTCACCTTTCCTACATTACTGCACTTCTTAAAAATACAATTGACTTCCTTTTACTGTAATTGTTCTACTATGTGTGCGATGACCTTTGGTTTTTCACCTAGATGCCATTCATCTTTTCTGAAGTCTAGTTTTAAAATGCATCAAATTTCTTCTTGACCTTTTGACTTAGGATTGGTTTTATTTAATAGGATAAGTTGATTGCATTTTGGAAAAGAAAATTAAATTCTTACTAGGTTATTGGTAAAATAGTTCATAGCAATGATGAATTACCCTATTCTCTTGACCTAAATGGGTTTCCAAATGATGAGAGCTCTCAACACAGTTGTCACTGCAAGAGTAATGAAGGTAACAAAAAATCGCTTTCCTAGAAATATTTGGTGTAATTGCTGACATGGTAATACAGTTAATACAAATAATAGTGTTCTGGTAGTCCTTGCTTGGGGGTTGAAGTTGCCACAAGGGGGCTTGCATTGTGGCAGTTCTCTATTGGTAGCAAGAGAGAAGGAGGAAGACACACACACCTGGGAACCCTATCCAGGCAAAACTGACATGTGCTCTTTTCAGAGTATTTCACTCTGACAGAATTAAGCATAAAAACAACTGCCTTGTATCACAAGATCTCATTCCATGCTCATCGCTCCTAAAATACGTATTCAGAGCATCTTCTTTCATTCCCTGGCTGTAGCGTTTTCATACTTTTGTTAATGTTATCATAGAGTTAGGGAAGCTGAGAGAATGCCGTAGGAGCCAGGGAGGCTGCAAACACTAGTCCACAGACATGGTAGTGACACTGGGATCCACAGAGGCTTTGAACCCTAGATCAAGGAGGTGGAAGTTCCCTGGAAGCTCCCACTCAGGGCTGCATCCTTCCGTCTCAGACAGGGAGTGCCCCATTTGCATCCTGCCTGAAGCTCTTGACTGTACTTCCCCTCCTCTGTTCCTGCTCTCTTATTTCTTGACTTGGTATAGCTACTCCTTGGCAGCTCCTACCTTAACCTCCCAAATGCTAAACAGGCCTCCACCAACCTGCTCCTCTACTGTCCTCTTCTTAAAAAAAAAAAAAAAAAAATACTGTCATTGATGAATTGTATATTTCATTCATTATCTTTCTGTCCAATTTAGACATATTCCCCGCTCCCTGCCCCCACCTCACTCCTGTTCATGCCTTCTGCCATACGTGTCTTACATCTTTCAGTCTTTTCCCTGCAGAGGCTTGTTGTTTGGGGCAGAGTTTAACTGTATCATTCAGTTCTTTAACTCAGTCTTTATGTTGTTGTTTTTCCCTCCCCCTTGTATTGCTCCAACATATGCATCAAAATTATGACCTCTGAGAATAAACTGTATGTTAATTCCAAAATATGTTTAGGAATTCACATTTTCCCCCTTTAATTTTATATTACTCTAAAATATGAATACATACCTTCCACCCATATATAGTAATTACAGTGTCTGAAAATAAGTGGTAGGTCAATTCTAGAGCCTGTTAAGAGATTTACATTCTATAACACATTTGCTTTCAGATAAAAAGAAATATAACAATAATGTTGTTCAGCTTGCCTTTCAACTAGGGATTTGCAGTTAGCATCCACAAATGAGGGAAACCATTCACCATTTGCTTTTCTGTGACTGTGTTACTTCACTTAGCATAATGGCTTTACGTTCCATCCATTTATCTGCAAATTTCATGATGTCATCTTTCTTTTTTTTTTTTTTGTTTTAGTTCATGTCGCCATTTATAGAGAAATTGTGGATCAAGTCAACACATTTTTATTGAGGACTGTACTTAGGTACAGGTATTGGAGAAACTCTAGGGGTGATAAGTGTGGGACAAGGGACAGATTCTAAGTTCATCACAGCTTTGCACTGTATCATGAATAATTTGCCCAGGGTGTCAATGTCAGTATGAACAAGCAGGTTAGACAGGGTAGATCTGAGGTTGGGGTAGTGTAGCACATTGTGCTGTTGAAAGGCCCTGGTGAGATATGGTAGTGTCATGGGATGCCAGGCTGGGCAGGGTAGTGCTGGGCCCCAAATGATGGGTAAGGGCTCCAGCTGTGGTCTGGAAGTATGGACCTTCTGCAGGTCCTAGATTGAGTGGATGTGACTCTTGTTCTCAGATGTGTCCAGGGCCAGTCTCCTTGAGATAGGATAGTAGGACAAACCCTTCAGGTCCCTCTTGTTTGGTCACTCTCAGCCTTACTTCTGCTTCTAAGGTCTTGGAGGCTGGTGCAACCTTTCCCAGAAGGCCATCTTTTTCTCCTTCAGCTTCACACCCACTCTCGTAGTGAAATCCAACAGCAGGTACTTTTCATCCTCTTTAAAGCGTGGCCAGTAGGGCAGCTTCTTGTCATTGGGGTTCAACTGGGTAATTGGCACTAGCATCCCACAGAGTGAGTACCATTCAGTCGTTGTTTTTTCTGGGACTGTGTTACTTCACTCAGCATGATGTCCTCTAGCGCAAGACCATTTCCCTGCAAAGCTCGTGTGATGTCGTCTTTCTTTACTGCTGCATAGAACTCCATTGTGGTAGATGTACTCACATTTTCTCTATCCACTCGTCAGTTTTGAGGGGCATTTAGGTTGGTTTCCAGCTCTGCGTATTGTGAAGAGAGCTGCAATAAACATGGCCGTGCATGTATCTCTGGGGTGGTTAAGTCTTGAGGGTACATGCCCAGGAGTGGTATGGCTGGGGTCGGGTGGCAAGTTTCATATCCAAGTTCTTCCAAGGGTTCTCCACACTGCTTTCCATAGTGGCTGTACAGTTTAACATTCCCACCAGCAGTGGATGAGTGTTCCCCTTTCCCCACAACCCTCCAGCACTTGGTATCTTGTTTTTCTTGATCATAGCCAGTCCTTATGGAGTAAGATGATATCGTTAAATGGTTTTTATTTTGCATTTCTCTATTATTAGGTGATGTTGAGCAGTTCTTGAGGTGTTTCTCAGACATCTCTAATTCCTCACTTGTGAAGTCTCTGTTCGTTCTTGCGCCATCTATTGAGTGGGTCATTTGTTTTTCTTTTTTTCTTTTGTTTTTTGAGTAGTTTATATTTCTGGAAATCAATGCTTGTCAGATGTATCTGCAGTGAAGGTTTCCTCCCACTTGTGGGATTTCTCGTACTTCCTTTATTGTTTTCTTTTGATGTACAGAAGCTTTTGAGTTTGATGAGGTCCCATTTGTCAATTGTTCCGACATTAATTCTTGTGCAGCTGCTGTCTGATTGAGGAAGTCCTTTTCTACCATGTGCTCTTGTAGTCTGCTGGCCAACTTTTTCTTCTTCACCTTCAAGGTTTTGGGGGTTCACGGTGGAGGTCTTTAATCCGATCGGAGTTGACTATTTTTGCCAGGGTGGAGGTAGGGGTTGTAAAGTTCCATTCTGGCTACAAGTGGTTGATCCAGTTTTGCCAACACCACTGAAACTGTTTAGAAGTATACAATCAGAGGGAAGTCTCCCAAATTCCTTCACGAAGCCAACATCACTCTAGTACCAAAACCAGGGCAAAGATCCCACTAAAAAGGAGAATTTAGACCCATCTCCCTCATGAACACAAATGCCAAAATTCTAAACAAATACTGGCAAATCGCATACAACCATCAAAAGATCATCCATCATGACCAAGTTGGATTCATACCAGAGATGCAGGGATGGTTCAACATAGAAAATCAATAAACATCAGCAAACACAATAATGGAATCAAAGACAAAAAACCACACCATCACTCGATTGATTCTGAAAAAGCCTGACAAAATCCAGCAATCCCTTCATGCTTAAAGTCCTAGAAGGAATTGGATTGAGGGATCATTCCTTAATTTATCAAGCCATATACGAAACCCACAGCCAATAGCATCCTAAATGGGGAATGACAGAAACATTCCCGTTAAAGGTAGGAACCCGGCAAGCCTGCCCCCTAATCACCAGTCCTCTTCAACATAGTGCTTGAAACACTTGCTAGAGCAATAAGGCAAGAAAAGGATATTAAAGGAGTACGAATTGGAAAAACAGAAGTCAAACTATACCTATTTGCTGATGATATTGAGTTGTTAACTTAAGGGATGCAAAAAAACTCCACCAGAAAACTCACAGAAACGCTACAGCTTCAGCAAAGGTGGGGCAGGATAACAAAATTAACCTAAAATAAATGGCTTTTCTTTACACACCAACAAGCAACTGGAGAAAGAATTCAAAGAGACCTTCCCACTCACAATAGCCTCAAAAACAATAAGATACCTAGGAACAAACCTAACCAAAGACACCAAAGACCTCTACAACAAAAATTTTAAACCCTTAAAGAAAGAAATTGAAGAAGACCTCAGAAGATGGAAAAACCTCCCATGCTCATGGATTGGGAAAATTAACATTGTAAAAATGTCCATTTTACCAAAACTCTTGTATAGATTTAATGCAATCCCAATCAAAATCCCCAAGAGTTTCTTCACAGGCTTGGAAACAAAAGTTCTTAAATTCATTTGGAAAAACAAAAGACCCCGAATAGCTAAATCAATCCTGAGTGAAAAGATCTACACAGGAGGGATCTCTATACCGGATTTTAAACTATACTACAGGGCTATAGTCATAAAAACAGCCTGGTACTGGCACAAAAACAGACCTGTTGACCAATGGAACAAAACCGAAGATCCAAATCTGAGCACATAGAATTTCAGCCATCTCATATTTGACAAGGGGGCCAAGAAACCACAATGGAGAAAAGACAGCATCTTCAGCAAGTGATGTCATCTTTCTTTACCACTGAATAGAACTCCACTGTGTAGCTGTACCACATTTTTGTTATCCACTCATCTGTTGAGGGGCATTTGGGTTGATTCCATCTCTTTGCTATTGTGAAGAGTGCTGCAATAAACATAGATGTGCATGTATCTTTGCAATAGGATGAGTCTTTGGGGTATATACCCAGGAGTGGTATGACTGGGTCAGGTGGTAGGCTCATTTTGAGTCTTTTAAGGGTTCTCCACACTGCTTTCCATAATGGTTGTACAAGTTTACATTCCCACCAGCAGTGGATGAGTGTTCCCCTTTCCCCACAACCTCTCCAGCATTTGGTGTCTTTTGTTTTCTTGATCTTAGCCAGTCCTATCAGAGTGAGATGATATATGAAAGAGGTTTTAATTTGCATTTCCTTAATTATTAATGATGTTGAACACTTTTTAAGATGTTTCTCAGCCATCTTTAATTCCTCACTGGTGAAGTCTCTGTTCAGCTCTTTACCCCATCTTTTGAGTAGGCCATTTGTTTTCTTACTTCTTTGTTTTTTTGATTAGTCTATATATTCTGGATGTTAGTGCTCTGTCAGATATATCACTGGTGAAGATTTCCTCCCACTCTGTGGGTTTTCTCTTCACTTCCTTGATTGTTTCTTTCGCTGTACAAAAGATTTTGAAATTGATGAGGTCCCATTTTTCAACTGTTGACCTTATTTCCTGCACAGCTGCTGTCTGATTTAGAAAGTCTTTTCCTATGCCTATATGTCTTGTAGATTGCTGCCAACTTTTTCTTCTATCACCTTCCAGGTTTCAGGTTTCACATTGAGATCTTTGATCTACTTGGAGTTGATTTTTGTACAGGATGAGAGGTAGGGGTTTAATTTTGTTCTTCTACAAACTTTTTTGCCAACACCATTTGCTGAAGATGCTATCCTTCCTCCACTGAGCTTTTTTTTACACCTTTGTCAAATATGAGGTGGCTGAAATTGTATGAGCTCAAGTATGGATCTTCAGCTTTGTTCCATTGGTCAACGGGTCTGTTTTTGTGCCAGTACCAGGCTGTCTTTACAACATGGCCCTGAAATATAGCTTGAAGTATGGTAAAGCAATCCCCCCTGTATTGCACTTTTCACTCAGGATTGCTTTAGTTCTTCAGGGTCTTTTGTTTTTCCATATGAATTTAAGGATTTTTTTTCCAAGTCTGTGAAGAAACTCATAGAGATTTTGATTGGGATTGTGTTGAATCTGTATATCAATTTGGGTAAAATAGACATTTTTACTCTGTTAATTTTTCCAATCTATGAGCATGGGAGCTTTTTCCATCTTTTTATGTAATCTTCAATATCCTTCTTCAGGGTTTTAAAATTTTTGTTGTTAGAGATCTTTGGTGTATTTGGTTAGGTTTGTTCCCAGGTATTTTTTTGAGGCTATTGTGAGTGGGAAGTTCTTCTTATATTCCTTCTCCACTTGTTTATTGTTGATGTAAAGAAAGACTACTGATTTTTCTAGGTTAATTTTGTATCCTGCCACTTTACTGAAATTCTTAATCATTTCTAGGAGTTTTCTGTTGGAGTTTTTAGCATCCCTTAGGTAAACTATCATATCATCTGCAAAAAGGGATAGCTTAACTTCTTTTCCGATTAGTACTCCTTGAATTTCCTTCTCTTGTCTTATTGCCCTAGCAAGCATTTCAAGCACTATGTTGAAAAGGAGTGGTGATAAGGGGCAGCTTTGCTAGGTTCCTGCCTTTAAGGGGAATGCTTCCAATTTTTCTCCATTTAGGATGATGTTGGCAGTGAGTTTGCTATATATGGCTTTGATTATGTTGAGGAATGTTCCCTTCAGTCCAGTTCCCTCTAGAACTTTAAACATGAAAGGATGCTGGATCTTGTCAAAGGCTTTTTCTGCATCAATTGAGATCATCATGTGGTTTTTGTCTTTCAGTCCATTTATGTGTTTTATGATATTTATTGATTTATGTATGTTGAACCATCTGTGTATCTCTGGTATGAATCCAACTTGGTCATGGTGGATGTACTTTAATGTGGGTCTGTATGCAACTTGCAAGTATTTTGTAGAGCATTTTTGCATCTATGTTCATTAATGAGATGTGTCTATAGTTTTCTTTTTTGGTTGTATCTTTGCCTGGTTTTGATATTAGAGTGATGCTGGCAAAAATTATGGAACACTTCATGAATTTGCGTGTTATCCTTGCTCAGGGGCCATGCTAATCTTCTCCGTATCTTTCCAATTTTAGCATATGTGCTGCCAAAGCGAGCACTGCTGTCTTCTTCTTAAATCTTAGTAATCCCTCCTGGGTTTTACCTTGTTCTGCTTCAAATACCACAGGTTTTAGAGTCAGAGAGAAGGGACTCTGTATTCCAGCTGCATTCTAGCTGTGGCCAGAGCCATTTGCTTCATTTCTCTGTGCTTTAGTTTTTGCTTCTGTTTCAGAAATATATGATAATTATCATATGAAATTGATGCAAAACTTGCTAGATTATGGACAGAGTTTGAGCCATAGTAATATCTCATTAAATGCTGGTTCTCATGTTTCCAGGAAAAAATGACCATAATTTTATTGACACATCTGTCATTGATTAACTTCCTGATACTTGCCTATAGCTCTATTTGCTTGGATTTTCAACAATTGTTCCACAGCAGCACAGTGCAGGGTCTTCAAACACATGGGAGGACCAAAGAGTAGGGATGAAGATCCCCAGAAAGGAAAACAAGCAAAAATGCAGACTTTCTGTTTCTGTCAGTTTTTAACATAGGAAATCTCCAGAAGAGATTTTAAGAAAAAATTAGCTACTCCCCCATCCCCCCATAAACTGCATAATTTCCTGACCAGGAGAGATTACTTGGAGATACAGGAGTGTGGCGTGTTTTAACCAAAGTACTCAAGAATCCTTATATAATGCACTTCCTAGGGGGTCCCCAAAAGAGACACTTGTAGTGAAGACACTGGCAGAGCAAGGTGAAGTAAAAAGTATTATTAGCAAAGGCATTAGTACTTGATCCCAGGACAGAGCTCTGTCACTCTTAAGCTGGAAACAGCAACAGATCCCTTTACCATGAGTGAGGTTGGTTTGAATGGTCTAGAAGCAAAGTGCTCCATCAGGGCTGACTCTGTTAAGTGTACACCAAAGTCAGACAGTAGCGCTACCATGTAGAGGGGATGACTAGTCCAGAGCACCATCAATGACAGGAAAAGCACCCAGGGCTTCCCATAGCATCAAGTAGGCTGCCCTAGGTGGACCTACTCATCTGAGTCCTGGACAGAGCCAAAAAACAGAACCAAGCTGCTCCAGGGAGACAGGTAATGGAAAGAAGGAGAGGAGGAAGAGCTAGAAAAGAGGGAAGCAAGCACGTGGATGCTGACCTAGCAGAATTCCACCAACAAAGGTGCACTCACAGAGTGGACAAATTAAAACCATCAAATTAGTCCACTAATAAATTTCAAAGGTGTGGAAACGTAACTCAGATCTCATATTCTTAGCGTTAAATGGTTTCCATCCATGTATCTTGATGCATCTCAGGGAGGAGTCAGATGTGTGCTTCTTAGGCTGGGCTTGGGAAAGAGGCTGAGAAACTTGGACATTAGCTACTGAACCATCTCTTGGTCTCTGTCTGGTTCCTATTACCCCTCAGTTTCCCATACTACTAACACATTTTCTTCCCCCTCATCTCAAACTTCCAGTCCACCTGCAGTGTTCTCAAGGTAAAGTCTAGACTCCCAAGCTGGTCAGTGCTCACTGGGTTTTGCCATTTGGCTCCAGTGGTATGTGTGGCCACTGCCTCCCCATCCTCCCCACTGCACCTGAGGTTTCAGTGCTCTGCCAGTAGACAGTCCCCTCACTTTATCCTTTGGTTTCCTTTTTATCTGCCCTCTTTTCTATTCAGAATGCTTCGTTACTCACCTTTAAGGTCTGGTCAGTTGGGCCTCCTGTGGAAAGCCGTCCTATGGCCCCTTGTAGAATTCATCGTTCCTTCTTCTGTAGACTCACAGTACTCTACAAAACTGCATTTTACAGTGGTTGGTACTTTTTCAGGCTGTGTACCCATCAGCATGTGAACTGAAAGTCCTAGGAGGAGGAAATGTCTTCTTTTATATTTATCAATTGCATTAGATACATATGCATTGCAGCAGATACAGATTAAAGTTCAAATAAAATTGCTGAATTGTTAGTGTAGACAACTTTGAGTTCTTCTTATTATTATTTTTTGTATGTGTAGGAGTGATTACCTGCATATATGTAAGTGAACCTGTGTCATGCAATGCCTGCAGAGGTTAGAAGAGGGAATCAGATCCCCTGGAACTAGAGTTACAGACGGTTGTTAACTTCCATGTGGGTGGTGGGAATTGAACCTGGGTCCTCTGCAAGAGCATCCAGTGCTCTTAACTGCTGAGCCATATCTCCAGCCCCAGCTTTAAATTCATAAAGACTCTCTCCTACATACCTCTAGAGGAAAGAAACCCTTCATTACTTCAAAACTGATTTCAATTCTGAGAGTCACTAACCTTAACACTAATATCTTGTCCTAAGAAACCAGAGCATAAGATGCAAGGAGAATCTGAAGAATAGTTTTATATTTACTTGAGATAGGGGAAGTTTTTGTAATTTAAAACAGAAAATATTTTATAACCCTTGCATAAACTAAGCAGCTGATATTACTAAAGGCCTTTTTACTTTATTCCTGGAATAATTTTGCAATTCATGATAGTCCTAATATTTGAGTGCAGCCCAACATTCCTGAATTGATACTTGTTTCTCATTTCTGAAAGATGTTTTCAGAGGTTGATAGTATGAGTTCTGTTTTCAAAAATACCCAGTCCAAAAAGACACAAATGCCCCCTTAGAAAACCCTGGGTGTCACTGAATTGGTTGTCTGCAGAATGAAATGTAATATGCCCAGTGTAATTGGTCTACTTCTCATCCATGGTGTCTTTTCCTGGCTAATTTGTAGCTGGAATATTTGCTTAGGAAATACTGCTTGTAAAGAAGAGGAGTTGTAGATTGTAGAGTCTGGAGCTACCCGTGGCTGAGCTTTTGTCACATAGTTCAGGTGGAATTTTTTCCCTTAGATTCTAGCTGCTCTTATCATCTCTTGATGACCTTTACTGAGAAGTTGAGGACTTGCAAATACCAGCCAAATAATTCCTATGCTCCTAAATAGAAAGCATAACTAGCAGTCATAAGCCCACAGGCAGAAAGTATTTTGCCCACCTTGTATACATACATATGTACTGAAACAACCCTCTATTATCCCCACGCTGAAACAGGAATCAAATCAGCTCTTCAGAAATGATTCATTAATGGGATGTCCACGATCCTAGTCAGCTCTCTGCTATCACTTTTGATGGAAACCAGCAGAGAAATGTTTTGGCAAATGTATTCATAATTTGTCTTCCTTGCAGGGCTCTCTCTCGCTCTGTAATGCTGTGTCCCATCAGGGACTCGGTTAATGTACTGACAGTCTGCTATGATTGATGGCAACCAATATCGTGTTAACATTTCCCCTTCTCTCTAATCCACAGAGAAATGCTAAGATGACCTTTGGCTTAAAGAATTAAAAGGAAGGACCACTTTTTCAGATAAGAAGGCCTTCTTCAAGGTAGGGTCTGCCTTCTTAAATTGCTTTAGTTTGTAAATGATCACCATAAAACATGACTGTGTCACATTAATGCCATATTTTCAATCAGAGAGTATGATAAAAGACAAAAAGGAAGAATGTAGATGCAAATAAATTTATTATATTACTTGTCAAAAAGGATAGATAAAATACATAGAAAAGAAAACCAGTTTTCCTGTCCTTTCATTGTATAGAAGTAGTGTTTTTTCTTTGCTGAATCATGGCTCATTAAGCACACACAAAAAAGACACTGATAACAAGTAAAATCCTGAAGGAACTAAAGGTTAAAATGTATAGGATACCTAATAAGAAAATGATTTCTTTTGGATTTGGTCATGTATCAAAAGCCTGAACACACAGCATCTTTTTTTTTAAGTCTTCTCTCATAGCAAAGTCCAGATAATGAAAAGGTCAGTTCTGAAAGTTTAAGTAACTACTTTGAAATGTGTTTTCTTCCTTGCAAATCTTTTCCCTGCGCCTTATTTCCCACCGTTCCCACTCCCAGCCTCCTCTGTCCACCCACGCCATTTGTGTTGTGCAGGGTTATCAGCTCTAGAGCAGACCCTGCTGGCCCATGGACGCTTCTGAAAGGCCATCTATTACAGTACTGTGTTTGATGGAAAAAGATCTTGAATGGAGATCTGGAACACAGTTCAGAGAACCATATCTCAGCTAATAAGAGCTTTCTTAAGGGATCATAAGAGCTGCATTGTTCAGACGGCTGGTTCTGTACCTCACAGGTTGCATTACATAAATGAATTCACATGGATTTTAATTAAGAAAAGAAGATCATATGCAAGATTTTGATGTAAAATTCTTCCAGCATGTGGTCCGTTGTTCTTGAGAATTCTGAAGTTGCTCCATTGAGATGTCATTTAGTAATTAAGAGGAAGTGATTCATGCCTCTGCTGAATTTGCTGCCATTGTGTTGTCTTGAAACTGATGTCAAATGACTAATTCTTAAGTGTTCCAAAATACCATCAGAAATCCCGAAAATCAGTGGCTCAGAAATGAATATTCCTTTGTAAATCAAATAGCACACATTTTGTTTTGCTTGACAAGTCCTTGAATATGAAATTACCAAGCACTATCAGATTAATAAATTAGGCAATTATTAAAATGCTAAAAGCTGTAAGTTCATATAAATGGTTCTTTTAATAGCAACCCCCTTAGTTAATGAAAAATAAATTTATTTTATAAACTGATTAATTCCTCCTCCTATAAGTATCCATAAAGTATCCACAAGGTAAAGCAGTGCAGTAGTAAACTCTACCCATTTGGACAGGCATGTGAAATATGTTTGTGCAAAGCTACAGTAGTTTGAAATAAGGAACTAAATAATGGCAATGGTGTTGAGTAGAGGGGCTTGCCAGTAAGATATAATTTTATGGTGAGTATTCGCGATTCTTACTCTAAATATGTGCCATGTTTCCTATGAGAGGCAGAAAGACAGCAAAGGCAAAAGCTTACCTTTAGATTGTAGTTGGTACTGAAAGGGGAAATATTGAAGACAAAACAAGCTGAGGGACCATGAGGAAGAGGTACTTGAAGGAAGTGGTGATGGGGTGCGACCTTGCTGCGTTCTCACTCCCTGAGACACCCAAGGATGGTTCTAAAGGGGTTTTCCTGGAAGGATACTGTATTGTCTCTTTCTTTCATTGTGTAAAAGGTAGTTGATTTTTAAAATCTCTGTCTTCTAAAGAAATAAGTGAAAAGACTAAATTGTATCATTATTAATACATACTTCATGTTGATCTGTTTGGCTAGCCTTTTAAGTGACTAACAAGGACTTTTACTTGGCAGGCTGTTAAAACCACTTGAAATATCTCCTTTTGTTTTTGTGAATGGTCTCATCTGGCTAAAACCAAATACCGAGCTTCTTCCTCGGTTCTATGCCCTGTCTCACAAAGGCTCCCTGAAACTTCCCAAAATTCTAACACACAACTGTATTTAGAATGTTCCCAGGCTATTCAGCCATTGGCCTCTGACATTAGACTAAAAAACATTGGGGGTAAGGGTGGGGCAGGCCATGCAACTACTTAGTTTGCTGTTGAAATTCCCACAATCATTTGTGTGCTGTGGAATCAGGAATTACAGACTGTTTAGGTAACCCACACCCATCCTATCTCCTCTTGAAAGTGTTATTAAAAGTATTGCCATTTGTCCTTTACTCTAAGGTTTCAGTTTTCTCCATGGAAAGTCCGTACCCTGTCTTGTTCGAAGGCAAGACTGCAATGGGGGATTTCAGTAACCTTCCAGTGTGGGGGGCAAGAGCACCCCTGCAATCGTATTCTAAAACTGATTTCCTGGCATGGCTACTTTAGCATAAGTTAGGTAACCACCCATATTGAGTCTAAAGAAGAATTCCATGAATCTTTTAAAAATATTTTATTAATTTTTAATTTTATTTTATGTGTATTTTTATTTTATGTGGATGAGTGTATTGCCTGCATGTGTGTAAGTGCAATGCCCACAGGGGTCAGAAGAGGGCATCAGACTCACATGTAACTGGAGTTACAGATGGTTGTTAGCAGCCATGTGAGTGCTGGGAATTGAACTCAGGTCCTCTGCAAGAGAAGCCGTTGCTCTTAACCACTGAGTCGTCTTTCCAGCCCCCCATGCATCTTTTTATAATGTATTTTTTGAGAATTTCATATAATGTATTCTGATCATATTCACCCCCACCTCCTCCCCTAAACTCCTCCTGAATCCACCCCTATCTCCTTACCACCACTACTCCCAATTTTGTGTTGTAAAAAAAAAAATTAATAACCCATTGACTCCAACCCATTGTGCTGCCATCCACTGGAGCATAGTAGACCTACCATGGACCATACACACCCTTAAAGAAAACTGGTTCTTCCTTCCCTAGAAGCCATCAACTGTCCACAGCTCCTCAATTAGGGATTGGAGCTCATGCACCTCTTCCCTCTCCATGCTAGAATGTAGACTGACTTGATCTTGTGCAGATCTTGGCAAGCAAGTACAGCTGTGAGTTCACAAGCACAGTGATTTTACCACGTCCAGAAGACACTATTTCACTCTGGTCCTCCTTGATCTCTGGCTCTTTCAGCCTTTACATCCTCTTTTCTAAGATGGTCCCTGAGCCTTGGGTGATGGAGTGTGATGTAGATGTACCATTTGTGGCTGAGTACTCCACTGAACTTATTCTCTGTACTTGGAGCAGTTGTGAGTTTCTGCATTAGCCACCATCCATTGGCAAAAGAAACTTCTCTGATGAGAACTGAGAGCTGCACTGATCTAAGGACACAGAGATGTAGATTTAGAGGGCAGTTTTATGCTGTGTCCACTTAGTCAAATAATAGCAGTAGGCTCGCCCCAGGATCTGTGAGCCTGCAAACATGGGCCCTTGGCCAGATTTGCAATACCGGGCATATATTTCTGTCAGTGGCATGGGCCAATCAGAAGGCAGTTTGCTACCCTCATAACATTTGTGTCATTATTGCACCCAGGGGCATATTTTGCCACAGTGATCATTAGTATATTTCATGAGGTTCACAGTTGGGTAATATTGGTGATGACTTTTCCCCCCAGCAGCCTGCATAGTACTTTCCAGTAGTATGTAAACTAGCCAGCAGGGAAGAAGCTTCCTGGTCAGCACCAATTCGATTTCTCCATATCCTGTGACCAACATATGTAGTATTTCCAGGATTAGAGTTTTACCATCAAATTCTGATGAGCAACCAAGAGCAAGGGCAGCAGTCTTTATTGTTTTGGGGGTCTCTGGGATACCACTCATCAACAACTACAGGGAGGTATCCCATAGCATTAGGCTTTTTATTTGGTCTTTAGGTCTGAACACAATCCCCTATGTAGGGTAATTCCAATTAAACCTTTTTTTAAGACTCTTTTTAGGAATCTTATAAGCTAGTAGTTTCCTTATGACTGTTTCGGGCATCCTTAGTGTCGGTGCTCCCTCCTCACCGCCTCTGCCCTACCTCCAAGTCCCCTCCCCACTTAAGCCTCCCTCCACATTATTCCCTCTTCTCATTTCTATGTGGAATATGAGCAATGCCCACGTCCTGGAGTTTGACAGAAATGTATTCATTTTCATGTGCAATGCTTCTGTAGGGATGCTGAATTTTAATACAGTTCCTGAGAATTATCTTTGACTGTAATGGCTTCAGTAACTGGAATGCCGTTATCCATTGCATCCCTTCTGCTGCCTGCATCTCCCCCTCATTACTCTTATGGGACACACCATCTTTCTGTGGACAGCCTACCGATCCTTCTCCCACCATGACTTCTGACTGATGAGTCTTGTAGCTATTTCTGAAAGCTCAGAAAGAGCATTTGGAAGGTATCTTGAGAAAGACACCAACATCTGTCTTGGGAGCTGGCTAGGTACCTGCTCACGTAATGGTGACAGAATGAGAAGAAAGTTGGAATTATTGTTTTGGACATCAACAGTGACTATTAGTATTCAGTAAGGAATCTTGTAACTTGCATTTATCCTCCCTCTCCTCCCACTGCAGTCTAGCAGTGAGAAATATCTGCTTTGAAACTGGAAGGAGATGATTGCCTGATGTACTCCAGTACAGGAAATGTCCAGCAGCTTAGCATTTGAACACCACAGTGCTGATGCTGTGACCTTTGTAAAGAGCTCATTGTAGACACTGACTGAGTCAGATTTATTTCCCCTGCTGCACTTTTGGCTTGTAGCTTTTAAATATTCCAGAGCCACCAGAATGAGAGCTGGAGATGAGATAAGTAAGGCTGGATCGTTGGCCCTGCTTTAATTTTGAAGCACACTGAAATGACCACAAAAGCACAGCAAGCTGAGGGGTGCTGTCACCCTGTACCCCTCATTGTCAGCAAGTGCAATCCCTATTGAAATAATTTAACCTATAAGGTAAATTTTATTCCAAATGATAATAATAAATGGCACCCTTTATTTATTAATCACATAAATCATTATTTAGTAAACCTTAATCTTTGTGTTGTATGAGATATCAGGCTGGAATGTTAACAGGACTCCTGTGTTCAGTTCTGTGTAAACTCAGTACACAAAGGCAGACTTGTGTGCCTAGGTACTGGGAGAGGGTTAGGATGCCCCTCCCTTCCAGCATCTGGACATTTCACCCCTGGCTGCTTTTGGAGGGAGTCAAATCGTGACAGGAGGGTTATCTAGGGAACTACCCAGGAGGAAAATGAAGCTCAGTGTGGAGCAGGAGGCCAGGCCTGAGCCCCTGCTGATAATACAGTATGTTGCTGTCACAACTGACTGCATACACAAATAGATGCTTGGATTTTGGGGGGTTTTGTTTTCTTTTGCTTTGGTTGGTTTTGTGTTATTTTGCTTTTCATGACAGCATTCATTTTGTAAGGCAAAGGAAAAAAAAAAACTCTTGGACTGACTCAAGTTTTCATATCTGCAGAAGGCATTTCTACAGCTTTTGTCAAACTTAGCCTGTCTGTAAAGATTCTTTGTTTCTAGTTGATTGTTGTGGCAAGTGAGTCCATAAGCTACCAGGAATACAGGGGAGAATTATTTCTATTCAGAAAGGGGGGTAGGATATGGTGCATGGAGACAGTGTTGAAAAGGGTTTTGTTTTTTCCAGCATGATGGAAATGCACATTCAGATGCTGCCCTGTTATTTAGTATGCTACAGTTAAACAATGGGCCATGCCAGCCTTCACAGCCCTGTTGATTAATGCATTCCTTGAATGTGTTGATTAATGTGCTCCTAGGATGCCTCCTTAAGCTGCTGCCGCAGCTGAGGTGTGTCAAATCTGCCTCCTCCACTGCCGCTGACTCGTTCATTCACACGGGCCCATTTGCACATGGGTCTTCTGTGTGTTTATTTCACACCAGTGTCTTTACAAATAAAACCACAGATCTAGCAGACATTTTATGCAGGAATATTTCCCCTCAAAACTAGAATCTGCTAGAGATTCTGCAAACCTTTAAATTCACAGCAAGAATGTTCTTCTAGCAAACAAATGCACCATGGAATTTACCTGTCCTCTGCATTTTACTGCCCTGAGTTTTTTTTTTTTTTTTTTTTTTTTTTATTTTCAAACATTTGGTACAGAGAAAACATTGGAATTACTTACAGAGAGAAGTTGGCACTTGAATGATAAAAAAAAAAGAGATTTGCAAACAGGCCTGTGTCTCCATTGGAAACCTACGCTTCCCTGAGACAGGGACTCCATCAACCCAGCCAGGGCAGTTCCATTTCCAATCTGCTTCCCCTGGGGTTGGAAATTCTTCTGCTGTATTCTGAATCCCCATTAAACCACGTGCTTCCTCAAAGTGTATTTCCAAAAAGGCTTATCTTGATGTGATTCTCTTCAGCTAATAGATTGGAAGGGATAAATCAAAGGAGATTATTTTTATTTGCTTAATATCTTTTGTTTATTCCTAAGCATAAGAGTGCTACTTTAAATACTTTCTGACCATTTAGCACACTTACTAAAATGGTCAAAGAGCTGCGTTTGAAAGTGGTAGAAAGAGGAACATAGCATAGAAGAAATGGTCCAGGGATCCTTGTCTGCTGTACTATGAGGCCCAAACTCGGTAGTATTTTAACAGAGAAAGCTATCCATGCTACCTAGAAAGACTGCTTTTAGCACTGGGGGAAGCAAAACAAAGCAATTAATCCCAATCAAGAGTGAATTTTTGTATAATAGTTGCTATATGAAGCTGTTATGTAGGAGAACTGACGGGATCATTACTATGCACTTTGTTTAAATCCTGGCATGAAGTTAACGGTGAAGGATGACATTCTGATATTTTTAAGGCTAAGAAGAGCCTTTATTTCATCTAGAAACAGTAGTGACA
This sequence comes from Rhizomys pruinosus, assembly GCA_009823505.1. Classification (NCBI taxonomy): domain Eukaryota; kingdom Metazoa; phylum Chordata; class Mammalia; order Rodentia; family Spalacidae; genus Rhizomys; species Rhizomys pruinosus. The sequence goes on from VZQC01008907.1 coordinate 5,708,630, forward strand.
AGACCATTTAAAAGTCTACTTTGAAAGTTCTAGAACACACGTCTTAGTTATTTGGGTAATAATAACCTCAAATTCACAATTATTTTAAAATGTCGAACTGTGTTTATCTCACAAGAATACTTCTACAAATGGGAAAGGAACACAAAATGTTGAGTTATTCCTGTAGTATTTATTTGCATAAGCCTCTATTTGGAACTCAGTGTGCAAAGAACATATGTTTCCATCACAGCAATGCAGCTAATATGGAAGATATTTAGTCAAAGTAATCATGTTTGAAACTCATTAGTTTTTCATAAAACGTTTAGTTATGTGATATATTTCAAAGGGAATGCACTGAAGCAACTATCTAAGAGGGAGTTCACATTGTGATTAGGCATGCATTTTCTTGGCTTGCTTGAATTCCACAAGAACTAATGGGGTAAACAAAGAAAGAGTGAACATGATTAATCCGTTTTTCTGCAGAGCTTTTGATACTGTACTGAATAAAAGGCCTGCTGACAGAAGCTGTCAGCTGGGTGAAGGGAGGCCATAGGAACAAGTTATGAAAGGAGAGAATGAAAGGCAGGAAATAGTCCAACCTAGTTCAGAAGCATGGGGAGATGCTTTCTGTACATTTCTATTTTTATTTATTTATTTAGTAAAAAAGCACAGAGGAAGACATAGATAAGAGAAAAATGTACTTTCCTAAATGGCTTTGTTCCCTGGGCTGAAAAAAAAAGACCTGATTAGAAATTTGATAAATAGAACAGACAAAACTACTACATTTAAATGTTTCAAAGAACCTGGAAAATATAAAGCTCCTGATGTCCTGTAAAATATTTATTTATTATGTAATGTTTCCCTTAAAAAGGTAAATAGCTACAAATATGCTTTAATGTATAAGAGTCTTCAGGTTGACTTGGCCTTAAAAAATGAATTATTCAACTGTTAAATATTTTGGAAGACACTTGAAAATGTTTTCATGCAATAGGAAATGCATTCTAGTTCTTTGAACCATCCTGAGCACCTAATTTACTCTGTAAATATGTTTTGAAATTAAATTAATACTTGCTATCTGTCCCAACCAGAAGTCTCTCCTATGGAAAAGTTTCTCCCCAGTTTCTTCTCTGGGTTTTCTTATTTACATTGGTGTTTGTTGGTTACATAGAGCAGCTTTATGATGGATTAATAGACATTTTCATTTTCCTGAAAACAAACCTTGGAATCCTGGAATTTTCCAATCCCCAAGTTCAGTAAGGAAAAGATCTCAAATAATTATATTATAATATGCTTGTTGATTCTATTCAAGTTGTTTTAATTACTGCAGTACATCTGCTTTGACCTAAATATTTCATATTTAGGGCATAGAAAGACCTTCTTTAGAACAAGAAAATAACTGAACTATGTCTTTTGACTAAACAGAATTTCCTCATATGAGTAGTCAATGTTTTTTCTCACAAGTCGCATATTCAGTAACCACTGGATAAGTGCAGAGGCCATTTCCCATTTCCCATAGTTGCATCAACAGTTTCATAATTTTATTGACAGAAAATCAAAAGTTATTCTCAAGCTATTTGCATTTCACCAATAAAAATGAAATATTAACATATGGGACCCACATATAATACCTGTCTTTTGTCCATCTTCATTAATAAGCCTTATTGATTGCTTCTTATACATTATGGAGGAAACTATGTGAGATTTTAGGAATGCAAAGAGCTAGATGTGGCACTTGCCCTTCAGCAACTTATATTATGTAGTTACATACACATAGTTCCACTGTTTGCCTGTATTGAACATGTACATGAAATTAAAGCTCAGAGTAGCCTTGAAGTATCATGTAGCAAAAGCTAAAAGTGTTCAAGTTATTCAGCAAAAAGGCACATAAACATGGTGCTTTATAGTGAGTAAATCAATTTAAAGCAGTAAGTGGGGCCTGGAGAGATGGCTCAGCTGTTAAGAGTGCTGACTGCTCTTGCAGAGGATCCGGGTTCGATTCCCAGCACCCACATGGCAGCTAAGAACCACCCTTAAGCTGGGCATGGTGGTGCACGCCTTCAATCCCAGCACTCAGGAGGCAGAGCCAGGTGGATCTCTGTGAGTTCAAGGCCGGCCTGGTCTACAGAGTGAGCTCCAGGCCAGCTGAGACTACAGGGAGACCCTGTCTCAAAAAAAAAGGCAGAAAATACATGATGTTCAGTTTTTCAGATATCCTCAGAGTAGCAAATGAGTCACATTTGAAATGTATCCAACACAAATTGCTACATAATATAATTTCTAAAAATAGTATGTGCGTACTATGTGTGTGTGTGTGTGTGTGTGTGTGTGTGTGTGTGTATGCTTTTGTAAAGGCTTAATGTGACATAAGAGTTTGTGTCACAGCTCTTCATAGTATCAAGAAGCAAGACTGGGCCAATGTTCCAGCCAAGGCACTAAAGTGAAAGAGATCTACATGCCAGTGGGGAATGAGGAATGAGGAAGAGCAAGGCCTGGCCTCTGGGTTAAGCCTGGGTCAACTGTGATCCATAGAAAATGCAGAAGAGGCTGGTTTTGAATAAGAGTTATTATGAATATACTGAGTTTAAAAAATATCATTGTGAGTGGATAGAGAAAATGTGGTACATCTACACAATGGAGTTCTATGCAGCAGTAAAGAAAGACGACATCACGAGCTTTGCAGGAAAATGGCTGGAGCTAGAGGACATCATGCTGAGTGAAGTAACACAGTCCCAGAAAAACAAACGACATATGGTATCCCTCATCTGTGGATGATAGTGCCAATTACCCAGTTGTAAGTATTTCTTGTGTAGGGCCCCCTGAGCTTTTGTCCAAAGCAGTTGGGCATAATACATAATGGAAACAACAACAACAACAACAACAGAAAGGACTGCATCAAAGAACTGACTGAAACAGTGAACTTCTGCTCAAAACAGTCAACTTCCTCATGGAGAATTTTGAGAAAGAGATGAAAAGCATGTTTGGCAGAATGCATGAGCTCTGGCGGGGTGGGGGAATGGGCAGGAACACGGGTCTAGATTTGTTAAAAAAATAAAAATAAATTTATGTGAAAAAAAATAAATAAATATAAATAAATAAAAATAAAAAATATCATTGTGGCCGTATGTGCTGGTTATTTTTTTGTCAGCTTGACATGAACTAGACACCTGGAAAGAGGGGGACTCAATTGTGATTTTCTTTACAAAATTAGCCCATAGCTATATCTGTGAGGCATTTTCTTAATTGCTAATTGATACAGGAGGTCCCAACCCATTGTTGGCAGTGGCATCCCCAAGGGGGCAAGTGGGCAAGTTGACCAAGGCAGGAGGAAGCAAGCCAGTAAGCAGTGTTCCTTCCTGTCTCTGCTTTAGTTCCTGCCTTCAGGTTCCTGCCTTGAGTCACTGCTTTGGTTTTCCTTGGTGTTGGACTGGGACAGGACAGTGTAAGCCAAACAAATCCTTTCCTCCTCAAGTTGTTTTCTGGTCATCATGTTTCTCATAGCAACAGAAACCAAATTAGAACACTATAATGGCCTGAGTTTGAACTACATTCAGTTACTAACCCCTTAAATTCTTGAATGAAAGTAATATCTTTCTAGCATTGTTTTGAAAAGGTAAATTGAGCATTGGTACTTTAGGGACCTTAATAAAAGAACAAAAAGGAAGAGGGAAGAGGTTAGTGGCTATTACTTCAGTAGATACATTTGTACCAAGATTCCAAAAGTAGGAGAAAGGCTTTGGGAGTGGTAAGTAGAGATGCCAGGAGTCAAGCAAATGCTATTCAGAGAACAGCGACTCCTGGCCCTTCGTTATTTCAATTCACCCAGAGCTCGTGTCTCATCATTTTCTGAATGCAATACTAATTGAGACATTTCTACCTTCTGGAACTCGTGGGACCATGTTGGCAGCACTGACGACCACCTATCTCTGTTGTCCTAAGCACTGATCCACATTTTAAAAGGGAGGGATGTTTTCCTAGAGACCCCATGTAAAGAGAACGGATGCCATCTGTCATCTCCAAATGCAGAACTGATTGTAGAAATATAGAAACCTGAAGGTCAAAGACTCTCATTGACTGAAGGACCTGGAACGTACCTACTCCAAAATGATTTTTCTCCCAAGAGTGATCTGAATGAAGAAAATTTTGCCAACAGCAAAAATGAAGGCTAATAGGGCACAGCTTCTCAGGGATGTGGGGGCGTCCCTGGCCATGTTTCTTGAAGCAATAATAAGGAACAGTATTTCATTATTATGAAGCAGATAACTTTGAGTCAAACATACAAGTTCCCTTACTTCGTGTGGCATTGTTTTGCTCGGGGATCACTGTTTGAATAGGGTGATAGGTGCCAAATTGTTGAGGCAGTATTTCTGTGAAATATTTCCATCTTAATAATTCTTTCAGATTTATTAACATGAAAGACAGCTTGACCTCAGGGCATGCACAAAGATGAATCACAAGCCTTAAAAATAGTATCCTACAGCAATATATTGAGTGCAGAGGGAATTCATATGTACTTATGGACAAATTCTACCATAACTAATGTGCCAAATCATAAATTTAAATGCCCAAATAATATTCATCAGTTTTTCATTTGGGCTCCTTCTTAATCATGCTCACATCACTGGCCATTTATTTCCTATTCAACCACTCAAATAAAAAAAGAGGCACGTTTTCCCCCAAACGGGAATCTTCTACTTTCCCTTGTACTTATATACATGAGATAAACACAAAATAAAAAGTAAACTGAAATGAAACACCCAAATCTGGCTTGACCTGCCTATTACTTATTCCATAGCGGGGTGGGAGAGTAGAAAGTCAGGTGTCTCAGGCCTGCTTCATCATAATGACAGTTCCAGTCACATGCTGTTGATGCTGATGATGTCACATGTGCCTGGTGCCAGTACTTCATCAGTTTCTCCTGTCCTCAGAGTCACTGGATATGTGGAGAGATCATTACCTATAGTTGAATCAACACTTTCATAATTTTACTGACAGAAAATCAAAGTTTATTTGGAAGCTATTTGCATTTCAACAATAGAAATAAAATATTAAACCAGGCATCTTGGCACATGCTTTTAATCCCAACAATTGGGAAGCAGAGACAGGCAGATCTCTGTGAGATGGAGACCAGCCTGTTCTACATAGCAAGTTCCAGGTCAGCCAGGGCTACAGGGAAACCCTGTCTCAAACAACAACAATAACAACAACAAAAGTCACTTTAGTGATCTGGGTAGGTATGGAACCTATTTTCTAGGGAATTACTTTAATAATTTATTTTACATAAATGTTTTCTGTTGGGGTAATGAACTTCTTGTCTGTTGTCCACATTTTAATTGACATTGTTCTGAATCTGGTTGACAAAAGACACACTTTTGCATCTGTAATAAATCACACCTATCATCTATAATTAAGCAGGTTCTTGTCAAAGAGAATGAGAAGCATTTGTTGAAATACTTAGTGCTTTATTGTATTTTTAATTTTCTTATTTATTCTATGTGTGTATGAAGTATGTGTGTGTGTGTGTGTGTGTGTGAGAGAGAGAGAGAGAGAGCGAGAGAGAGAGAGAGAGAGAGAGAGAGAGAGAGAGAGAGAGGGGAGGTCAGAGAACCACTTTGTAGACTTGGTTCTCTCTTTCCACTTTTATGTGTGTTCTAGGAATCAAATCCAGGTTGGCAGGCTGACACAGCAAGCACCTTTACCCACTGAGCCATGTCATCAGCCCCCAAGTTTTAATTTTAAATTATTCAAATTACATAGAATTCTTACAGATGATATTAGAGATTTCATTGCAGTATACCTAATTATTTTCCAAAATTATTCTTTCTTTGGCCCTATTTAAGTGTGAATTATGTACTACTTCATTGTAGTTGAATATTTTGCCTCTCTGTAGAATATAGAGAATCGTGTACAGTTTCCATTTTATTCTTTAAAGAATTGTTTTAATGAGAAGTCAAGATTCAGTGAGATCTATACAGTCATATAAGTAAAATCCATATTCTGAATAAAAGTAAAAAATCAATTTTTCCTCTTTAAAGAAAGCTGCGCAAGAGGGGGCGTGGTAGAATAAGATAAGGCTGGCGATTGGGTGAATGTGAAACTACAGCGATTGTAGTCTGGACACTCATTGATCCTCAACTTGATTGAACAAACAACCGTGTCAACCTCCACTGAATGGTGGGCACTGTGGGGGTTTGGGCACAACATCTATAGATTGGTTTGCACGAAGGATGCTTATCTCATGGATTATCACTTAGCTAAAAATGAAAAAAAAAAAAAAAACCTGAAGATGCAGGACAGTTATGGCAGAATACATGATCCTGGGATGGGGTGGGGGGGGGGGAAGGGAAGGAATATGCTGATCTGAATTGGAAAATGATGTATAAAATGCAACAAACATCAATAAAATTAAATTAAAAAAAAAAAAAAGAAAGCTTTTTGTTATATCTGAGTTGGTTGTATTTTGTTTTGGGAATTAACACTATAGTTTATTTTCAGATGCCATAATTTTGGCATATGTGTGGCATATGTATATGCATATTTTGGATACAAATTGAAGGAACCACAACAAAAAAAGACTGGATCAAAGAACTGATTGAAACATGAAACTTCTGCCCAAAACAGTAAACATCTGCATCGAAAAATTTAAAAACACTGAGAAAAAAGATGCAACACACCCTCTCTGTGGATCTAGTGCAATTTACCTAGTTGGAATTATTTCTTGGTCACGGCTCCTTGAGCTTTTGTCCAAGTAGTGGGAGTGATGCATATTGGAAACACAAACAACAACGACAACAGAAAGGACTGCATCAAGAATGACTGAAACAGTGAACTTCCTGCTCAAACAGTCAAGCTTCCACATGAAATATCAAGAAGACTGAGAAAGAGTTGAAAAATATGTTTGGCAGAATACCATGAGCTCTGGTGGGGTGGGGGATATAGGAGGGGGACAATAGTTCTAGATTTGATAATCTTGTACAAATATATATTAAAATTTAAAATTTTTAAAAAGGGGAAAACAGATGCAATACATGTATGACAGAAGGCATGAACCTGGTGGGTGGGGGACAAGGGAGTGGAAATGGGTCAAATTTGATTAAAAATGTTGTATGAAATGACACAAAACATCACTTTAAAAATTGGTTTAAAAAAAAAAGAAAATATGTGAATTTTAAAACACTTTCCAAGGTTGAGCTTCTCATGACATACAACAGTATTTACTACTCATAAACTAGCCCCCTAGTTTTAATTTTTTAAAATATTTTTATTATTTTATTATGTGTATGGGTGTATTTTTACTGCATGTGTGTAACTGCCCCTGTGTCATGCAATGCTGCAGAGGTCAAAGAGAAATTCCACTGGAACTAGAGTTAAGGATGGTCCTAGCCACTATGTGGCTTGCTGGGAATCAAACCCCAGTCCTGGTCAAAAGAGACAGTGCTCTTAAGCACTGAGCCATCTCTTAGCCCTCCTACATTAAATTTTATAATAATAGGAAAATTAAACATTCTAAGTATAGAAGCTAGATTTGTTATAAATTTTGCCTGCTTTATTATTTAAATTTTAATAATAATTAGGAAAAATGAAGACATTCTAATTAGAAAGCTAGATTTTGTTATAAATTTTGCCTGCTTTCTATTATTTAACTATACTTCTCATGATACCATGTAACCCAACAGGCTCAGCATTTGACATTCTTCTCTGGACACACTCATTTGACAGCATTTCTTCTGCATAACATGGAGGAGAGGTGTTTTCTAGAAAGGTTCCAGTCCCTGCAGAATCATTTGTCTTGTTCTCTGTTTTGTTGACATATGCAGGATGCAAAGCTCTTTTTTTAAATAAAAGAGAGATGTTAATTATAAAAGTAGCACCTGGGATCCTCTAACATTATATTCCAAAAGACAGATTAGTTTCATTTCACATAATGTATTTTTAATTCCTTCCCAGTGGTGTATGCCCTTCTTAATATTTAATAGGGAAAATTAACATAGTGTTAAGATACCAGTTGGAAATAAGCAAACGGTTCCCTAAGTAGTTGTTTTTCAATACTAGTGTTTTTTTTCTTCTTATTTCTAATACTATTCCCAGAAATATGTTAATAGAAGTTTTGGGAAAAATTAAATTTGTGTATAGATAGTATTATATTTGTAATGGAATTAGATATTCCTACTGATGCCTTTACTACTGTAATAATAGCAGCTGCCGGTTATTAAGACTTGCCATGTGATGCTTATTCTAAGTACTTTTCATATTTTGTCTCGTGTTATCTTCAAAGTAGCCATAATCTTATTATCTCAAGTTGTTGATGAAAAAAAGTTGAAGTGGAAATTAGCACCTTGCTTGGACACAGAGCTTGTAAACACAGTAAAGCATGGATTCCAAAACCACCACAGTCCAAGTTCCAGAATACAGGCTTCACCACGTCTATATCAGGGCAAGAAGCAGGTCCAGAAAGAGGCTTAATTAATGCATATGAGAAGCAATTGGCCTCCGGAGCTCTGGTCAATGTGCTGTGTGTCCATGACAAATAAGGTCCCATATGAAAGTCAAAGCTATGACCCTGCTGCCCATTCATATTGAATACATATCCAAAGGTGCAAAGTGGCTTTTTTCCCTGCACCAGTGATTCTAAATATCCCTCTCATGTTCATGTGCATCATGAAGAATAGATGAGTGCTACAGAAAGAAGAAATAATTCTAAGCATACAATGGTGCCCAATTAGGAGTGCTCGCCTGCTTCAGGATGGTGTGGCTGCAGTGTTGGGCATTCTTACCTCTTTTGTAGATGATTCTTTCTAAAGGAATGATTTTCTTCAAATTTCATGTTAGTGTGGTTTGTTCATTAGGTTATGACTTTTGTCTGTAGTAATGGAAATAGTCATAATTAAAGTCTGGCCTTGGTATTGAGACGAGAGCAAGTAATCCTCCTGCTTCAAACTCTGCGTTACTTGACTACAGCTGTGTGCCACAGCACCTGGAGAAGCTTGCTTCTGAACCTTGCTTCTTCATCATGCCGTCTCTTCCCTCTTTCCTGGAATTCAAGCCCTGTTCTATTTACCAGGATTTTCTTTTATTTTACACTTGTTTAATTTATCGGTTTTTGTATGTTGCATGACTGTATGTGCCATGTGTTTGTTCCATTTCTCTGAGCTCACTTTGCAGCTAGGCCTCAACCCTGCCTGGCCCACCTTTAGCAACACATTTTGCAATTTTAAGCAAGAAAACAACACCTTTAATATCTGCTCCCTTCATAGCATCATAGCGTGTAAATTGCTCATTTCCCCTTTTGCTGTGTCATCCAGAGCGTGCCTTCAGCAGACCTACCCTGCTCCTGATTCTTGCTTTCTGGCCTCTGGTCCCCTCTTTCATCTCTTTGCAATTTAGAGATCAGGTTATTTGTCTCCCTGTTGCAGAAGAATGTTACTGCTTACTGCAGTAGTCTATGGAGAAAGTCTTCTTAACCCTTTAAAATTAACAGAAAAAAAATTATGACTATCAGCTATAGACATGACTTCTGTTTTCCTTGAATTCTACCCATCCTGAGTTAGTGTTTGTGTTTTAATAGAAGAAACTACTAAGAAGATGAGAAGAAAAACCAACCTTTATCTATTAGTATTTAATGAAGACTTTTTTTATGTTTGGGGTAGAAAGCAGTTTCTAATCCATGAGCACCCTATATTCAGTACACAGTAAGAACCATCAACTCATGAACACCCATGTAGGGGTTTGTTGGTTTGGTTTTTTGTGTCTGTTTTGTGGTATTTTGAGACCAAGGGTCTCCCTTTAGCCCCAGCTAGACCTGGAGCGCTCTATGTAAACCTTGGCTTACCTCAAATCCTCACACAGATGTACCTGCTTCGCTCCCAGTGTTAAATAAATACGTGCACCGCCATGCCCGCCTTTCCCACCTTAGATTGTAAATCCTTTCAGCTCTGACTTGAGACAATGATCATGAATAAATATGTACCCTTCCTCAGTGATCTTCTATCCCATATTTCATCCTGGATACTGTTAGTTATTTCCTTATCCTTATACAAAGCCAAAGCCCTTGCCCTGACCTGAGCTCTTACTCCCCTCTCCAGCCAATGCTCCTTTTGCTGTCTGTTCTGAGGTCCTCCCTTACACATAGCCAAGCACACTGTGTCCACCCCGGGGCCTTCACTGTGGTTCCTTTCTCTGGAACACTTTTCCTGCATATGTCCCTAGAGGCCATCTTTTCTCAGATCATTGCTCAGACATCACTTCCCAGTGAATTATTTCCTGATCTGGTGGCAAGCAGATTTAATATACACACATGTGCACCCTGATACTTGATACTGTCACTCCTTGTTTTTAATTTTCCCCACCTAGTAACACCTAAAATCTATATAATGTACTGTTTATCTGTTTTTTTGATATTTGATTTCCTCCAAGTAGAATATATGGGGACTTTTGTCTCTTGTGTTTATTAATATATCCCAACACCACCCATACTGCCTGGCTTATAATACTTGCTTAATTTTTCTCATTGGAGAATGAATGACGATGAAGGAATGGTGACTTAGGAGACTTTAAAGTTTCAGCCCTTTGTCAGATAATATTGTAAGCTAAATATATTCTGTCTTGGTTTTATGTTAATATCCTGACTTCTCAAGGTTTGAAGATACAATATTTTGGAACTCAGCTTCCTCCCAAATTCTGCTAGCAGGATCATGTGGCTTTCCATTGTTGAAATGCGGAGGTGGAGTTGGAAAACAATCAAAAGAAATGTTCCTTGTTCATTTTTCTGACGCAAATGACAAAATTCTAGTCATTGTTTTTCAAAGAACAAATGCTCTTCGAAGAAAAGAACAGAAACTATTCCCAAAATCTTTGAAGTGCGGCACTGATTCTTTAACAAGTAACCGGGGAGGGGAGTATCCAGGCTCTGCCAGGCTGAGAGCTGATCACAAGTTTACAAAGACTGATTGGGCATTTGGTTTGTGGTACCAAGGAGGCTCTTAATGATTCAGCCCTATGGATTGTAAGTTAAATCCTTGTCCTCAATTAAATTTGATATTTTGCATCAGGCTGTTTTGGATCAAAAGAAGAAGCTACTTAGGATATAAATAAAATTAAGTATTCTGCCAAAATCATGGCAGTTTCTATGATGGAAGAGAGAAATATGTATTATTTTGGAGAAAGAAATTGCCTTTCCCAGTGGTTGTTTTGCTTTTCTAGTCTTAAAAGTACAAGAGTCAGGGGTCAGCAAGTAGGTAAAGAGGCTTGCTGCGGCAAGCTGTTACCCACAGTTCAATTCCCAGAAACCCATGTAAAATAGGAGAGAACCAAACTCCACCACAGTTATCCTTGTTGACCTCCGCACATGTGCCATTGCATATGTGGCCGTACACGTATAATGTGCATGTGGCACACAATAATATAAAAATTAGAGCAATTTAACTTAAAAGTACAAGACTCAGCCATTATGTGTGATGCATGACCTCTGAATTCCAGAACCTGGAAAGCAAGAGACAGAAGCCAGGCCTCGCACATAATAAGTTCTCGGCAAGCCCAGCCTAATGCCTATTGACAAAGACACTATCTCAAAGAGAAAACAAACAAAAGAGAAACGTGACAGAGAGAATAAAAGTCATATGGGAGCTGGAGAGATGGCCTATGTGGTTAAGAGCATCGACCGCTTCTTACCAGAGGACCGGGTCGTTCTATCCCCAACACCCACATGGCGGGCTAGAACCGTCGTAACCCAATTCCAGAGAACTCCAGTCCAGGGAATCCAGATCCTCTTGTGACCTCCGCGCATTGCACACAGGGTGCCAAACCTAACTGCAAGACAGTACCCATAATTACACATACAAAACTAAATAAAATTTTAAAAAAAGTCAATATGAATCAGACAGTTGGTTCCTAAGAGTCATTCCAGGTCTGTGTCTGATGTAAGTAATGTTATTGAAGACAAGTGTACTTCCTAAGAACATAATAAAAGCATCCTATTAACCTTCAAGTTCTGCTTTAGAATGTGCATTCATATGTTAGCAGGGTGCTAGGAGCCTGTCATGCAAAACACAACACAATGCAACACAATGCAACACAACACATGTCTGCTGGACATTAAATGTCTGCTGGAGATTCACTCCCAGATTCAATGCTTTATTTGTTCAGCTGGAACTGTTTCTGTCACAAAGGTATCAATCATACTGTGTTGACACCTTGAGTCACCTGTTTACTTCCCCATAGACCTATGACTTCATTCTCTAGTCTGTGTCAAAATGAAACCTCAGAGGTCTCAGTCCTGTGCAGCGCTATCATGGTCCCAGAGTTCAAAGACACCAGGATACTAAATAGCTAAAGGGAGAAAGGTCAGCACCCGAAAGAAAAGACTAACCTGGAAAGAAGCACAGAGAAAATATCCCTGCCTCAGAGTTTAACAGAGCCCCAGCCTTGCAGGTTGATAAGGATGAAAGATGCTGGCCTATAGTTCTCAGAGTTGAGCCTGTGGCTTTACATGCTAACCTGTGGCTGACAGCGATGCCCAATGCCTGTCTGCATCCCCAAGTATGGGAAGTCATACAAAACAGAAGTGCTGATCCCCACCATGTGGAACAGAGCAGAAGCTTAGCCTCTTGTAGACCACCTGTGGGCTGTGAGGTAGCAGAAAGGATTGAGCAGGTGCAGTGCAGCCTGCTCAAATGCACAATCCCTGGGTGTACAACAGAAGGGGCGTGCTCCAGAACCCCCATCTTTTTTTTCAAAGCCCAATTTTTATTGAAGCTTGGTGCATTTCATATAAAATTTCCCATCAAATCTAGACACCGTTCCCTTTCCTTGCCCCTCCACCCCACCAGAGCTCATTGCCATTCTGCCAAACATGTTTTTCATTCTTTTATCTTATTGCACGTGTACAGATGGTCTCTGCGAATACCCGAGACAGAGGTTTTACCAAAGGCCACTAAACCAATCAAGCAAATATGGTCTCCTTAAGTCACAGCAAGACTCCTCCTGTCAGCACCAGCTACACCATCAGCTCTCTTTAAAATTTTCGATGCAGGAATTTACTCATTTCAGCAGAAGTAGTCACCGTTTCAGGACAGTTCTTGACCCAGTCTTTTGTTTGTTGTTGTTGGTTGTTTGTTGTTGTTGTGTGTTCCTTCCACTGTGAGATCCCTCCAAATATTGCATATATGCATGCCACACATATATCAAGACTATGAACATCATAGGTTTAGCAATCTTCTCAGCTATCATTTCTTTTTTTTTAATTTTTATTTATTTCTTATATGTGTATGAATTAGCTCTGCAGGCCAAGTCTTTGCACCCGTGTCATACAAATGCCACGGAGGTCAGATAGAGGGTTGTCAGATTTTCCACTGGAACTAGAGTTACCTGGAATTGGATGTTACAGGGTTTAGCTGCCATGTGGGGTGCTGGGGATTGACATCCGGGTCTCTTGTAAGACGCGGTCGGGCACTGTTTAACCGCTAGGGCAATCTCTCCAGCCCATGATTTCTTTTTTATTTCTATTATTGTTTTTTTTAAGCGAAAGATAGCATGTTTTCCTTAAGGGATTTGAAGGCTCCTCCTTGGCAAGCCTAAACGACCATGCAGTCCTGCCCTTGTGGTCCACACGGGTCTTTTCCCCTCCTATGGCCACCAAATGAGGTCCAGTAAGCATCGCGACTCCTATCTTGATCCCCCTTGTACTACTGGTCTCCGTGATACGGTCCTGGGAGTCCAACAATGGCAGCCTATACTCAAAGAGGCTGAACCCCAGAGTTGCCTCATCCACAAGTTGGTATGTCTCAAAGCAGTTACCATCTGGCAATGGAAGGTTTGGACGTTCTTCTGGAGAGGACTGAGTTTTCTCAAGTTCATATTGGAAGGTTTGAAAGCTTTGTCTCTATGTCTTTGAAGGATGCAAAGCAGTGGCAGCCACAGGTGGTAGACGCCACTTGCCAGTAAGAATTTGAGAGACAGGCAAAACAATAGTGCTTTTTTTTTTTTTTTTTTACTTTTGTCTTTTTATATAAGATTCCAAGTTTTATACCGAAGTACAATTTCTCGGCCTTAGCTATATTATTTATTTTTGGTTAACTTTCCTTTTGGATATATTAAAGATCTCAAGTTACTCAGATTAACCAAGGTTCTTGTTTTTCATCAAGGTCAGTTTTGAGATCTGGTCTTCAGGGATACTCAGGTTTTGGGGGGAGGGAGCCCCTTTTGGCTTCTCATTTACTAGTTCCATCCACTTCAGGACAATACAGGTCTTTCTAGCCAGGCTTCCCTTTTTGACATGAGCAGACTTTCCTCGTATAACTGACCTGGCTGAAGTCCAATTAACGACTCGCCAAACCTCCCTGCACAAGGAAAACAGGTGACTCATATTTGCAGACATTCAAGAGAGTGCCACCATGCACCATCCCTAGGACTTAGTTGACCTCTGAGGGCAAGGAAAAAAGTTTCCCTAAGCGCTCAGCAGTTGGTATGGGCATTAGTGAATGGTCCTAATCATTCAGAAAGCTAATACACCACCTGATACTTGTAAACTACTAATAGTATATATTAGAAAAGGCTTTGGCATAAAAGCGCAAGTAGCCTTTATAGAGAAACTTCCTAAGAGCATTACCCATAAAGGATGAAAACTGTGGTTATATCACAGGAGTGTCATGACAAACCAGGGTTTTTATCCTCATCTTTTGATTTATATAGCTCTAAAAACAGGCATACATACCCTCCACCCATAAACCAAGAATTCTAAGTCAAAATAAATGGCTAGGTTAATTCTAGAACCTGTTAGGGATCACAATATAAGAGAAGCAGTGTTGTTGTTTTTTTCAGATCACGAGGAGAACCCCCATCTTTTACCTCCCTTCTGTGCCTTCAAAAGCTGGGCCCTATGACGCTGCCCATGGGCTGAAGTCCCTAACTTCAGAGCCACCAAGGTAGTTGTCACAATGGCTCTTGGCGTCCAGATCTATTAAAGCGAGTCTGTTTGGTGTGTGTGTTGTGTGTGTGTGGTGTGGTGGTGGTGTGTGTGTGTGTGTGTTGTATTGGTTTATTAGCTGAGGTGTGGGTTGTGCCTTATCCGCGGGGGGGGTACAACAGTGTGTGCTTAATCAAAGTGTGTTTATTCGCGCCTAGCCCTACGGCGGCGGCTCCCCCACACGGAGGCACAAGAGTGTTGGTATGGCGACTTCGGGTGCCATACAATAGTCTGAGCGATCTGTGGTGGGATGCTCATCGTTGTTTAAGATTGGTGCTTTGGTGTGAGGATGAGTAGAGAGATGTGACGTGTTGAGGGTGTGTGCCAAGTTAGGACTGGATAGTTCAGGAGGCAGGCAGTGTCGTTGGACCCAGGGCCGTAAAGATAATTAATGGTAGGTGGAATGAGGGAGAGGGGGGTTGTGTAGTGCGCATGTGCCAGTTATGATAGCAGAGCACGCACGTCGTTGTCGCAGGTAGGATGCGCAAGCAGCGTCGGAGGCAAGGGGGTGAGAGGGGGGGGGAGGAGGAGGGGGAGCGGGCCAAAATGGGAGGGGGGGAGGCGTGTGGAAGGGGGGGAGGGGGGAGAGGATAAGAGGAGAGAGGGTTGGGAGGTCCAAGAGAGGGGGGTGAAGGGATGGACAGGGGTGGGGGCTATGCGGGTAGCGAGGTGAGTGGAAAGGGAAAAAAAAAAAGGGACTATAGATCGTAGTGTGCGAGAGGGACATTCCATATCTAAAATAATACAAGCATGAGGTGAGAGACTAACAATAGACAATGGGAATCAGCAGGGTATGGTATTTACTAAAAAGAAAAAGGAAGCCTGCAGTGTGGAAGACAATCGAGGGGGCGAGGGCTGAATAGTGAGCCCAGCGCAAGGTGAACAAGGTGTGCAAAAGCATAGGGTGGGGGGGGGGCTGGGCTGGGGTGGGGAGCGGGGGGGGGGGGGTGTACTGGAAAGTGGGCTGCGGGGCCGCCGGAGCGCAAGGTTCAGGAGGTGGGGGTGGGGAAGGCACAACCTAGTCCTGAGGAAAAGGGGGGGGGGGCGGGTGGAGGGGTGGGGTGTGGGGGCGGGGGCAAAAGGAAAAACGGAGGGGGGATTGAGCCAAGCACATGCTGGAGGCGGAGGGGACACGAAGGCAGAAGAGGAACGAAGGGACGGGCAAATGGGATGAGGCGGAAGGGGAAGAGCCCGCCGAGAGGAATATTCCGAGGAAAACCAAGAAGCGCGGCCCACGCCAGGGAAGACGAGAGGGCCGGCAGCAAAACACAGACCAACACCAACCGCCCGATCTGGGAAGCGCGCAGAAAGCGTGGAAACAGTGCGCGGAGCAGAACCACCCAAGGGGGAGACGGGGGGAGACGAACCGAACATAGAAAAGAAAAACACCACGTACGGTGGGGACGGAAAAAGGAAGAGGGGCGGGGGGGGAGGGGGGAGGGAGAAAGCACCAGAGCAAAGGAGCTGGAAGAATACAAGCACAGCGCGCAAGAAAAGACCAGAATTGGCGGGAAAGATGAAGAGCTGGCAGATGACAAGCGATGGCCAGTGTTGGGGGGGTGGGGGGGGGGTGTGGGGGGGGGATCAGNAAAATGCACAAACCATCAATAAAAATTAAATTAAAAAAAAAAAAAAGAAAGCTTTTTGTTATACTGAGTTGGTTGTATTTTGTTTTGGAATTAACCTATAGTTTATTTTCAGATGCCATAATTTTGGCATATGTGTGGCATATGTATATGCATATTTTGGAGTGATACAAATTGGAAGGAACAACAACAAAAAAAGACTGGATCAAAGAACTGATTGAAACAGTAAACTTCTGCCCAAAACAGTAAACATCTGCATCGAAAAATTTAAAAAAACACTGAGAAAAAGATGCAACACCCCTCATCTGTGGATGCTAGTGCCAATTACCTAGTTGGAAGTATTTCTTGTGCACGGCTCCTTGAGCTTTTGTCCAAGTAGTTGGGAGTGATGCATATTGGAAACAACAACAACAACGACAACAGAAAGGACTGCATCAAAGAACTGACTAAAACAGTGAACTTCTGCTCAAAACAGTCAACTTCCACATGGAAAATATCAAGAAAGACTGAGAAAGAGTTGAAAAATATGTTTGGCAGAATACATGAGCTCTGGTGGGGTGGGGGGATAGGGAGGGGGACATAGTTCTAGATTTGATAATCTTGTACAAAATATATATTAAAAAATTAAAATTTTTTAAAAAGGGGAAAAAAAGATGCAATACATGTATGACAGAAGGCATGAACTCTGGTGGGGTGGGGGACAAGGGAGTGGAAATGGGTCTAAATTTGATTAAGAAATGTTGTATGAAATGCACAAAACCTCACTTAAAAATTGGTTAAAAAAAAAAGAAAATATGTGAATTTTAAAACACTTTCCAAGGTTGAGCTTCTCATGACATACAAAGTATTTACTACTCATAAAACTAGCCCCCTAGTTTTAATTTTTCTTAAAATATTTTTATTATTTTTATTATATGTGTATGGGTGTATTTATTACCTGCATGTGTGTAACTGCCCTGTGTCATGCAATGCTGCAGAGGTCAGAAGAGAATTCCCATGGAACTAGAGTTAAGGATGGTCCTTAGCCACTATGTGGATGCTGGGAATCAAACCCCAGTCCTGTGCAAAAAGAGACAGTGCTCTTAAGCACTGAGCCATCTCTCTAGCCCTCCTAATTTAAATTTTATAATAATTAGGAAAAATTAAGACATTCTAAGTTAGAAAGCTAGATTTGTTATAAATTTTGCCTGCTTTATTATTTAAATTTTATAATAATTAGGAAAAATGAAGACATTCTAAGTTAGAAAGCTAGATTTGTTATAAATTTTGCCTGCTTTCTTTATTATTAACTTATACTTCTTCATGACCAATGTACCCACAAGGCTCAGCATTTGACATTCTTCTCTGGACACACTCATTTGACAGCATTTCTTCTGCATAACATGGAGGAGAGGTGTTTTCTAGAAAGGTTCCAGTCCCTGCAGAATCATTTGTCTTGTTCTCTGTTTTGTTGACATATGCAGGATGCAAAGCTCTTTTTTTAAATAAAATAGATGTTT
This sequence comes from Rhizomys pruinosus, assembly GCA_009823505.1. Classification (NCBI taxonomy): domain Eukaryota; kingdom Metazoa; phylum Chordata; class Mammalia; order Rodentia; family Spalacidae; genus Rhizomys; species Rhizomys pruinosus. Next base: position 5,726,650 of record VZQC01008907.1, read on the forward strand.
ATTATAAAAGTAGCACCTGGGATCCTCTAACATTATATTCCAAAAGACAGATTAGTTTCATTTCACATAATGTATTTTAATTCCTTCCCAGTGGTGATGGCCCTTCTTTAATATTTAATAGGGGAAAATTAACATAGTGTTAAGATACCAGTTGGAAATAAGCAAACGGTTCCCTAAGTAGTTGTTTTTCAATACTAGTGTTTTTTTTCTTCTTATTTCTAATCTATTCCCAGAAATATGTTAATAGAAGTTTTGGGAAAAATTAAATTTGTGTATAGATAGTATTATATTTGTAATGGAATTAGATATTCCTACTGATGCCTTTACTACTGTAATAATAGCAGCTGCCGGTTATTAAGACTTGCCATGTGATGCTTATTCTAAGTACTTTTCATATTTTGTCTCGTGTTATCTTCAAAGTAGCCTAATCTTTATTATCTCAAGTTGTTGATGAGAAAAATTGAAGTGGAAAATTATGCACCTGCCTTGGACACAGAGCTTGTAAACAGTAAAGCATGGATTCAAACCACCACAGTCCAAGTTCCAGAATACAGGCTTCACCACGTCTATATCAGGGCAAGAAGCAGGTCCAGAAAGAGGCTTAATTAATGCATATGAGAAGCAATTGGCCTCCGGAGCTCTGGTCAATGTGCTGTGTGTCCATGACAAATAAGGTCCCATATGAAAGTCAAAGCTATGACCCTGCTGCCCATTCATATTGAATAATAAATCCAAAGGCTGTCAAAGTGGTTCCCTGCACCTGTGATTCTAAATATCCCTCTCATGTTCATGTGCATCATGAAGAATAGATGAGTGCTACAGAAAGAAGAAATAATTCTAAGCATACAATGGTGCCCAATTAGGAGTGCTCGCCTGCTTCAGGATGGTGTGGCTGCAGTGTTGGGCATTCTTACCTCTTTTGTAGATGATTCTTTCTAAAGGAATGATTTTCTTCAAATTTCATGTTAGTGTGGTTTGTTCATTAGGTTATGACTTTTGTCTGTAGTAATGGAAATAGTCATAATTAAAGTCTGGCCTTGGTATTGAGACGAGAGCAAGTAATCCTCCTGCTTCAACCTCCTGAGTTACTTGGACTACAGCTGTGTGCCACAGCACCTGGAGAAGCTTGCTTCTGAACCTTGCTTCTTCATCATGCCGTCTCTTCCCTCTTTCCTGGAATTCAAGCCCTGTTCTATTTACTCAGGATTTTCTTTTATTTTAAAGTTTGTTTATTTATCGGTTTTGTATGTATGCATGACTGTATGTGCATGTGTTTGTTCAGTTTCTCTGAGCTCACTTTGCAGCTAGGCCTCAACCCTGCCTGGCCCACCTTTAGCAACACATTTTGCAATTTTAAGCAAGAAAACAACACCTTTAATATCTGCTCCCTTCATAGCATCATAGCGTGTAAATTGCTCATTTCCCCTTTTGCTGTGTCATCCATAGCGTGCCTTCAGCAAGACCTACCCTGCTCCTGACTTCTTGCTTTTCTGGCCTCTGGTCCCTCTTTCATCTCTTTGCATTTAGAGATCAGGTTTTTGTCTCCCTGTTGCAGAAGAATGTTACTGCAGTAGTCTATGGAGAAAGTCTTCTTAACCCTTTAAAATTAACAGAAAAAAAATTATGACTATCAGCTATAGACATGACTTCTGTTTTCCTTGAATTCTACCCATCCTGAGTTAGTGTTTGTGTTTTAATAGAAGAAACTACTATAGAGATTTGAAAGAAAACCTAACACTTTATCTATTAGTATTTAATGAAGACGTTTTTATGTTTGGGGGTAGAAAGCAGTTCTATCCATGAGCACCCTATATCATTACACAGTAAAACCATCAACTCATGAACCCTCCATGTTAGATTGTTTGGTTTGGTTTTTTGTTTCTGTTTTTGGTATTTTGAGACAGGGTCTCCCTGTAGCCCCAGCTAGCCTGGAGCTCTCTATGTAAACCTGGCTGACCTCAATCTCACACAGATGTACCTGCTTCTGCCTCCCAAGTGTTGAGATTAAATACGTGCACCGCCATGCCCAGCCTTTCCCCACCTTAGATTGTAATCCTTTCAGCTCTGACTTGAGGACAATGATCATGATAAATATGTACCCTTTCCTCAGTGATCTTCTATCCCATATTTCATCCTGGATACTGTTAGTTATTTCCTTATCCTTATACAAAGCCAAAGCCCTTGCCCTGACCTGAGCTCTTACTCCCCTCTCCAGCCAATGCTCCTTTTGCTGTCTGTTCTGAGGTCCTCCCTTACACATAGCCAAGCACACTGTGTCCACCCCGGGGCCTTCACTGTGGTTCCTTTCTCTGGAACACTTTTCCTGCATATGTCCCTAGAGGCCATCTTTTCTCAGATCATTGCTCAGACATCACTTCCCAGTGAATTATTTCCTGATCTGGTGGCAAGCAGATTTAATATACACACATGTGCACCCTGATACTTGATACTGTCACTCCTTGTTTTTAATTTTCCCCATAGTAACACCTAAAATCTATATAATTTACTGTTATCTGTTTTGATATTTGATTTCCTCCAAGTAGAATATATGGGGACTTTTGTCTCTTGTGTTTATTAATATATCCCAACACCACCCATACTGCCTGGCTTATAATACTTGCTTAATTTTCTCATTGGAGAATGAATGGATGAAGGAATGGTGACTTAGGAGACTTTAAAGTTTCAGCCCTTTGTCAGATAATATTGTAAGCTAAATATATTCTGTCTTGGTTTTATGTTAATATCCTGACTTCTCAAGGTTTGAAGATACAATATTTTGGAACTCAGCTTCCTCCCAAATTCTGCTAGCAGGATCATGTGGCTTTCCATTGTTGAAATGCGGAGGTGGAGTTGGAAAACAATCAAAAGAAATGTTCCTTTCATTTTCTGAAGCAAATGAACAAATCTAGCATTTGTTTTTCAAAGAACAAATGCTCTTCGAAGAAAAGAACAGAAACTATTCCCAAAATCTTTGAAGTGCGGCACTGATTCTTTAACAAGTAACCGGGGAGGGGAGTATCCAGGCTCTGCCAGGCTGAGAGCTGATCACAAGTTTACAAAGACTGATTGGGCATTTGGTTTGTGGTACCAAGGAGGCTCTTAATGATTCAGCCCTATGGATTGTAAGTTAAATCCTTGTCCTCAATTAAATTTGATATTTTGCATCAGGCTGTTTTGGATCAAAAGAAGAAGCTACTTAGGATATAAATAAAATTAAGTATTCTGCCAAAATCATGGCAGTTTCTATGATGGAAGAGAGAAATATGTATTATTTTGGAGAAAGAAATTGCCTTTCCCAGTGGTTGTTTTGCTTTTCTAGTCTTAAAAGTACAAGAGTCAGGGGTCAGCAAGTAGGTAAAGAGGCTTGCTGTGCAAAGCCTGTTAACCACAGTTCAATTCCCAGAACCCATGTAAAGATAGGAGAGAACCAACTCCACAAAGTTATCCTTTGACCTCCGCACATGTGCCATTGCATATGTGCCTACACGTATATGTCATGTGCACACAATAATAATAAAAATTAGAGCAATTTACTTTTAAAAGTACAAGACTCAGCCATGTGTGATGATGCATGCCTCTAATTCCAGAACCTGGAAAGCAAGAGCAGGAAGACCAGCCTAGGCCACATAATAAGTTCCAGGCCAGCCCAGGCTATGCCTATTACAAGACCCTATCTCAAATGAAGAAAACAAACAAAAAGAGAAACAGTGACAGAGAGAATAAAAGTCAATATGGGAGCTGGAGAGATGGCCTAGTGGTTAAGAGCATCGACCGCTCTTACAGAGGACCCGGGTTCGATCCCCAGCACCCACATGGCGGCTAAGAACCGTCTGTAACTCCAATTCCAGGAGAACTCCAGTTCCAGGGGAATCCGAGATCCTCTTCTGACCTCCGCGGCATTGCACGACACGGGTGCACAAACCTACATGTAGACAGTACACTAATACACATACAAAAATAAATAAAATTTTAAAAAAAGTCAATATGAATCAGAACAGTGTTCCTAAGAGTCAATTCCACGGTCTGTGTCTGATGTAGTAATGTTATTGAAGACAGTGTACTTCCTATAAACATAATAAAAATCCTTATTAACCTTCAAGTTCTGCTTTAGAATGTGCATTCATATGTTAGCAGGGTGCTAGGAGCCTGTCATGCAAAACACAACACAATGCAACACAATGCAACACAACACATGTCTGCTGGACATTAAATGTCTGCTGGAGATTCACTCCCAGATTCAATGCTTTATTTGTTCAGCTGGAACTGTTTCTGTCACAAAGGTATCAATCATACTGTGTTGACACCTTGAGTCACCTGTTTACTTCCCCATAGACCTATGACTTCATTCTCTAGTCTGTGTCAAAATGAAACCTCAGAGGTCTCAGTCCTGTGCAGCGCTATCATGGTCCCAGAGTTCAAAGACACCAGGATACTAAATAGCTAAAGGGAGAAAGGTCAGCACCCGAAAGAAAAGACTAACCTGGAAAGAAGCACAGAGAAAATATCCCTGCCTCAGAGTTTAACAGAGCCCCAGCCTTGCAGGTTGTAAGGATGAAAGGATGCTGTCCTATAGTTCTCAGAAGTTAGCCTGTGGCTTTACATGCTAACCTGTGGCTGACAGCGATGCCCATGCCTTCTTCATCCCCAAGTATGGGAAGTCATACAAAACAGAAGTGCTGATCCCCACCATGTGGAACAGAGCAGAAGCTTAGCCTCTTGTAGACCACCTGTGGGCTGTGAGGTAGCAGAAAGGATTGAGCAGGTGCAGTGCAGCCTGCTCAAATGCACAATCCCTGTGTGTACAACAGAAGCTGGGCTGCTCCAGAACCCCCATCTTTTTTTTTCAAAGCCAATTTTTATTGAAGCTTGGTGCATTTCACATAAAATTTCCCAATCAAATCTAGACACATTCCCCCTTCCTTGCCCTCCACCCCACCAGAGCTCATGCATTCTGCCAAACATGTTTTTCATCTTTTTCTTACTTGCAAGTGTACAGATGGTCTCTGGAATACCAGAGAGTTTTACCAAAGGCCACTAAACCAATAAAGCAAATATAGGTCTCCTTGAATCAAGCAAGACTCCTCCTCCGTCAGCACCAGCTACACCTCAGTCTCTTTTAAAATTTTCGATGCAGAAGTTTACTCTTCAGGCAGAAGTTCACCGTTTCAGACAGTTCTTTGACCCAGTCTTTTGTTGTTGTTGTTGTTGTTGTTGTTGTTGTTGTTCCTTCCAATTTGCATCCCTCCAAAATATTCATATATGCATGCCACACATATATCAAGACTATGACATCATAGGTTTTAGCATCTTCAGCTTATGATTTCTTTTTTTTTAATTTTTATTTATTTCTATATGTGTATGAATGTACTGTCTGCATGCAAGTCTGTGCACCCGTGTCATACAATGCCACGGAGGTCAGAAGAGGGTGTCAGATTCCCCTGGAACTAGAGTTCTCCTGGAATTGGAGTTTCAGACGGGCCGCCATGTGGGTGCTGGGGATCGAATCCGGGTCCTCTGTAAGAGCAGTCGGCACTCTTAACCGCTAGGCCATCTCTCCAGCCCATGATTTCTTTTTTATTATTATTATTATTGTTTTTTCTTAAGCTGAAAGATATCATGTTTTCCTTAAGGAATTGTTTGAAGGCTCCTCCTTGGCAAGCCTAAACAACCATCAGTCCTGCCCTTGTGTTCCACACTGGGGTCTTCCCCTCCTATGGCCACCAAATGAGGTCCAGTAAGCATCGCATCCTATCTTGATCCCCTTGTACTGGTCTCCGTGATACAGCCTGGGTAGTCCAACAATGGCAGCCTATACTCTGAAGAGGCTGAAACCCCAGTAGTTGCTCAGTCCACAAGTTGGATGTCTCAGCAGTTCCCATCTGGCACTGAAGGTTTGGAGGATTCTTGGAGAGACATGAGTTTTCAGTCCATATTGGAAGGTTGAAAAGCTGTGTCTCATGTCTTTGAAGGATGGCAAAAGCAGTGGCAGCCACAGGGTAGCTGCACTTGCCAGTAAGAACTGAAGACAGGCAAAACAATAGTGCTTTTTTTTTTTTTTTTTACTTTTTGTCTTTTTACTAAGATCTCAAGTTTTATACCTGAAGTACAATTTCTCAGGCCTTACTATTTATTTATTTTTGGTTATACTTTCCTTTTGGATATTTAAGATCTCACAGTTAGCTCAGATTAACCAAGGTTTCTGTTTTCTCAAGGTCAGTTGAGGATCTGGTCTTCAGGGATACTCAGGTTTTGGGGGGAGGGAGCCTCCTTTTGGCTTCTCATTTACTAGTTCCATCCACTTAAGGACAAAGTCAGGTCTTGCTAGTCCAGGCTTCCCTTTTTGAAGCATGAGCAGACTTTCCTCTTTATATACTGGACACTGACTGAAAGTCCCATTAATGGATCTCCAAGACCTCCCTGCACAGGAAGACTGGTGACTCATATTTGCAGGACATTTCAAGAGATGCCCCCATGCACAGTCCCCTAGGACTTAGTTGACCTCTGAGGGCAAGCAGCAAGTTATCCCTCGGTCAAGTTGGTATGGGCATTAAGTATGGTCCTTAAGCATTCAGAAAGGCTAAATTACACCAACCTGATACTTTAACTACTGTATAATATTTTAGAAAAGGCTTGGATAAAAGCTCAAGTAGCCTTTTATAAGAAATACTAAGAAGCATTCCCATAAAAATAAACACTGTGGTTAGACACAATGTCATGACAAACCAGGGTTTTTTTCCTCATTCTTTTGATTTTATATTACTCTAAAACAGGCATACATACCCTCCACCCATAAACCAAAAATTCTGAAGTCTGAAAATAAATGGTAGGTTAATTCTAGAACCTGTTAAGGGATTCACAATATAAGAGCACAGTTGTTTTCAGATCACGAGGAGAACCCCCATCTTTTACCTCCCTTCTGTGCCTTCAAAAGCTGGGCCCTATGACGCTGCCCATGGGCTGAAGTCCCTAACTTCAGAGCCACCAAGGTAGTTGTCACAATGCTCTTCTCCATCGATTAAAGAGAGTCAGTTTGGTGTGTGTGTGTGTGTGTGTGTGTGTGTGTGTGTGTGTGTGTGTGTGTGTTTTACTGAGGTTTTGTGCCTTTCATACAACATTTCTTAATCAAATTTATTCCCCTTCCCTACCCTGCTCCCCACCAGAGTCACCAGAGTTTATGCATTCTGCCATACATGTCTTGCATCTTTTTCTCAGTCTTTTTAAAAATTTCTTTGATATAGAAGTTTACTGTTTTGGACAGATGTTTACTGTTTCAGTCAGTTCTTTGACCCAGTCTTTTTTGTTGTTGTTGTTGTTCCTTCCTATTTGTATCACTTCAAAATATGCATATATACATGCCACACCAGAATTATGACTTCTATAAATAAACTATATGTTAATTCCAAAATATGTTTATGGATTTACAGTTTGACTGTAGAGTTGTATGGAGGTAAAGAAAAAAAATATTACTTTATATTCCTACATTACATTCCATAATATAAATATAATACCTGATGACTAACATCATGTTAGTCATCAGGTATTATATTTACTAAAAAAGTAAGAAAAAAGAGAATCATTCAGTTTGCCTTACAAATAGAGATTTGGTGCTAGGATCCACAAATGAGGGACACTATACATCATTTGTTTTTCTGTGACTGTGTTACTTCACTTAGCATAATGGCTTCTAGTTCCATCCATTTATCTGCAGAGTTCATGATTGTGTGGTTTTTAAGTGCACAAACTCTAGTCTAGAGAAGATGACATGAGTCTTGGCTTTGTCCACAGAAAGTAAGAAACATGATGTTTATGTATCCACTCCCAATTACTATGCTGAAATTTAACCACTAATGCGATAGAATTAGGAACTGGGACCTTTTCAAACTGATTATGTCATAAGGACAGAGCCCCCTTAGATGGAATTAGTGTCCTTATTAAAGAGACCCAAGAAAGCTGCTTGCCCACTCCAAGTGAGGACAGAGTAAGGTGCTGTTCATGAACCAAAGAACAGAGCCTTACCAGACCCCAAGCCTGCAGGCACCTTGATCTTGGAATTCTGCCTTCAGAACTTTGAGAGACAAATTTCTGTTGATCATAAGCCACCCACTTTATGATACTTTGTTATACTAACCTAAACATATTAAGAGTAGAGAAACAGCCACTTACTTTTGTTATCTGTAAAAAGTTAATATTTGCTTTTGGTGAGTTTTGAGTAAGAGTCACCATATGCAAAGTATCCCTGGAAGATTACAGCAGAAGCTCTCAATAAAATACCAGTAGTTGTTACTTTAAAGATTAATAGCTGGGCATAATGGTACAATCTGAGTTTGGGGCCAGGGGTGTGTGTGTGTGTGTGTGTGTGTGTGTGTGTGTGTGTATCATGAGTTTGAGGCTCCCTCAGGCTATGTAGTGAAATCCTATCTCATAAAAAGAAAAAAAAAAAAACAACAACCAAAACTCAATCCCAAATGATATAGAGAAAAAAGTTTTACTTTTATCAGTATATTTAATGACAACTGAAAAAACATTAGCAATACAGCAATTACTTAATCGCTTTTTCTCCCATCTTAACCCCTATTGGAATTAGCAGTTTTGTTTCAAATTATGTATGTCATAATTGTACCCCTTTTTGCTATAGACAAAAAAGGTTTTTTTAATGTATGGTGATGCAAATGTGGACTTTAGTAATGCAAATGCTATAATGATCCAGAAGTTAATGAACAGGAAACTGCTCGAGAATGAAACAGACAGATTGGCACCAGAGATAGTTATGGGGCCGGAAATGTGAACCAAGCATGCTCAAAAAAAGTGAAGTGGTTCAGAAGGCAAACACAGCCTCTGGACTGGTTGAGGAGAGACTTGACTGCAAGCCCACCAGAGGAAAAACTCAAGAGCAGTCTTTCCTGACACCAGGTCAGTAGGCCTTGGGATGAACTGCCCACTGCTCAGATATGCTGGGTGCCATTTATCTCAGCTCTTCAATTTATCTGTCTTGTCTTGTTTACTCTTGGTTCAAATAGGTTAAGTCAAGTGGCTTACCGACTTCTTTGGGGCCAGCCAGACACTGTCTTTTATTTGACTTCTCTTTTCCAGTGGATTGCTACCCAGCAGGGCAAAATGCAGCAGAAAACTGGAAGCTACTTTATGCATTTCAAATAAAGGAGTGTGTTAGCAAGGCTGGTACTATAAAAGGGAAGCATGGAGGAGAGAAACCAAAGAAGCAATCTCAGATGAGGTGCAGCAAACCCCTCTGGACTGGAGCCCATGACCTTGCTTGCATTTGATCCCAGATCCACCATGAAAGCAGCACTGGCTCATCCTGGACTGTGGAAGTCCAGATTCACAGCAACCGCACAGTTTCCATTGCAGCTGTCAGCACTTGATTCAAGTGCCAAACTAAGACTCTTGTGTCTTCATCATGCTTTACCATGTCCTACTACTACTTCTGTTATGATGTGGATCATAAGTGTCCCCTAAATGTTCATATGCTAAGGACTGGTTGTCAGCCTGTGGAGCTACTGGGAGATGGTGGAACCTTTAGGTGATCAGTCCTAGCTGGTTAAGATTGGGTAACTGGGACATGCCCTTAAAGGGGATATTGGAGTCCCAGGTCCTCCTGCCTTGTTCTTCTTGGCTGCCATGAGGTAGGCAGTTTTGCCTCACCATGTGCTCCCTGACATGATACCCTGCCTCATCATAGGTCCCCAAACTATGAATCCAGGTGATCATGGACTACGACCTCTGAAACTGTAAGTAAAGCAAACAAATCCTACCTCCTCATAAGCTGATTATGTCAGCTGTTTTCCCAGCCAGAGGAAGCTGACTAAAACCACCTGCACTGAGCAGAACCAAATGGAAAGGGGCTGGGGCAGCTGTGTGGGAAATTTCTGTTGCAGTCTTCCAGCCCTGGTGGGAGAATGTACAGAGGTGTGGCCCTGAAAGACTGCAAGCCAAGTGAACAGACATGTTACCATAAAAAGAGTACCAGGTTCAATTATCACCTATTGTTAAAAAAAATGAAAACAAAACAAAACAAAAAAGCAGAGAAAGATGCAGAAAACTTACGGCAGAATGCACGATCTGCGATGGGTAGGGGTGGGGTGGGGGGGAAGGGAAGGGGATATATGCCTGAACTGAATTGGAAAATGATGTATGAAATACACAAAGCATCAATAAAAATAAATTAAAAAAAAAAAAAAAAGAGTACCAGGTTCGAAAGCTGGAGATCAAGCTCCCATAGCTGACACTCAGTTTCTCACTTGTAAAATAAGAATAACCAGACTACTTCTCACAGAATTGTTGGACTAAATGAGATAATGCATTTGTGAATCATTTAACAATGATCAAGATCTGTGTGAATATTAGTTATTCTACCTAGGCCTTTTGGCAATTCACTGCTTATGCAACAATCATAGAGGCCTTTTTTTTTTTTTTTAAATAAACTAGTAAAGATACCTGCCAGTTACAAGGTTTACTGCTTTCAATTAAACATTTTCTGTGTGTGACTTGGGAAACACTGCTAAATTAGGGACTTGAGTTCAGCATTATTGTCAATTTAGCAGTTTAAAAAAAAATTGATGATTCTTTTTTGATGGGTCACATCCAAAGATAAGCAGCTGAGCCCTCTTAGCAGCAGGAAGGAAGGCCAGCTAGCCTTGGGTTACACAAATGAACTTATTAAGAGGATTTATAAAGCCATATAGCTAATCAGAAAGGAAGGGAGTGTAAGATCTTTTCTTAACCGTGGTCGCCTGCTGGACAATTAGAAGCACGGCTTTCATTATACTGTTATAGTCCTCAGTCGGGGTCAGGCTTTCGAGCAGGGATACAGCTGGTGGGTGGATGCTGTAAAGCTGTTAATTAATCACAAGAGGGTGTAAACCAAGGTTGAGGCATTCGTTCACTCTGTTTGGTTTTCCATGGTCTGTGTTCCACTGCATTGACCCGCATTTCCTAGGCTGACCTCTTAGATTTCTAGGAATCGTGTATTGGGTCCTCCTTTGCAAGTTATCAGTGGAGCAGTTTTTTAGACAAACACTGATTTTGGTCTTCATTGGATGAAGATTGCATTTTATCTCTTATTAATATCTTAGATAAAAATGTTGACTCACCCCGTGTGATTCAGTGGATTCAGCTTGTCCTGTGTGGCATTAGCATTTGAGCTGTTTTGCAGTCAGTAACAACAGCAGATTCTTTGTTGGCACTTTCTCCCTCAGACACTGTTCTAAGCACTTTATGCTAACTCAATCAACCTTCATAACCATCCTGTGAGTGGGAACTGTGATCCCTGCTTATACAGATTAAGAAATTAAGGTATAGAATCTTAAATGATTTGCTTAAATTTGGAAATTTGGTAAGTGGAGAGCTTGGCTTTAAGCTAAAGTTGGCCTGACTCCAGCATGTCTGACCTCTCAACCAAAACTTTCTTCTATCTCTACTTATAAAAGAATCTTCATCTAACTCCACCTAGCATATTAATATTTATTCATTTGAATATTCATTTTTCTTATCCTGGGGAATCTATCCAAGGGGCCTCACACACTCTAAGAAAGTGTTCTACCACATGGCTACATCTCCAGCCCTTCATATCAACAAAACAAGCTCCTGTGAACAAGCCACTCACACCCCTGTGTTAATGGGGGGATCGGCTCTAAAATAGTCTGCATAGTGTTTTGAGATTATCTCATCTGATGTTGATATGATTTCAATATTGTAATTTACTAAGAATTAAAATCTCTAAGCAATTTCTTCAAAAATAAATAAATTCATTACATCAAAGGACTAGAGTAGGTATTTGGTGCAGAAAGAAAGTTGGATGTGTGCTTCATAGATATGGAAACAGTCCCAGAGATATGCATGGCTACTGCACAGCAGTGCTAAGTCTAGACAGCATCTGGCCTTGATGTGTTTTTTTAATCCCCAGAGTCCTAGAATCATGTAGCACTTTTAAATAAGTTGCTTCCATCAAAAAGGAAAGTATAACCAGAAATAAATAAATAGAAAGGCCTGAGAAATTATACTTCAAGTATAAAACTTGAGATCTTAGTAAAAAAGACAAAAAGAAAAAAGAGCACTGTTGTTTTGCCTGTCTTCGAGTCTCACTGGCAAGTGCAGGTACTACCACTGCTTTGCCATCCTTCAAAGACATGAGACACAGCTTTTCAACCTTCCAGTATGGACTGAAGACTCATGTCTCTCCAAGAATCTCCAAACCTTCAGTGCCAGATGGGGACTGCTAAGACATCCAGTTTGTGGACTGAGCTACTCCTGGGGGTTTCCACCTCTTCAGAGTATAGACTGCCATTGTTGGACTACCCAGGCTGTATCATGGAGACCAGTACAGGAGGATCAAGACAGGACGTGGTGCTTACTGGACCTCATTTGGTGACCATGGGGGGGGGAGACCCCAGTGTGGAGCACAAGGGCAGGAATGATGGTGGTTTGGGCTTGCCAAGGAGGAGCCTTCAAACATGACATCTTTCAGCCTAATAAAAAAAAAAAAGAAATCATAAGCTGAAGATGCTAAAACCTATGATGTCATAATCGTGATATGTGAGGCATGCATATATGCATATTTTGGAGTGATGCAAATTGGAAGGAACAACAACAACAACAACAAAAAAGACTGGGTCAAAGAACTGACTGAAACAGTGAACTTCTGCTCAAAACAGTAAACTTCTGCATCGAAAATTTTAAATGAGACTGAGAAATAGATGAAAAACATGTTTGGCAGAATGCATGAGCTCTGGTGGGGTGGGGGGCAAGGAAGGGGAAATGTGTCTAGATTTGATTGGGAAATTTTGTATGAAATACACACAACTTCAATAAAAATTGGCTTTGGAAAAAAATTGGCTTTTGGAAAAAAATAAAAATAAATTGGTTGCTTCCATTTTAAAAAGAACTTAGTTCATGGAAATATTCACATTTCTGGGTCAAAAAAATCAGATGGTCCGGCAGCACCGTAAGCGAGCTTCTAACCACAGTCAGCTGGGGAAGAGGAGCAACAGCCCTACGCTGCCTTTGCACAGAGCGTGAGCCTCCACAAGCACAAGTCTCTAGCTTTGTCTGCTTTAGTTTGCACAGACAAGTCAATGTGGGAACCTCAGGTTCAGGGCAAACAGTTCCTGATTCCTGTCACATCTCTGCAGTACTACATGGTTCCTTCAGAAAATAATGAGTGCTCAGATGCATATTTTTTTAAATATTTTAGTGAGATTGTGGTTTCCCCTTCTAGGATGATAAATTTATGTCTTTTCCTCAGTGCCCCAACTGCCAGAGAATTTATGGAGATGTTTTCATTTCAGGCAAGATCAAAAGAAGCATTGATCACTCTGTTCACTTCCATGCAGTAAGTATACACACATGTGACAAACACACCTGAAGACCAGGTGATGGTACTGTCCTTAACCAGTCCTCATGTTTAACTATCAAGACATTTAAGAAACAAACTAACCACTTCAATTGGCTTATCTTCCTTACACTGTTATATCAATCATTGCATTGTATTAATTTCTGGTTTTTCTAATTGCGTGTAATCAAGCTTATGACCTCTGAACATTTTGCTTGCTATCTAGCCATTTTTAATTCAAAAAGAAATTGCATGATGAAATTAATTCTATTTCCCACTGAGATAATGCATTTTTAATTACTCAGAAGGGAGTCAAATTAAGTAGTATTTACCCAAAGTTAATGCAGGCAATAATAAAGTATCTTCATGGCATGTTTAATTCAAAATCTCTTCTTGGACAGAATAATTTGATATTGGAGTAGAGCTATATGGAACAAAAGTTTGCTCAGAAATGCAGGGCACTTCTTTGGATCTTGTATAGTTCGTCTGCCAACAGTAAAGCAAGTAGAGTCTGGATTTGCTGGGTTTCACTGTGGAGTCTTTGGAAATGGACTGCTCCCAGGAGGTTTTGTTCATGCTCACGTACAGCATGCTCTCGGAAACTGTCCAGATGTGAGCACAGTGGCTCCAGCTTTGTTATGCCGTTCATCTGACAACAGAACCCCCATTTGCAGTAGCTAACTGTCTTTTTTACATTTGCTATGGTCCAGCAGCACTGCAGAGCTTTGTGGCTTCTGTAGCTTGTTGATGACGATCAGCAGATTCTAAAGCCTTTTCAAAACCCCCAAAGAATAGATAATGACAGTACACAGTGCTGCAATGCTGAAAGAAATAATAGATATTCAAATGTTGATGCAATTTAGCTTCCAATAAATGATTAAACTTCATTTTCTTTGATTAGCTTTTTCAAGTTTTGACTTTGATTCTTTATTGTTTAAGTTCTGTAAGATGACATTCAGAAAAACATTAGCACATGAAATCTGTCACAGACGTTTAGACAGTTGTACTCACAATGAGTAGAAATGCTTACTTTGCTGTGTACTATTGACCTTGCTGGGTCCTACATGAAAAGAGATTTAAATGATTTCTGCTTAAATATTTGAGGAAAATGTTGTTGTTTGTTTTTTTTTTGTTTTTTTTTGTTTTTTGTTTTTTGTTTTTTGTTTTTTGGTCTTTTCGAGACAGGGTCTCCCTGTAGCCCCAGCTGTCCTGGAAGAGGAAAATGTTTTTTTAGCTTTTGGTGTTCAGAGATAGTGTTTAGCTGGCAGAAACCTGAAAAAGAAATACTGCATCCTAGTAGGGTTTTTTGCTCAGGACGAAGAAGTCTGGTGATCGGCAGCTGGAGGCTCGTGGACTTTTTGCTTCCTGCTTTCCCCTCCGTGGGTTGTGTCTCTAGTCTCCACTCTTTCAGTTTAAGTGCGTGGCTATCGCCATGCTTTATGGGGTAAGGTGAGGAAGGCAAAAGGATGCAGACCCCATACCAATATTATTTTTGCAAAGGATAAGTGTATCGACTTCAGCTAATATTGTATTGACCTTTGACATATTGACATGAGGTGTAGCCTTTGATGAGATTGATACGTGACTTCCTACCACCTAATTTCTCAAGTTTATACTCCGTAGTAATAACACAGGCTTGCACCAGGTAGGGAGAGTAAACATTTTCCCTTTCATGGGATTTATTCTAGGAAGAGATGAAATCCACACTATGGTTTTTTGGTTTATCTCATCAAATCACCTGAAAGATTTCATGCAATAAAGATTTGGTCCTCATTACCAAAATTTCAGATTCAGTGGGTTGAGGCAGAGCCACATATTTTGCCTACCTAATAAATTCTTGGGCAGTGCTGGTGCAGATGGTCCAGAGACCCCCGCTGTGAGAGCCCTCAGGATTGGAAGAATTTTGTCTATTAAGCATCACAATTCCTGTGTATTAGTAATTCTTAGATAAGGTTCTAAATGAAGCCTTAATGTCTTTCTTAAATAAGTCGTAATTTCAGCCTATGATTTTTTCCATAAATATTCAATTCTATAAAAATTTACAAACATCACCTTTATTATTATTTCCATATTGTTTATGAACAAAGTTGGCAAAAACCCTAAAACATATATTTATACAAATTTTAGTAGTATGATCCTTATCATTTATGAAAAGTACATATTACGTAGATGAAAAGCCAACAAATATAGATGTTGAAACCAAAAAACAGTTGACAACAGATTTGAATTTTCTTCTTAAATATCAAGACTATCACATTATTATTGTGTACTTTGTAAGATCCAAAAATTCTGATTTCTCCATACTGGCCTAAAATTAGTCTAGTAGATATTATACAGAACTACAGACCAAAAATTCTTGTTTTGTACAACAGAAAAATTAATTTCTTTTCATATCTAATTCAGCATTTGGGGTGTGTGTGTGTGTGTGTGTGTGTGTACACCTACCCATATGTGTGCACTGTGGAGGCTAGAGATCAACACTGTGGTACTTTGTCTTTTGCTCTCTACCTTACTTTTTGAAACAGATCTCTCACTAAACCCAAAGTCCATCAATTAGGTAGACTTGCTGGCCAGTTAGCTCCAGGGATCACCCTGTCTCCATGCATCCTGGCTCTTTAGGTGGGTGTTGAGGATCTGAAATCTGGTCCTCGTGTTTTTCCACCAAACATTTTAACCCCTGAGCCCCCCAGAGTTCTTTTTATTTCATTTTTATACTTTGAAGATTATATATTTATGTTATATATAAATAAAACATGGTCATATTCACCCCCCATTTCTCCCTTCCAGCTCCCTCTAGATCTCTCCACACACATCAGCCTCCCAACTTCATGTCCTCATCTTCCTTTTTTTTTTTTTTTTTTTTATGGTCTTTTCGAGACAGGGTCTCCCTGTAGCCCCAGCTGTCCTGGAACTCACTCTGTGAGTTCAGACCAGGCTGGCCTTGAACTCACAAAGATCCGCCTGCCTCTGCCTCCCAAGTGCTAGGATTAAAGGTGTGCGCCACCACGCCGGCATCTTCCTTTTTTTTTTAACAACCCACTAAGTATGTTTACTACTGCCAATATATGCATGGATACAGGGCCATCCACTGTAGCATGGACAACCTACCAGTGGCTACACCCCAAAAAGGATGATTGCCCTTTCCTCAGAGGCTCTCAACTTCTAGTAATAGCGTCTCTGTTAGGGGTGGGACCTTGTGAGTTCCTCCCTCATTGACGCTGGCTTGATGCAGGTCTTGTGTAGGTAATCACAGCTGCTCTGAGTTCATGAGTGCTATAACCACGTCATGTCCAGAAGATAGCATTTCACAGAACACCCCCCATCCTCTGACTCTTCTCTCTGTCTCTTCTCTCACAAATGTTTCCTGAGCCTTAGTGGCTGCCAGGGTGGAGGGGGTTACAGATATCCCACTTAGATCACTCATAGTCACATATTGTGAGTCTCTGCATTGACTGCAGCCCACTGCAAAAAGAAGCTTCTCTGTTCAAGGTTGAGAACAGCCCATGTCTATACACATAAACAAAATATTTAGAAAGCAGTTGGGTAATATTACCATTTAGCAAAACAATCATAGTAGTTCCAACCTAGGACCTAAGACCTCCACAGTCATGGATTTTGACCATGTTTACAATACCAAGCATGAGAATTGCATCCTGTGAAGCAGACCTCAAATCCAATCAGAAAGTAGTGCTTACCCGCAAACAGTCATGCCATTATTGTTCCAGTGGGCACATCTTGCCTGGAAGGTCGCTACTGTACCACGCAGGGCCCTATGCTGGGTAAAACTGTTGATGTATTTTCTCCCCACACCCTGCTCAGCACTTTCCAGCACCGTGAAAGCTAGGCAGCAGGCAGGCTGTTCCCAGGTTGGTTTGAGATAAATGTATGTTTTTGATGACCAAAGTGTGTAATACCTTCAGAAATAGGGTTTTACCATGTAGTTATGGTGGGCAACAAAGAGCAAGAACAATAGCCTTTCCTGCTTTCGAGACCTCTGCGATCTCTCTGACCAGTAACTTGCAATTTTCCTTTTCTGGAAAATGTGCACTATTTCACCTTAATTTTGGCTACATATACTGAAGTAAGAAACTTATACATCCATCTGTAGGATTCTTGGAGAGTCATCTACCTTTAGTTCTTCTAAGTCTTCATTTATAATCAGTTTATGATCAAAGGACTAAGAATGCATTCCTCTGTGTGTGTGTGTGTGTGTGTGTGTGTGTGTGTGTGTGTGTGTGGTTAGCTGTGCAAAGCTCTGCTTTATGCCATTCCCAGCTGCATCTAACATGGAGCTTTGTGTTTTCCTATCCTCTCAATTCATTAGTAGAGCAGAGGATAAGTTCTGCAATAAATACAAGCTTTAGTTTGCGTTTGTTCAGGTTCTTGGGTTTCTTAATACAGGAAATTCTACTTGATCTCTTTCCTGTCCATTATTTTTCCCAGAAGTCTTTCTAGGAAATAGGCTACAATTCTAGCTTTTCTTTGGTTCTGTCTTTTTGGAGACATTAGCATAAATAGGAGGGAAGGCTCCAACATCTTATTTATTCTTTTCTTTTTTTTTTTTTTTTTTTGGTCTTTTCGAGACAGGGTCTCCCTGTAGCCCCAGCTGGTCTGGAACTCACTCTGTAGACCAGGCTGGCCTTGAACTCACAAAGATCCCCCTGCCTCTGCCTCTGCCTCTGCCTCCCAAGTGCTAGGATTAAAGGCGTGCGTCACCACGCCCAGCCTATTCTTTTCTTTTTAGGTGTGCCTCTGTAATAGTCCACAAAATCAAAAGTTAACTCGGATGCCATATCAACAGCTTAATACTACATAGCCTGTGCAAAGTTTCTGTTTTGCTTAGAATGTGAGTTTAGAGATCTGTATATTGCTGTAAGAAAGCATTTGCAATATTCTGGTTTTCTTTTCTTTCAGCTGTAGTTGAATTTAAGTTCTCCCATATTTATCAATAGCTGCTGTAGATTCTTTAGTAATCTGAGTTTGCTTTTGGATGCTAGAAAGCTTATCTACACCAGATTTATAAAAGGCACATTGGTCAGCTGAAGATAAAATACCCTATAAAGTTGATTCACATTTCAACCACTTACAGGACAGAGTCTCTTGGTTATTGTCCACTTGCAGAAAATTCAGCAAGATGCGAAGAAGGATACAGCAAGCAAGATTTAGGAAACGAAGATAAATGTGTGCACATAGACATTGATCTGAGACAGGATATGAGCATAGGGTCTTTAATTTAGGCTGTCTGCTCTTGTCTATGGCATCCTATATCTGCCTCCTGATTGGTGGGTTTAAAATGTTCCCTTACCTATGCTCCCTTGGAACCGATTTAAAATAGACATTGTTGAGTGTGCATCTGGCATTGTGGTTGATCTTGCTACTGTCTCACATTTGTCTTTTACCTGACAAACTTAGAAGGGCCTTTTGATTCTTTCCTGTTCTGGAAGATTGTTCTGTGTGTTTCAATACCAACCTTTTCCCCCACATCTCTTACAGAAGTACTTGAGGAAATAACTATCTTTTTCCTTTTGTTCAGTGGCATATCTAATATATGATCTTTATGTGCCTTTTCAACTAGGACTTTTCCTTGGATTAGACATACTGTGTCTAGATACTTAAATGAGTTTCTGTCATGCCTGGGATAAAGTGGGGCTGACATGAGGATGCCATCGGAAACATAGACACATGTGCTTGTGTCTTTCCACAATGTCAGACAGTTTGACAATTTCCGAAAAGTCAATGTCAGAAAAGTCAACAATAAATTCACAGTATCTGGCAGTTTCATTGGCAGCAATTTGTCACATGCTCCTGTTTTCCCTGATAGTCTTTGCAAAGGCAAACATGGGTTCTTGTAGTCTCATCTTAATTACCAGCATTGGCTCTCAGTTCACACGTTGCACATCACACACTCAATCTGTCAGTCTATCTATCTATCTATCTATCTATCTATCTATCTATCTATCTATCTCTCTATCTATCTATCAATCATCTATCTATCTATCATCTATCTATGTTACTTGGTGACTTCAAAGTCTTGAAAAACAAAGAAGTCTGAGAGGCCAAAGCTGCGAAAAATGGAAAGGAGTCTATGGAGATGAGAGAACGACGCAGCTGGAAGTCTCGTTCTGGAGAGGTGGTGTGGTTGCACCTGCTGTGCTGCTTCTGTTGTTGTTGTTGTTGCTGCTGCTGCTGCTGCTGCTGCTGCTGGTGGACCTGCCTCGTTGAGTCTAGCCGCAGGGGTAAAAGGACAGGAGAAGGCCAGACAAATAATAAGGTAGAGGGATGGACAGCAGGGCCAACTTGGCAAACAGGTGGATAGGCAGAGAGGAGTCAAGTATACCTATCAACCACAGGGGTCAAGCTTAGCAGAAGTCCCAGAGACAGTGGAGAATGCTCTGCTTGTCAGTGCTCCATGTACTCACCAGGCAGTCAGATGACAGGTCAGTGCTAGGTGTCCACCTCTCCATGGGGTGCAAGTAAGAGAGTTCTATCCTTTCCTTGGTATGATTTTCCTACATACACATACAAGAGCCCCTTTACTCTTAGTGCACCCCAGTGGTCTTTTCAGGGTGGCTCCCTTTATACTCACTCCAGAAGCAACTAATTTATCAGTCTCTGCTTCGTGGATGCTTCTGGGCAGATGATTCTCTCCATGTGTCCACCGAGGTACAGAGTCATCCTCCATCTCAAAAACCGAGTAAAAGGTGCTTGTAAAACAGACTCAGTGAAAGACATTTTCTGAAAACCCATGTTTTATATACTTTGGAGTAACTTAGAGCAGGGTGCAGCTGGGTCTCAACAATCTGCACACATTCCAGAGACATTTCTGCAGTGTGTGCAGGAGCTGGTCTTGGCACAGGAAAAAATCGATTCACTGTTTGCAAACATTTCACTTCCATTTTATTTGAATTAAGGTTACTGATAGCTTTGCTGAGAAATTCTTGAATTACCCTCCCATATCCATTATGCCTTTTGTAGTTTTTCAGATAAGTCAAAGTAAAATATTTTCTGCAAAGTGGTTTATGTTTGAATTTTTCTGGTCTTTTATGAGTCTTAAGAGATTTCAAACTCTTCATTTTTAACTTGGAGTCCATCCTGGAAATGTCCTTTGCTGAGGATCCTTACAGCTTTGTGGTTTGTGGCAGCTGCCAGGTACCTCCAGGCTGGGTCCAGACAAGATGTTGTGCTGGACCACTGCAAAAACAAGGTTTCTCCAGCCAAAGGACTAAAAGGCCTCCTCTTGGGTTCCCCAAGCCTTGATCTTGGCACAAGGCAGGCACCCTGCTCCCAGGTAGAACTGGCTGTCAGCTCCCTTTCCAGGCATGGAATAGGGAAAATCACGAAAGAGTGGTCTGCAGAAGTTGAGGATTTGAAGTCAGTTTCTGTGATTTTGCTCTTGATGCCTTTCAATTCAACAGTCATTTCTTGAGTGCCTACTGTGTTCTTGTCACCAACAGATACCCACCAATGGTAAAAGGGGAAGTAAAGCTGAACTTAGAGCTGCTGTGCTTAGAAAGCTGACAAAGAGATGATGGTCAGAGGTTATGAAATGGCATGTAGCTAGGAAGTAGAAGCTCAAGAAGTAGAACTCGGGACTACAGTTAATAACCACATATTACATTCTTAAAAATGCTGAGTATTCTCACAACTATGTGAGGCAGGGTGTGTGCTAGCTAGTTTGATTTTTAGCTATTCTACAATGTATATTTGTTTCAAAACTTCAGATTAGGACTAGGGAGATGGCTCAGTGAGTAAAGCACAGAAGCGCAAGGACCTAAGTTCAGAACCCCAAAACCACATAAAGCTGGACATGGTAACACACATCTGTAATTCCAGCACTCCTGTGATGAGAGGGAAATGGAGAGTTGAATCCCTGGAAGTTTACACACCAGCTAACCTGGAATACACAGGGGTTAAAACAAGGGAGCCTGTCTCAAGGTCACAGGTGAGGAACAACACTCAAGTGTTATCCTCTGACTTCACATGTGTGCATAGCATATGTGCATGCACACATGTGCACACACACACACACACATGCATACACACAAAAAAAAATACTATGTTATACCTCATAAATAGAAGCCAAATCTAACAAGCTGAAAAAGACAAAGGATTTTTTTAAATACAAACTTCGTGGTACCTAAAAAGCTCCAGCAAGAGGACAGAGAATGTTCATAATTCTATATTTTCATAATTCTATATTTTTTTCATAATTTTATACTTTTGTGGGGGTATTTTGATCTTTTCAAGACAGGGTCTTCCTGTAGCCCTAGCTGTCCTGGAACTCACTCTGTAGATCAGGCTGGCCTTGAACTCACAAAGATCCACTTGCCTCTGCCTCCCAAGTGCTAGGATTAAAGGCATGTGCCACCATGCCTGGCCATAATTCTGTATTTTATTTTATGTACTTTGTTTTGTTTTGTTTTCTTGCAGTACTGAGGAGTGAGCTTTGGGTCTTAAGCATGCTAAGGAAAGCGCTTTACTACTCAGCTGCAACCCCAACTCTGTTTATAATTTTTCTGCTTATGTTGTTATTGGTGTATGAAGAAATTTTCATGGAAAGACAAGTTTATTTGATCAGATTCTTCCACCTGTTTTGAGATTCTTCCCTCTTAATTTGTGGCTAACATTTGTGGCCTGTGATCTCTGAATCACAGATAACCTTTGTTTCAGGCAACGCCAGCTCCACTCACCTCCAGGCAGGCTAATCATCTCCCCTAGTCCACCCCACTTGTTGCCTAGAAAAAGCCATTGTAAGCCAACAGCTGAGACCAACCAAAGGCAAATTATACCTTCCTCAAATGGAAAACTAACAACCATATTGTTAGTGATCTGGAATCTTCGGGGAGAGGGAAAATATGTCCCCTGCTATCCTTGGGAAGTCTAATCGAAAATTCCTCCTGGCTCCTGTTAATTGCTGGGAATCATTGAGAGAGAAGATATAATAGTGAATACAGGTACTACTGCTTACCAGCATGAGAAAGGATTAGTGTCCCCAATAACATATGCTGTTAAGCAATGATGGGGACTGCAATAGATTTATTATGAATTCATATAGATTGAGCCAAATAATAAGCTTTTTAAATCTAAATCAATTGCCTAGATACACATATTAGAACTTTTTAGTTCTTGACTATGCATCATTGAGTAGTCATTGCTAATAAATACATTTTTTTAATTTTATTTATTTCTGTATGTGTATCAATGTACTGTCTGCATGCAAGTCTGTGCACTCGTGTTGTGCAATGCCGCAGAGGTCAGAAGAGGGTGTCGGATTCCCCCGGAACTGGAGTTCTCCTGGAATTGGAGTTTCAGACGGTTCTCGGCCGCCATGTGGGTGCTGGGGATCGAACCCAGGTCCTCTGCAAGAGCGGTCCGCGCTCTTAACCGCTAGGCCAGCTAATAAATACATTTTAATATGAGGGACTTTACTTAGTAAGGAGCTTCCATGAGCAAACTTCCCTCATGTGCCTTATAAGAATGTCCCATTTTGAATTTCTTAGGACTTAAAGACCAAGTTGAAATCTTTCTATATCAAATGTATCTACAAAGAACGCATCTGCATCTACAGACACTGAAGTGGAATGGAGTGGAATGTGCACAAAGCAAAGTTCACCGTCATCACAGTTCTTCTTAACAGCCAAGTGTCTGTCAAGGGAAAGGAATAGTGCTTACTTCAGATAGTGTTAGACAAATAGGTAAAATAAGGCATAGGAAAGTACATAAAGCAGTTATTAGTCCATATTAATCATCTAACACTTTCCCTCCTCTAATCTCTCCCCCTTTCCTTTTCTCCCTTTTTTTCCTCTCACCTATGCTTCTTCCTCCTTTTGATCTTATTTGTCCTAATGAATATATCCTACTTAAAGGAACCACCCCCTTGGATCTTGATGACGTTTACCCATATGGATGAAGTTGATTTCTTTTTTTTTTTTTTGGTCTTTTCAAGACAGGGTCTCCCTGTAGCCCCAGCTGGCCTGGAAGTCACTCTGTAGACCAGGCTGGCCTTGAACTCACAAAGATCCTGCTTGCCTCTGCCTCCCAAGTGCTAGGATTAAAGGCGTGTACTACCCGCAAGTTGATTTCTTAAGTAGTCATTTAGAACCAACACCAAGCCAATGGATAAACTGATGACTGTATATACAGTGTGGACTGTAAGCTACTGCTGCTGGCCAACTGTGACACCCTGGCTTTCTTTTTAGTGACCTATGTTCTAAAATGATTTTTACATATTTTGTTGTTCTTGTTTAAGACAGGATCTCCCTAATGCCCCAGCTGGCCTGAAACTCACTATGAAGACCAGCTGGCTTCAGTCTCACAGAGATCTGCCTGCATGTTCCTGGCTGGCTTTTATATTTTTAAATGGTTGGAAAAAAATCAAAAGAAAAGTATTTTATAATGTGACAATTACATGAAATTCAGATTTTAGTGTATAAATATCTGTCTTGAGTACAGACTTATATATCTGTTGTATATTTCTGATCCCACACAATAGAGTCAATTAAATAGTTCCATAGAGACTTTATGGCTCCCAGAGCCTAAAGTATTCCCTATGTGATCTCTTTGCAGGAAAAAAAAAAATTGCTGACTCACTCAGTGAATACTATGTATATTTTATTTTGATTCTGAACTGAACTCTGAAAAGGACGTTCCAAGTTTGGGGTTACAGTAGATGTCTGAGAATGAGCATTGAGCTTCCCAAACTGAAGAGAGCTTTCTAAAAGAAATGACAGAGATTCTGAGATAATTACACAAAGAAAGATGAAAATCACCTCCTCTTCCCATCATACAATTAACTGTTGACAAAATTTGATGAGTGGTAACTATATCCAAAGAAGCTTTGTTAACCAGCTTCCCAGTGCTGTAGACAGTTTTATCCATGAAGCGATCAGGATGCAGGTCTAGGGAAGACTGATAAAGTAAGGTTCCACGGACACCATCCCTGTGAGAAGTGTCTCAAGCTTTCACCTCCCCTTGTTAGTTTGTTATCCTTGGAAAACCCATTGTCTCCTTTGAGCAAGCTGGGAATTGCATTGTCTCTTTTGAGGAGAACTAACCAGATCAGATATCCATTTTGAACCCCCTTGTAAAGCTTTTTAAAAGAAACATCGAAACTCATCACATATTCAGATAGTACCTCCTGATGGAGCCAGTCCTGGCATTTGTGAATAAATGCATGTTGTTCTTCAATTAAGTAGAAATAGCTATTCCTGTGAGGATTAGTGTCATCGTATTCTAATCTAAAGGAATGGCTCTGGCTACATAAGTAAGGGTAGGAGGTCAGGGTTTTTTTTTGTGTTTTTTTTGTTTTGTTTTGTTTTGTTTTGTTTTTCTGCAGCCATGTGGAAGATACAATGCAGACGTATCCAATGACTAAAACTGAGGGAAAAGATAGAGGAATAAAGCCATTAGGTGGACTTACCACTCAGATGGCCCAGCTAGACAAGCCATCAAATTTAATGTTAAAGAACACTCTGCCAATTACAGTGGCACCCCTGACTTCTCCTGCTGGTATCTAATTCCTTTCCTTTCTCAAAGTTTCACCCAGTCCATTGTTCTGAATGCCACTTCCATCATTCAGTGAGTAGATGAATGAACACTCTACTGCCCAACTCTGATTAGTTAGTGATTCATTCTGTGGAGTGCTAATTACGTGCCAGGCGCCAGCCTAAGTGTGTGAGGCACAAAACAGAACAAGAAGTATGTTCTGCCCTCCCTGGTGAGTTCCATATAAGCTCCCAGTGGGAACAGACTTGTAAACAAGTGTAATGAAGTTTGGTGGGCTTCTGGTAGATGTCTGTCTCTGTGAATGAAAATCACATCCTGGGGACAAACGCAAACTAGCAAGCAGTTGCTGTTCTGAGTAAGCCATGAGCTGGAACAGAGGAAGAACATCTGACTTAGCAACAGACCATGGTGTCTTGAAAGGCTTCCAGGGGGAGCCATTGTGGACTAAGACTTAAAAGGAAAGGACTATGAGCCAGACCAAAATAATATTTAGGAAAGCATAAATATCCAGGGGGAAAATGGCTAGAATCATGGGTGGAAGGTGGCCAAATTAGAAGTGAACATTTGTCAAATCACAAGGTGCTAAGTAGAAACCTTAACCTAGGAACTGCAGGGGCCTGAGCAGGGGAGGCATAAGATCAGGAGCTTGGAATGATGCTCTGGAAGCTTGGGGAGAATGGACTAGATAGGTGGTATTGATACCAGGAGTTTAGAGCTTTTAGGCAATGCAAGTGCTGCTGGGAGCACCTGCAGAAAATAAAGTTAAGAGAGGATAAGACAAAATGCTTAGCTGAACTTGAAGCCTTCTTAAGGTAGGAGAAAAGGAGAGACACCTACAGATGACATAGGGGTTTCCAGCTTTGAATCCCAGCCTGAGAATAGTTCAAGATCTAGGCATTAGTATATGAGAAATGAAACAGGCTAGAATAGACTCCAAGAACCACAGACTTTTAGATATGTGGAAAAATACTGAAAAGGAGAAATGCATAGGCTGAATGGAGAATAAGGGGAAAGAAAGGAACCTGAGATCTTAGACAGTGAAGAGGATGTGGAACCTGACAGAAGAACTCAAAATAGGGGCAGCTGAGGTCAGGAATACCCATACTGCAGAAGCGTCAACCATCGACCACAATAGGAATTCTGCATCCCTGTCCCAAGAACCCCAAACTTGTGGGCTTCTCTCAGAAGTGTCCCGAGTTTCCCTTTCCAAAGCCATCTACTATTTTCTCTTCTGCTGAATTAAAGCATTCTTTCCTTGTGTGTACCCCCATTTGCCTCTCCAGCTCC
Source organism: Rhizomys pruinosus (assembly GCA_009823505.1). Lineage (NCBI taxonomy): Eukaryota > Metazoa > Chordata > Mammalia > Rodentia > Spalacidae > Rhizomys > Rhizomys pruinosus. Next base: position 5,752,787 of record VZQC01008907.1, read on the forward strand.
TTTTCCTTCACTGGACTCAATGCTTCAAATGCCATCTTCTAATGATTCTGACATTAATCTCTTCCCTCCATGAATTCTGTACCACTTTTTCTATACACCTCCAATTTTAGTTTCTTTGTGCTAATGAGAACTCACATAATTGTACTTTATCTGCTCAACTGCAAAGCACACAAATAATATTTGCAAAGAATTTGTAATGCAACTGGTAGACCATGCTTAAAGACATCACTGGTTTTCAGTGATGACAGATTTCTGAAACCAACCCCACCACCAAAATCTTCCATCTTTACAGAATATGAGATCAGTAAAGCCAACTTTCTCCCAGTGTGCTTACATTGTATATTTTCATGGTCAACTTTAAATTTGGATATCAACATCCAGTATGCTTAATAGAGACCAGGAAGCTTTTTAAAGCACCAGGTGTTCAAATGTGCCTGCACACTGAAACCCTCCAGGGAGGACTGGCAATACCAGTGACTGCATCCCAACCCCACAGCTTTGGGCTTAATTGGTGAGGATTCAGGGGTGGTCCCTAGGAGTCTTCTAGTCTCACCAGGTGGTTCTAATGTGAAAAAAGAGATTGAGAGACAGTTTTAAACTGATTTACCTTTGAAGATCACATCTTTTATAGTGATGACTTATTATTTCTGTATGGAAAATTAGGTATCATTATAAACCACAAGATTTGTTCTTAACTGTAATCTATTCTCTTTCCACACACCCCCAACCCTGAATTCCCAAGAGAACAGTCCTCAAAGGATGACTAACAAAGCTCTCATCTCTGCCAGGAGGAAAATTGCAATTTCATTTATAAATATGTTGATTTGGCCAGTTTCCAGCAAGTAACAAAACCTGAATATATAAACATTTTCATGTTTAGTTTGATAGAAAATGCATTGTATTCAAGGATGAAATTTTGACACTTTTACATTGTTCAAAGCACTAAGTCTCTCTATGAACTTTGTTCTTGCTAAGTTCTAGCTGAGCAAAAATTTCTTTCAGAGGCTGATGAATGCTACTGCCCAAGTATTCTGTATCTCTGGTAATCATGTCTTCAGAAGAAAAGTAGGGAAGCTTCCTTATTTAATGAAAAATGAAAGAGGGCAGATAGCATTTAAATATCCATTAGTTCAACCCAGACTTTCCTAGATTCTGTAGCTAATGTGCTATAGTATAAATCATGGTGTTACATTCCTGAGTACTTTCTCTGATAAAAGTGTAATTTTGTTCCTTTCACTAGAAATCATGTCATGTGATATAGTAATATCTTTTGTTCTTTCTGCTGTACTTTGTTGTACTAGTAAGTTATGTTGATATACAATATTAAAAGCTTAGAATATTTAAAAGTAGGAAATAAACCATTATACATGGTACATGTCATTTGAAATGTTTTCCTGTTTACTGAACTGTTATGTTGGAGAAGCAGGCCTCATAAAGTCAAATAACAAAGCACTTGCCATTTTCCCACGGTGGCCCTGCACGTCTCCTCTATGGGGCTTATTCAGGTACCAGCAGAGATCTTAGACATTCGCTTGTGTTTAATAAAAAGTCTTCCAGGCACTTGAACTCCCTGAAAACTTTCTGTACAGTTGTTTATGCAGTTTGGTGTACTCATTAAAATGTCTAGCTTTATTCAAAGCTGGGGCATTGCTTCTTCCCAGCTCAAGCACGTTAGACTAGGCAGGGCAGCTCCCTAGCTCACAGCCCTTCTCACTGGTATCGCCCACATCCTCTGGAGACTGAACTCCAGCTACCAACTGCCATGGAGGGTCCTCCACCTGTGTTTTCTGGTGAGAAAGCAGGATGTGTCTCTCAGCCTCTGGGCAGATACCTGGACACCTCCAGCATTCTTCAAATCTTTGCCAAGATCCAACTCAAATCTTCCTCCCCTGAAGCCTGTTTGATTTAAAATCCCCAACAGCTTACCTTCCTCCCTTCTCAGAGTACATCACACCATCCAGACGATTCCCAAGGATATCATCTATCCCTTTATTCATTTTTATATTTTTTGAGCATTTGTACAACTCATACAATGGTTCTCAATCAAACCCAATTCCCCACATACCCCAAGCCCCATCAGAATTCATGCATTACAACATCCCTATCCAGTCAAGCTCCCAAACCCAGATGACCTTCTGTGCAAATAGATCCACTGGAGTCAAGTCAGCATATCTAGGAATCCTAGGTCAGGCATACTCTTCCTCACCCAACAGTACTCAGTCCCTTGTAGTGCTCAGTCCAGGGTCAGTCCCCCACTCATCTCTCTTGCTCCATTTTGAGACCTTGTCCCACTAGGCATGGGTCCCTGGCCTGATGCCAACATTGCCACAAGTTCACATGTAAAAGCTTACAGTCGATCGTAAGTCATTGCTTCTCTACGTTCATTCACTAGCCCTGGCTCTTACAGTCTTTCCACCTCCTCTTCTGCAGTGATCCCTGAGCTGTGGGTGGGTGAGGTTTAATTTAGGGACCCCATCCAGGGATACAAACTCTGGGGGCTCCCATTCTTTGAAGCTTGGCTAGTGGGGGATTGGCTCTGGACTGAGCACTGCAAGAGACTGAGGCTTTTCTCTAGGCTTTATGTCTTAGCCCTCTATTCTGAATAATAAGTTACAGTGCAGCCTCCTGTCCTATCTCCCTTACTGTATTCACAGCTCCTTCAGAACATGCATCATTCACTTTTGTTATTGCCTATAGTGAATGGGATGAAGTGCTAAAATACTAAAACAAAAATAAAAGCCTTTATGCAATGTGTATTTGAAATAATTTAAGTGGTTCTATGACACATTTATCATACATATTGTGTTACACCAAAGAGCAGGCACCAAATAACGTACCTCCTTTACCAGGAACTGCATCTAAGGACCATTTGGGCTTTAGAGGGACATGCTTTTCAGCATTTAAGTATATTTAATGCCCTCACTTTAAGAGCTTTTAGCATAATGAGCCCATTCTTCCCGGTCTGCCTTCCCTGTCTGCATGCAGAACATAGTTCATTATTTTGTTATCTTTTTTTAACTTAATATTAGTGAGCATACACACCCAGACTAAAACCCAACTTATTAAATATTTAAGAAATCATATTAAGATGGCAGTTGTGTCCTCTTTGCAACAGCTGCCAGCTGTATCCACCGGCTCCTTTACTTCCCTGTGCGAAACACAATGGCATTGTTATTTCCCTCCGTCCAGTTAAAATGGACAAAGGTTCAAACTGTTTTCAACAGCACCAAAGAGACTGAATGTAGGAGTTCAAAGTCAACCTCTCAACACAGCTTTTGAAGGTCAGTGAGAAATAATGAACTTGAGATACGCTTAGGCTGTGCCCTTTGTTATCTATCGTACAAGGAGATCTGTGATTTCAGTTGCTCTTTTTCTTTAGTTGCTTTTTGTTTTTGTTCTTTTGTTGTTGTCTCTAAGACAGACTCTCTTGCAGCCCAGGGTGGTCTCAAACTGGTTATGTATCCAAAGGCCTTGGATACCTGACCATCCTCCCTCCAAAGGCTGGGGTCACACCACTACACCCAGTCTCTCTCTCTCTCTCTCTCTCTCTCTCTCTCTCTCTCTCTCTCTCTCGTCTCTTGGTATCTGTGTGTCTGTGTGTGCACACATGTGCACATATATGTATACATGTTTGTGCATGTGCATGTGCATGTGCATGTGCATGTGCATGTGGAGGCCAAACGACAACACCGGCCTCATTCCTCAGGCACCTTACACTTCTCTGAGACAGGGTCTCTCACTGGCCAGGAACTTGCTGAGCAGGCTAGGATGGTCATCCAGAGCCACTTGCTTCTGCTTCACCAGTGCTGGGATTACAAAGGTGCATCCCCCATTATGCCCAGCTTTTTTTTCACATGGGTTCTGTGAATGGAACTCAGGTCCTTATACTTGCAAGACAAACACTTTAGAGGCCAAGCTATCTCTCTAGACCCCATTGTTTCTTTTGTCATTGTTTTCTTTTGGTTTTGTGAGACCTAGTCTCACTATGTAATCCTGATTGACCTTAAATTTACTGCCGTCCTGCCTCTACCTTCCAAGTGCTGGGATTATTGGCAGGCCCCTCCATGCCCCACCAGGCCTGGCTTCAGTGCCTTTTTTTTTTCTGGTCTTTTTGAGACAGGGTCTCCCTGTAGCTCTGGCTGTCAGTGCCTTTTTTTAAAAGACAGTTGCAGCACAGCAGGCGAGGACAGACAGACAGCTCACTGGATATGCTCAGGGCAGCAGTTCTTGGGCGACCTGTTAATTCTTCTTGACAGAAAACAGAGACAAATACAGGAAGAAGAGTGAGGGGGCTTTTGCACCATTTATGAAATATCTCATTTCTTCCTCACTTATGAAACTAGTCAATTCCCATGCTATAGATTGCCCTTTCTCCTGGTGAAAATAGCCAGAATTTCTGGAATCTTGAGGCTCATTAGCTTAATGGGGAAAATTTATATTTCGAGCTACCTTGAAAGGAGACCAGCTCTGAAAGGAGACCAGCTCTTAGCTCAGATGGTTACATGGGAAACTTTTCATTCTGGTCTTCCTTTTATTCTGTTTGGCATGAAATTGCTTGGATACAAAAATTCCCTAAACATAAAATTTTTGTTCTTGATAGGAAATTGCTGCCATTGCTGTTGCAACTAAATATGCAGCTAAAAATGCAAGAAGCCAGTGTTCCATGCTGTGACCATGGTTTGACTGCTTCACTATAAAACCTTCTCTGCCCAGTTAGCCTGCTGTTAAATTATAAGCAGCATTCATGTCCTTTAGGAATGTAGGTGCTTGGTGCATGTCTCTGTGTGGGTAAAGACTTCTCTGTATTTCAATTTTCAGACATTATAATATTCATTGTTTTTCTAGATCTATGTTTATATATGTTTCATATTTTAAGAATATTAATATCCGAAGGTCTATGAAACAGTCTATAGTAATTGTAAAACATAACCCACCTAACCCATAGTTCTATTTGATGTATGCAAAAGTTTCCATTTTTTTCATCAAGATAGGAAATAAAATCAAAATAAAATTGATAAAACTGAACAATTCCATGGAAAATCCTACCATCTTCACATTAAAGTAATGAGTATATTCCCAATGATTTTATTCATCCCTCACTATCTTAGGAAGCCCACTCATCCTGCATCAAATTGGACCGTTCACTCTGTGGTACCGTTCTTATGCAGATGTGTGTTTCTTCAGTGTCTGGTATAATATGAAGAGTGCAAGTATTCTAAGCAGATGACCCTCTATCCGTCCCTGGGCCTCTTACTTGCTGTATGACCCTGGAAAGATACCCTGCCCCTCTCTGAGGTCAGTATCCTCATTCATAGGATGGCAATGTGAGATCCTGATGCCTTTAGAGTAAGATTTTTGAGGCCAAAGAAGTTTTACAGTTCAGGGTTTTAATTTTTTTTTAATTTTAAAAATGTTATAGACTATATAATATCAATGTTATATAATAACCCCAGCATAGTCTACAACAAATATATTAGTAATTGTTCAGTAAAATATGCATTCATTTTTATTGAATGGGCTAACTAAGGACTATACAGATCAGGTTTGTCAACAAAACTTAGCTTTTGTAGAAGTAATCATGAACCTCTGCTAACCCCTACCTTAAGGAAGTGTGTTTGACAAGCAGTAGTATTCCACCAATGGTAGTTATCATTTTCATTTAAGGTAGATTTCATTTCTTACACAAATTGGATTCTTAGTAACTGTACCCAGTACACACCTCTAATTCCCATTGAATTTTGGTGTTTTATTTTGCTTTGGGTTTTGGTCTTTTTGAGATAGGGTCTTCCTTCAGCCCCAGCTGGCCTGGAACTCACTATGTAGACCAGGCTGGCCTTGAACTCACAGAGACCTGTCTGCCTCTGCCTCCCAAGTGTGCTGGGATTAAAGGTGTGTGCCACCACACCCAGCTACCATTGAATCTTATAAAGGTTTTCTAAAAAATGACAGTGAAATTCAGTTTTCAAGAAAATGTTCAGAGGAAGATATGAATGACTTCTTGAGTTATTTTAGACCAGAGATGTTGCTCAGCTCTGAGATGATTGATAAGATCAGAATTATAGATTTGGAACAGGAAATGAGATTTCCATTACATACAGTTAAAATTAGTACTAAGATATTTTTAACTTTTTCTCTTTTTCACCATAATTCTTCCTCTAGAGGAAATAAAATCAATCATTTTACAAGTTCAGCTAGTGTCAGAACAGTCTACAGAGATTTATGTTTGCTAAATTTTGCTTGCTAGTCTGTGGTATGGAGGAGCTTTGCCCCCAATCTCTCAGGACACTAGGGAGCCAGGGTTAGGAGGGGTGGCTCACAAGAAGTTTTGCCAGTAATAAAGAGCCAAAGCATGTGGACTATTTCATTGACATATAAACAGGCAAACACTTCAGTCACCCAGTCTATTGCCTCTCAGTTTATTGGTTTGTAATCTACTTCTTAAATGGAAGAGAAAGGAAGGGAATGGCACATGAGGTGTCATAGACATCTTCACTGTGACCGACAGAAAAATCTTTTATTTTCTTTAAGACCTTCTTTTCTGTCATATCTTTTTTCTTTAAAGTACTGGGTCTCAAGCCAGGGGTGCTTAGATAACTTTTTAATCCCAGCACTTAGGAGGCAGAGGCAGAGGCAGACAGATCTCTGTGGTTCCTTGTATGTCCTTCCCTCCTCCCATCCCAGTTGAATACCCCCATTTCCTCCTTGGTAATATCTGTTTCCTACTATACCCCTCTTTCCAGCTCTTTCCATTTTCCTGGCTCCCGCTGTTAAATCAAGGTATATACTCACAGATAAGGGATTGGTGCTACAATCTGCAAATGAGGGACAACATACATCACTTGCTTTTCTGTGTCTGTGTTACTTCACTTAGTATAACAGTTTCTAGTTCCATCCATTTACTTTCTTTTTTTAATTTTATTTATTTTCGTATATGTATGAATGTACTGTCTGCATGCAGGTTTGTGCACCTGTGTTGTGCAGTGCCTCGGAGGTCAGAAGAAGGCGTCAGAGTCCCCTGGAACTAGAGTTAAAGACGGTTCTCAGCTGCCATGTCAGTGCTGGGGATTGAACCCGGGTCCTCTAAAAGAGCAGTCAGTGCTTTTAACTGCTAGGCCAATTCTCCAGCCCTCCATTTACTTTCAAATTTCATTATTTCATCTTTTCTTACTGCTGAGTAGAACCCCATTGTGTAAACATACCACATTTTCATTATCCATTCCTCAGTTGAGGGAGATTTAGGTTCCCACTTCTTAGCTATTGTAAAAAGAGCAGTAACAAACATGGATGCACAGGTTTCTCTATAGTAGGATGCGTCTGTTGGGTATATGCCAAAAGAGGTATGACTGGATCATGGGTAGTGTAGATTCATTTTAGTTTTTGAAGAGTTTGCCACACTGCTTTCCATAGTGGTTGCATGCATTTGCATTCCCATCAGCAGTGAATGAGTGTCCCAGTTTCTTCAAATCCTCTCCAGCATTTGGTATCTTTTTAATTTAATTAATTAATTAATTTAATTAATTAATTTAATTTTTTTTAATTTTAATTTTATTTTATTTATTTATGTGTATGAATGTACTGTCTGCATGTAGGTTTGTGCACCCGTGTCATGCAATGCCGAGGAGGTCAGAAGAGGGTGTCAGATTCCCCTGGAATTGGAGTTACAGACAGTTCTCAGCCGCCATGTGGGTGCTGGGGATCGAACCCGGGTCCTCTGCAAGAGCCGTCAGCACTCTTAACTGCTAGGCCAGCTCTTCATCCCCTTAGCTCATCATTTTATTGGATCATGTACTATCTTGTTTTCTGTTTGTTTTGTTTTGTTTTTTGAGTTCTTTGTATATTCTGGATATTAATCCTCTATCAGTTGTGAAGATTTTTCTCCCACTCAGTGGATTTCCTCTTCACTTCCTTTGGTGTTTCTGTTCCTGTACAGAAACTTTTTTTTTTTTTTGCCTAAAGGCCATTTATATTGTAAGCTCAGTACATATTCAGGAAAGCATTATTTTGCAATTTCCTTTCAGTGGTTTTCAAGGTAATCATCTGGATTTAATTAATGAGGTCCCACTTATTGATTGTTGACCTTAATGCCTGAGCAACTGATATCTGATGTAGAAAGTCCCTTCTTACACTTAGATCTTGTTGGGTACTACCCATGTTTTCTTCTAGCAGTTTGAGAGTTTCAGATTTTATATTATTGAGATCTTTGATCCATTTGGAGTTGACTTTTGTGCAGGGTAGAAGATAAGGATCCAGTTTCATTCTTCTACAGAAACACACCCTTAAAAAAAAAAGAACTGTGAAATGGATAGAGATTGTGAACCATAGTCACCTGTAGGAAAGTCTATCTTTTATACATTTTCAAAAACAGTTAGTGTTTCTCTTGTATGCCAGCCATCTCTGCAGGTTTATAGTATTGGTTCATGTGGTACTGAGTCATGCATAACCTTCAGGCTCTTATCTTCATTTACAAATGAATTTCTAATATAGCCTTCAGAGGAGTGTGCACAATTAGGCAGCCCAGTCCATTGTCAGAATCTCACTTCTAAAATCCTCCCATCCCTTCTTATCAAAGGTGAAACACAGCTTCTTCTAGCAGTCAGTTCTCCTGTGATTCTAGTATATGTTTCATGGTGATTCTAATACATGTTTATTTGTGTCTGTGTGTGTGTGTGTGTGTATGTGTGTGTATACATGCTGAGTACTGAACACAGGATCTTGAGCATGCTAAGCACACACTGAACTATAGTGATGAAATGCATTGTAAATGAATTTTACTTATTTAATATATTATCTGGAAATGGCAAAATGCAAGTTTTGAATTTTAAATGCCTTGATGAACACTAATACTCTGTAAAACCTGGGGCAACTCTTTAAGCTAGTGGGAATTTAATTATTGGTATAGATTTCTGGTTAATGAGTCAATATTTTTGCTGAAATAGATTCTATGTATACATATGATAACTGCTCTGGAGAACACATTGCTATACCATGAAAGGAATGAGCTTTATCTTAGATTAATAAATGTTTTTGCTATCTACCCTGAGATTTTTAATTAACAATTATAGAAAGAAGGCCATTTGACTGGATTTAGCATTCTCCTTTAATGAATGCTCTTTATATTCCATCTGAAATTACTGTAAATGTAGTTATCTTCTATCTCTTTAAAAGCTCAAGTACACCAAAGTCTAAATGTAGTATTGCAATTCAAATAAAAATGATGAAACCCTTTTTGCTTTTAAAATGTGTTTTCCTGATCACACTTAGAAAAATTTGGCTAAATTTAGAACATTTGTTGTGAAGCTCTCATTTATGTTTGAAAGAATAATACTTTTGTGGGGTCAAATGTAATCTTTATTTGTTTCAGAAACTATGGAATTCTTGAGGCCCAAAGTCAAAAGCCACGAATGAGACTATGGGATTGCTTATTGAAAGAGTATTGCCACATTGCATAGGGACACATTACACAGGTACACGTTGCATAGACACACAGTGTGTCCTTCCAAAGCATCAAACATCAGCAAAAGCAAGAGATGGCTAGGAGGAAATTCTGCATGATTTTCTTGCAAGCAGAGCCACTAATTAGACTTTGTTCCAGTTTCTTTATTATTTTATTTACTTATTTATTATTTATTTATTTTATGATTTAATGGTCTCTTTGGTGTTTGTCTAGTAACACCCTTGAGAGGCAGAAGAAATTGTCTCTGTAGCAAAGTGTACTTACTGCCCACCAGAAAAGATTCTGGTTTCCTAATCTTCCACTGCCTTTTGAATAATGCAATCCGCTGTCTTACCTGCGAACATCACCAGGTCCTCTTCACATCAGCATGAAGGAACTGGAGCCTTAGGAACCAGTGCAAGAAAGTGATGCTCTGGATACTGCTGTTGCTGTTTGGAGTAAAGTCGGACCCAAGAGTCCTATGCTTTCTGATAGCAGGCTGACTCATTAAACTACCGAAAAGACAGAAAAAGACGAGGCTCTTCCGTGTTCCCTGTACTTGATCCCGAGTGGACAGTGGTCAGCTTAGAGACAACATGACTCACAGAGGAGTATGGATAATGAAATACTGTTTTGGATAGCAGGAGACACAGTTCTAAATATACAGGGTGGTGTGGGTCACAGAGAACAATAAACACTTCTCAGTGGGTGCAGGAATTTATCTCTTCATGAAGATCTTGTGCACCTGGGGAGAGGACATTGGGTCTCATTTGAACTTTGTTTCTTTAGGCTCAAATTCCCTCCAAGAATACCACCTAAATTTAGAACATACATGACCTGTAGTAAACTCATGGGCACTCTTGGAATTGGCAGATGTTCATAACTGTCATCCAAGTAATAACAATGCAGTTTGGTCACCACATCCATGCCTTGTCCAGACCACACTGCCCACTTTGTGTATGGATGATATTGCAGAATTTCTGCCTTTCTAGCATGGTATATCTTTAGTAAATATGTATGCTGGACTAGGTGGAGATGGTCGTGTTCAGACCATCCCAATCTGAATTCTCACCAGACTGAGAATCACAAGGTCTCACTGAAAATAATGTACCCTCATAATGAACACTGTATAATGGCACTTTCATATATAAGGAATTATTTGAAATTACAAATGGAATATGTTAAGACTTTGAAAATGTAATATTATACAAAAAAAAAAAAAACAGTAAAAGACATATTAGATAAATAGGGTTGGACTATTTCAAATGATGTAAAAGATTCACAGCTGACCAAAATGCTGTCTTTAGCATTTTTACAACCACTGGGGTTTTGTTTTGTTTAATTTTTTTGTTTCTCACTCTTAACTGCTTTCATTGGCTAAACATCAACAGTGTGCTCTACTGCAAACAAGAATGGTAGGGCTCAAAGAAAACTCTGATTAAGGTATAAATGAGGCAACTAATTTTTGGAGATTCTGCATGTAGTTGATTGTGAACTCTGTTAAGTCCCCAAGATACTTTCTATTAACAAGTCTGTCTATTACTCACAGTGTTTAACTCAGGGAACTGCTGAAAAGATCAAATAAGGGAATGCTTGTGATGTCTTGGCACAAAGGAAAGCTGGTGTCTAGTAAGTCGTCAGTGAATGTAGACTGTTTATTAAAGGGAGGGAACAGTTTTTTTTTGGGGGGGGGGTTTAGTCTTTTTGAGACAGGGTCTCCCTGTAGCCCCAGCTGTCCTGGAACTCACTTTGTAGACCAGGCTGGCCTTGAACTCACAAAGGTCTGCCTGCTTCTGCCTCCCGAGTGCTAGGATTAAAGACATGTGCCACCACAACTGGCCTGGGAACAGTTTTTAAAATCTTAGTATTCGGGATATTAGAGGTTTCCAGAAGAAAGTCAAATTCTGTTGTGTAATCCAGAAAGTGTAACATGAAGAGGAGATATGAAGCTATTTACTGGGAGATGATGGGAAAAGATACAGAGGACTTTACCTACTTGTTAAATTGGATCTGGCTATGTTAGGCCTCAGTAAAGCTGTGCTGTGAGTTATCTATGTCTCATAGAAGGACATTGGGTTCCATGTACAAAGTGTCTCACATCACCATGGAATGAAGGGTAAGAACAACTGCCAGGGCAGGATATTCCATTAGATTGTCTCCCAGTAGCTGCCAGGATTTACCGAAAAATCCAGAGGAACTATGCAAAGCACCCAGCTTCTGCAGAAGATAAATGAAGAGACAATAGGAAGTAACAATGTTGATCGTCACACAGATTTACTTCCTACATGTCTTCACTCCAGTATGAATCATGCCTGCTACAAACTCCATTCTGAACACCTTTTACAAAGGTGGGGCTGAGATGAACCACAGCTATCAGAAGGTACTTGGGTATCATCTTTGTCTTTGGGAGCATCTAGTGGAGCTTCAGATCCAGACATCTCCAGTTCTCTTGAGAAACTGTAATGTCAGTGATCGTTGCCTGTCTGGTAGGACACCCTTGTTGATCTGCTGCTGAGGGAAGAAGCGATGCTAAGATTAATTATGTGTCTATTTTGTAGTATCCTGAAGTAGACATTTTTTTTGTTTTTTGAGAGAGGGTCTCCCTTTGGTCCCAGCTGGCCTAGAGCTTACTATGTAGACAAGCTGACCTTGAACTCACAGAGGTCTGCCTGATTCTGCCTCCTGAGTGCTGGGATTAAAGGCATACGCTACCATGCCTGGCCTAAGACAGTTCTTAGCAGCCATGTGAGTGCTGGGAATCGAACCCATGTCCTCTGCAAGAGCAGTCAGTGCTCTTAACCACTGAGCCATCTCTCTAGCCCGAAGTAGACAATTTTATTGCTCCTCCAAACTCCACAGAATTAGAAACTAGTAGAAATCAGACTTGCTGATTTCTGGTTACATGATTATTCAGGGAAAGAGTTACAACATTTTTGCTATAGGAAGAAAGAAAAAGACTTTGGTTTTAGATTTAACTACCAAGAAAACTGTAAGAAGCCATGTATTGCCAGCTAATGGAATAATACATAACTGATAATACATAGTTGACACTAGCTTTAGTTAAACACCATATCAATCAATGTCAAATGTGACTATGGTTGTTGATGAGACCCAATGATTTTTAGGTCTGGGTGAATCTTCTGTGAGTCCCAGCTGTGAATTGTTGTTTTTTATTAAGACAAGAAAAAAATGCAACTCAGCTTGTAAAGAATCTAACCACAATTAGTAATTAAATAATGCTGCATTATAGAGGAAGCAGAAAATACTATAAGCTATGTATTTCCACATACACTGCAGTTAATGTGGTAGTAATATTACCATATGCTCTAAAAACAGCAAGCAGTGCAATATGGAAAGATTAAATATTGGAAGACCCAATATATTCTAAGATAAGAACGGTTGAGGAACTCTTCAGACTGGTTAGCTTGAGGCTTGGCCAGGTAACTTTCAGCTGTCTGACTTCTATCCCTTACTGATGGAATCCACCCAAATGAAAACGAGCTTTTCTGTTTAAGTCATTCAGAAAGCCTGAGCAGAGCTCTGCGGAGTGGGTCGGATGGGCGACTTCGAGTTTCCTAAGTGGTTTCTGAGTGACAATTGTGTTCGTGGTACAGGAAAGGGCTTCTAAGGAGCACTCCTATCATTTGATGCAATTACACAGCCTAGTGCACGACTGGAAAATGCCAGCACCTGCCAGATGGTGTTGGCAGGAAGCAGACATCCCCATTTCTGCCTGATGGGAAGCGTAGAGTGGGGCGATCCACCACAAAGGGCTCTCCTGTCACTTTGCACCTGTTACTGAAGAGGCGGGACAATTGGGGTCCTTCATAGGCAAAGGATTTCTTTCATTCTAACCTTTGGAGTTACTGTTATTCTTGCCCTCATGCTTAGAGAGAAAGGAGCCCAGCTTTCTGTCCACAAAGAGGAAAGATCAGCAAGGAAAATAAATTCCTTTCTGTGAAGATGTTTTACAACAGGGCAAAATGAAGTGAACAGACTGTTCCTCTTATAGCGGGATGAACTTAGTGGTTTTTCTGCCACAGGCATAGTTCCTAGGGGTTCACAGAGATGAGGCAGTGTCACTAACCATGCACTGCAGCAACTGAGGGACATTGCAGTAGTCTCCATGGACCATGTGACATCTCCCTTCCTCCAGTGTGTCTCTGAGTCCAACTGGTACATGAGATTGGAGATACCCTGAAGATGTCTGAAAAATGCTTCTGTAAGCTTATGTGCTTCTGCATAAAGTGAAGCAATTTTCCCCAAAAGAGTCTGAGGTAAAAATAAATAAACAGATAAAAAGCTAAGCCAAGAGGTATCATGGTGGAAATTTATAACCCAAAAGAAGAAGAGAAAAAACAAATGTAGCTAAATGAACCCTGGAAAAAAGGCAAACATGTTGTGCTACCCAGGGCAACAAAGGATAACCAAGTCGAGTTGACTCATGAAGACTTCCTTGAACAAAGCTTATCCTAATGCAGGGAATAAATGCGGAAGAAGGGTTCTAAGCCTGTAGTGATCAGGATCTGTCTACTCTGTGCAAGTTATAGAAAGACCAGGGGCTTTGGACGTATAGCCCTGGGTTTAGCTCTGGCTATAATTCTTGCTGTGTGACCTTAGATGAGTTATCTGGCTTCTCTAAACCAAGGTCCTAAAAGTTACTCCAGCTTCTACCTCTTTGAAACTCTCTAGCCTCTCTGACATTACTTCTTATTACTTACCCATTTTAGAAAACTAAAATAAGATGAGACACATAGTGCTGGGAACAGTCTCTGTTCCTTTCCTGCCCCCTGATTTGTTTTTTATATTTTTATTGAAGTTTTATGCATTTCATATAACATTTCTCAATCCAATTTAGACTCATTTCCCACTCCATGCCCCCTGCCCCACCCGAGCTCATGCATTCTGCCATACATGTCTTGCATCTTTTTCTCAGTCTTTTTTTTTTTTTTGTCTTTTCGAGACAGGGTCTCCTGGTCTAAAGAGTGGTTTCCGGGACAGCTGGGGCTACAGGGAGACCATTTCTGTCTCGAAGACAAAAAAAAAACAATATTATATATACACAATGGCTATCCTCAGTTTTGACCTTGCACTAAGGGATTTTGTGCTAATATCCACAAATGAAGGGACGGATACCACTGTATTTGTTTTTCCGGGACTGTGTTACTTCATTAGCTAATGTCTTCTAGTCCATCAATTTATCTGCAAAAATTCATGATGTCATCTTTCATCTTTCTTTACTGCTGCAGTAGAACTCTGTATGTAAACGGTTACCACATTTTTTTATTCTACTCATTGGTTTGATTGGACATTGGGTTGCTTCCAGCTTTTTCTATTGTGAAAAGAGCTGCCAATAACATAAGCTGTGACGGTCAATCTTATGTGATAGGATAGAGTCTCCGTGGAATATATACCAATGGAGTAGTATGGCTGGGTCAGGTGGCAGGCATCAATTCTTCAGTCCTTTTTAAAGAGTCTTCACACTACTTTATAGTGGGTTGCAGAGTTTGCATTCCTCACCAGGGTGTGATGAGTGTTCCCCTTTCCCCACCCACAACCCCCCTCTCCCAGCATTTGGTGTCTCATTGTTTTCTCTAGCCACCCATTTGGGTGCTGTAGAGCCAAACTGCAGTCCCCTGAAGGACCTCAGTCCTCCAAAAGCCATCCCTCCAGCCCTGCATTTGCAATTTTCATTCCCTGAAAGATCCCTGAAAGCCACAGACGAGGTATGGAGGAAAGCAGAGCCCAGCAGGCAACTGTGACGAATGCTGAAAAATAAAGAAGTGCTTGAGTTTAGGGCAAATCTGGTGGAAAATCAAGTGTATTGGACCTTAGTATCACAAAGTTCCTGGGCCTTCAGTGTTTTTGTAACAAAATTTTATCTGTAGTAAGATTTCCTAAATTGTTACAAAAACAGTCATTTTATTAAGATTCAAAATAAAAGAGAATTCATGAGGAAACATTCCCAGTTGGCTTGGCCCCAGACACAGTTACATAGTAGATCAAATTGTTTCCTGCCCTTCTCTACCGTAAGTCCTCCTTCATGTCTTCACACTCAGTTCTCTCCATCACAATCCCTTTTGTAATCCATCACCTTACTGGGCAGATCAGAAGTCTCTATGCTATTAACCAATTGATTCTATTAATATTTCTGTGAGGCTGGAGTCTTGGCAGGATTTAAGCATGAGAATATTACAAATATCATGTCCTCTGGCCTCTACTAGGTCCTTCCCACTTTGACACCCAGACAATTTACCAAGTTCATGTATATCTTGAGCCAATATCTCTTTATCCAGTGCTTAGAATCCAGTCTCCCCGTTGTCTTGTTCCTTGTGCTATGTGAGTCAATCAACTTTTACCCCGTATACATGTAACAGTGTACACCCAGGCAAGGGTCTGCATGAACACAGCTGCAGAACCCACTGTTGCCATGAAATGCACAACCCAGAGGTGCAATGGAATGAACATATGCCGGGTGGGGAGAGCCAGGGATCCCCACACTCTACTCTAAGGCTGATCCTGAGGCTGCAGTTGATACAGTTTGATATGGTTCAGTCACATTCCACCCGCTCTAAAATTCTTCCAGATTCGACATGTCCTCTCCATCTTGGACTCCCTTTGTAAAGCAGTCCCTCCTAAGAATATAGGCTCTGAAAAAACAGCATTCATCCCATTCTCCAACAAACATTTATGAAGTACATACCATACCAGACACTGCCTGGGCCACTACGAGGCAGAGATGAACTTTTATGTTCAGTGGCTTCTCCACTATCAGATGTTTTCTCAGAAGCTACATTGGTTAATTCTCCTTGGAGGTCCAAAAATACTAGCCACGTGGTCTAGAGCTGAACTCGCTTAAGAGGCTAAGGAAACCAGAGGGGCCGGGCAACAATCATATTTCCCCTCTCCCAGTCCCATAGAGTAGACATAACCGACAGCCACCCACAGGGGCCGGGGGCACGGAAAGAAGCAAGCCATGAGGGACATGGACGCCAAGCTTGGGAAGCCACACTGAGATGAGTTGATGAGGTGGCCAGGAACCAGCCAAAGTATTACACATTCGGTCTGCCAGAAGCCTGGAATTGGAAGCAAAAAGGAAACAATCTCCTACACACAGGACAAGCTTCTTTTTTTTTTTTTTGTTATTGTGCTTTTCAAGTACACGGTTCTTTACCCCAGTAGAAACCCAAGTTCCTTGGAACAGTCACTCTGTAAACCAGGTCTGTGACTCACATGAAGAAGATCAGACAGCTTGCAACGTCCCCTCTCTGAGTAAGCCTCCCTGATGCACACACCAGCCATATTCAAATTGCAAACCCTTATCAAATACTCACTATAAAAGGCTTTTTATTCTGTCACAAAACATATCCATTTCAGCATCTTCATACCACAAAACATGTGGGTTTTTCATGAGTGTGGTTCGATGAACAGAGATGTTTTCCATCCCGGACGGCTCTAAATACCAGAAACATTCTACAATGCATGAAAATGTTTTGCCCTGTCCAACATGACAGCCACTAGCTTGTCATATATGGTTAGTGGGTGTGTGGCTGGTTGATTTCAATTAATTTTTTAATTTTTATTTATTTATTTATTTATTTATTTATTTATTTATTTATGTGTATGAATGTATTGTCTGCGTGTAGGTTTGTGCACCCGTGTCATGCAATGCCGCGGAGGTCAGAAGAGGGTCTTGGATTCCCCTGGAACTGGAGTTCTGGAATTGGAGTTACAGACGGTTCTCAGCCGCCATGTGGGTGCTGGGGATCGAACCCGGGTCCTCTGCAAGAGCAGTCAGTGCTCTTAACCTCTAGGCCATCTCTCCAGCCCCGATTTCGATTAATTTTCATTCATTTGAATGCAAATAGGCATATATAAGTAGTAGCTACCGTTTTGGACAGCATGCTCCAAAGGCTGACTTCTTAGTGAGGCTCCAGCGAGTAGGAGTTGCCAAGCTGCAGGAGGATGAGGGTCAAGTGGAAATCAAGGCATGGCCCAGTAGAAGGAATGGCGAAAGGGTGGCATGAAGAATAGCATGTGATGAGCTTGCGACTAATTGAGGAACAAGAAAAGCTGCCGGTCTGGGCAGAGGCTGTCCCCGTGGGCTGTGTAATTAGTCTAGTCACCATTTGGGAATGGTTCATCGCCAAGTTCCTGGCACCTTGCTGTGCTCACAGTGCCATTTGTCCCACTTTTCTTCTCAATTCTCTGCAGGGAAGTACATTAACCCCCTTTCATTGAAGAGGAGCTAAGGCACAGAACAGTTATTTAACCTAACCAACGTAATAGTAACACGGTTTTAAAGTACCAAAGCCAAAGCATAGAGTCTGAGTTGAGAGACTTCCTCTTTATCGTTTCCATGTGTGTCTCACAGAGAGTTTAGACTTTATGTCATATGGAGAAGACTATTATGAATTGGGATTTTCCTAAATGAGACTATAATGCTGTAAAACAAGGGAAGGCAACTGAAAGGACTGCTCAGAAAACAAAGGCTAACCCCTGGTATCAGCTAGCAAGAGAAGAGGAGGAGAGGAGAGGAGGGGAGGGGAGGGGGGAGGAGGAGAAAGACGGAGAGGAGAGTGGAGGACAAAGAGGAGAGGAGAGGAAGAGGAAGCAGAAGAGGAAGAGGAAGGAGATGAAGCAGAAGAGGAAGAGAGTGTCTGAGAGAGGCAGAGATGGCTTGGCTCTGAGGTCCAGGAACCCAGGGAATAGTTGAGAGACAGCACAGCAGGCAAGGATGTTGTGGTCACAGGGAAGTATTGCCA
Source organism: Rhizomys pruinosus (assembly GCA_009823505.1). Lineage (NCBI taxonomy): Eukaryota > Metazoa > Chordata > Mammalia > Rodentia > Spalacidae > Rhizomys > Rhizomys pruinosus. Next base: position 5,770,985 of record VZQC01008907.1, read on the forward strand.
TTCTAGTGGGCTTTAGGCCAGAGGTCTGCCCTGAGTGTTTTGTGGCCTAGAGCTAGTGCTTACTGGGGAAGAAACTGGAAACCCTCATCACAGAGCACAAACACCTTGGTCTCCAGCAGGCAGAGGCCCAGGCTCCCACTCTGAGTAGGAGATGGATTTGGCAGAAACTGAGCCACAATTTAGTACTGCATTTTTCTAATTTCTACATCTGGTAGCTTTTTGTTTTCTTAATGAGATAGAAAGAAACAGTGAAGTGTCTACTTTCGAAGGTGTTTGTAACCCTCAGCACACAAGGCAATGCAGAGAAGAGGGGGAGGAGGACGAGGAGGAGGAGGAGGAGCAGTGTGTGAAGAACAAGATAAATGCTTTCATCTAATGAAATGGATCCTCCTGCCTGCCTGCGCAGTAGCTCATGTGTCTCCAGTGAGCTGGAAGTGAATGTGAAGCTAAGCATAATCATGACTTGAAATCCAGTTATATAAAGGTCAGGCTTAATATAATATCATAAAAATCATTTTGAGAATAACTAAAAATTGTCCCAAACTCATTCAGGAAACCATTTTCAGGTGGTGATGGAAACATTTTTATAAAGATGACAAATGTAACATCTTCCCATGGCCACTATTTATTTTCATTAGGATAGAATCCTGTCTATATTTCTCCTCTTAAAATCTCTTTCTGTGAGCTTCAGAGTTGCTCAACAGCTGAAGGGACTTCCCACCAAGCACATCTATGTTGACTACACATCCGCCTCATCAAAGAGAGCTCACAAAAGACTGCACACGGGTTCTTTGGAAAGGGGTACCACAGAAGCATTTTCCTCTAGAGAAACTCTGAACACCAGAACATTCTAGATGATGAAAATGGTCTACACTACCAGGGACATTCCTTAAATCCCAGCACTGGGCAGGCAGATCTCTGTGAGATCAAGTCTAGCCTGGTCTACACAATGAATTCCAGGTCAGCTGGGGCTACAGGGAGACCCTGTCTCGAAAAGACCAAAAAAAAAAAAATATATATAACAATGGCTATCCTCAGTTTGCCTTGCAACTAGGGATTTTGTGCTAATATCCACAAAGAAGGGATACCACGTGTCATTTGTTTTTCTGGGACTGTGTTACTTCACTTAGCGTAATGTCTTCTAGTCCCATCCATTTATCTGCAAAATTCATGATGTCATCTTTCATCTTTCTTTACTGCTGCATAGAACTCTATTATGTAAAGGTACCACATTTTCTTTATCTACTCATTGGTTGAGGGACATTGGGTTGCTTCCAGCTTTTTGCTATTGTGAAAAGAGCTGCAATAAACATAGCTGTGAATGTATCTTTGTGATAGGATGAGTCTCGTGGATATATACCCAGGAGTAGTATGGCTGGGTCAGGTGGCAGGCTCATTTTCAGTCTTTTAAGAGTTCTTCACACTGCTTTTGATAGGGGTTGCATGAGTTTGCATTCCCACCAGGTGTGGATGAGTGTTCCCCTTTCCCCACAACCTCTCCAGCATTTGGTGTCATTTGTTTTCTAGCCACCATTTGGGTGCTGAGAGCCAAACTGCAGTCCCCTGGAAGGACCTCAGTCCTCCAAATGAGCCATCCCTCCAGCCCTGCATTTGCAATTTTCATTCCCTGAAAGATCCCTGAAAGCCACAGACGAGGTATGGAGGAAAGCAGAGCCCAGCAGGCAACTGTGACGAATGCTGAAAAATAAAGAAGTGCTTGAGTTTAGGGCAAATCTGGTGGAAAATCAAGTGTATTGGACCTTAGTATCACAAAGTTCCTGGGCCTTCAGTGTTTTTGTAACAAAATTTTATCTGTAGTAAGATTTCCTAAATTGTTACAAAAACAGTCATTTTATTAAGATTCAAAATAAAAGAGAATTCATGAGGAAACATTCCCAGTTGGCTTGGCCCCAGACACAGTTACATAGTAGATCAAATTGTTTCCTGCCCTTCTCTACCGTAAGTCCTCCTTCATGTCTTCACACTCAGTTCTCTCCATCACAATCCCTTTTGTAATCCATCACCTTACTGGGCAGATCAGAAGTCTCTATGCTATTAACCAATTGATTCTATTAATATTTCTGTGAGGCTGGAGTCTTGGCAGGATTTAAGCATGAGAATATTACAAATATCATGTCCTCTGGCCTCTAGGTCCTTCCCATGACACCCAGACAATTTACCAAGTTCATGTATATCTTGAGCCATATCTCTTTATCCAGTGCTTTAGAATCTCAGTCTCCCCGTGTCTTGTTCCTGTGCTATGTGAGTCAATCAACTTTTACCCCGTATACATGTAACAGTGTACACCCAGGCAAGGGTCTGCATGAACACAGCTGCAGAACCCACTGTTGCCATGAAATGCACAACCCAGAGGTGCAATGGAATGAACATATGCCGGGTGGGGAGAGCCAGGGACTCCCCACTCTACTATAAGGCTGATCCTGAGCTGCAGTTGATACAGTTGATATGGTCAGTCACATTCACCCGCTCTAAAATTTCTCCAGATTCGACAGTCCTCTCCCATCTTGACTCCCTTTGTAAGCATCCCTCCCTAAGAATATAGGCTCTGAAAAAACAGCATCTCATTCATTCTCCAACAAACATTTATGAAGTACATACCATACCAGACACTGCCTGGGCCACTACGAGGCAGAGATGAACTTTTATGTTCAGTGGCTTCTCCACTATCAGATGTTTTCTCAGAAGCTACATTGGTTAATTCTCCTTGGAGGTCCAAAAATACTAGCCACGTGGTCTAGAGCTGAACTCGCTTAAGAGGCTAAGGAAACCAGAGGGGCCGGCAACAAATGCAGTCCCATAGAAGAATACGAAGAAAGGGCTGGGGAGGAAAGCAAGCAGAGCAGGACATGGAGCCAAGCTGGGAAGACACACTGAGATGAGGCAGGGGCCAGGAACCAAGCCAAAGATTACACATTCGTTGAGAAGTGGAATTAGAGGCAAAAGGAAACCAAGTCACCAGGACAAGTTCTTTTTTTTTTTTTTTTTTTGTCTTTTCAAGACAGGTTCTCCCTGGTAGCGCGCCAGCTGTCCTGGAACCTCACATTGTAACCAGACTGGCTGGAACTCACAAAGATCCACGCCGCCCTCTGCTCCCGAGTGCTAGGTTAAAGGAGTGTGCCACCACGCCCTTTATAAATATACAATAAAAGGCTTTTTATTCTGTCACACAACAATCCATTTAGCATATTCATACCAACATGTGGGTTTTTCAGAGTGTGGGATGACAGAGATGTTTTCCTCCAGAGAGGCTCTAAATACCAGAACATTCTACAATGATGAAAATGTTTTGCCCTGTCCAACATGACAGCCACTAGCTTGTCATATATGGTTATGGTGTGGTGGCTAGGTTATTTCATTGATTTTTTTAATTTTTTATTTATTTATTTATTTAGTTATTTATTTGTTTATTTAATGTGTATGAATGTATGTCTGCGTGTAGGTTGGTGCACCCAGTGTCATGCAATGGCCGCCGGAGGTCGAAGAGGGTCTTGGATTCCCATGGAACTGGAGTGTCTGGAATTGGAGTTACAGACGGTTCTCAGCCCGGCCATGGTGGGTGCTGGGATCGAACCCGGGTCCTCTGCAAGAGCATTCAGTGCTCTTACCTGCTAGCGCATCTCTCCGCCCGCATTTCGATTAATTTTCATTCATTTGAATGCAAATAGGCATATATAAGTAGTAGCTACCGTTTTGGACAGCATGCTCCAAAGGCTGACTTCTTAGTGAGGCTCCAGCGAGTAGGAGTTGCCAACTGCAGGGAGGATGAGGGTGGCAAGGTGAAATCAAGGCATTGCCCAGTAGGAAGGAATGGGCTAAGAGGGTGGCATGAAGAAAGAGCATGTGAATGAGGTTTCGACTAATTGGAGGAACAAGAAAAAGCTGCCGGTCTGGTCGTAGGCTGTCCCTGGCTGTGTAATAGTCTAGTCACCATTTGGGTAAATGGTTTCGAAATCGCAAGTTCCTTGCACCTTGCTGTGCTCACAGGCCATTTGTCCCGCTTTTCTTCTCAATTCTCTGCAGGGAAGTACATTAACCCCCTTTCATTGAAGAGGAGCTAAGGCACAGAACAGTTATTTAACCTAACCAACGTAATAGTAACACGGTTTTAAAGTACCAAAGCCAAAGCATAGAGTCTGAGTTGAGAGACTTCCTCTTTATCGTTTCCATGTGTGTCTCACAGAGAGTTTAGACTTTATGTCATATGGAGAAGACTATTATGAATTGGGATTTTCCTAAATGAGACTATAATGCTGTAAAACAAGGGAAGGCAAATGAAAGACTGCTCAGAAAACAAGGCTAACCCTGTAATCACTAGCAAGACAAGAGGAGGAGAGGAGGAGGAGGGGAGTGGAGGGGGGGAGGGAGGGGAAGAAGCGGAGGAGAGTGGAGGACAATAGAGGAGAGGAGAGGAAGAGGAAGCAGAAGAGGAAGAGGAAGGAGATGAAAGCAGAAGGATGAAGAGAGTGTCTGAGAGAGGCAGAGATGGCTTGGCTCTGAGGTCCAGGAACCCAGGGAATAGTTGAGAGACAGCACAGCAGGCAAGGATGTTGTGGTCACAGGGAAGTATTGCCATTCTAGTGGGCTTTAGGCCAGAGGTCTGCCCTGAGTGTTTTGTGGCCTAGAGCTAGTGCTTACTGGGGAAGAAACTGGAAACCCTCATCACAGAGCACAAACACCTTGGTCTCCAGCAGGCAGAGGCCCAGGCTCCCACTCTGAGTAGGAGATGGATTTGGCAGAAACTGAGCCACAATTTAGTACTGCATTTTTCTAATTTCTACATCTGGTAGCTTTTTGTTTTCTTAATGAGATAGAAAGAAACAGTGAAGTGTCTACTTTCGAAGGTGTTTGTAACCCTCAGCACACAAGGCAATGCAGAGAAGAGGGGGAGGAGGACGGAGGGATGAGGAGGAGGAGCAGTGTGTGAAGAACAAGATAAATGCTTTCATCTAATGAAATGGATCCTCCTGCCTGCCTGCGCAGTAGCTCATGTGTCTCCAGTGAGCTGGAAGTGAATGTGAAGCTAAGCATAATCATGACTTGAAATCCAGTTATATAAAGGTCAGGCTTAATATAATATCATAAAAATCATTTTGAGAATAACTAAAAATTGTCCCAAACTCATTCAGGAAACCATTTTCAGGTGGTGATGGAAACATTTTTATAAAGATGACAAATGTAACATCTTCCCATGGCCACTATTTATTTTCATTAGGATAGAATCCTGTCTATATTTCTCCTCTTAAAATCTCTTTCTGGGAGCTTCAGAGTTGGCTCAACACGGAAGGGACTTCCCACCAGCAGCATCTAGGTTGACTACAGCAGCCGGCCTCATCAAAGAAGCTCACAAAAGACTGCACAACGGGTTTGCTTTGGAAAGGTACGCACAAAGCATTTTCTCTAGAGAAACTCTGAACACCAGAACATTCTAGATGATGAAAATGGTCTACAACTACCAGGGCAATTCCCTTAATCCCAGCACTGGGCAGGCAGATCGCTGTGAGATCAAGTCTAGCCTGGTCTACACAATGAATTCCAGGTCAGACAGGCCTCAAAAAAAAAAAAAAAAAAAAAATGTCCATTCTACCAAATTGATATACAGATTCAATGCAATCCCAATCAAAATCCCCACGAGCTCTTTCCTTCACAGACTTGGAAAAAACAAGCTTAAATTCATATGGAAAACAAAGACCCGGAGAATAGCTAAAGCAAACCCTGAGTGAAAAATGCAATATGGGGGGATTGCCTTACCAGACGCAACTATATTACAGGGCCATAGTCGGCATAAAGACAGCCTGGTACCTTGGCAAAAAAACAGGCCCTTGAACAATGGAACAAAATTGAAGACGCAAACTTTAGCTCATACAATTCAGCCACCTCGATATTTGACAAGGGGCAAAAAAAAAAAAAAAAAAAAAACGCTCATGAAGGAAAGATTGCATCTTCAGCAAATAGTGCTGGCAAAATTGAATCACCATTTGTAGGACAAAATTAAACCCCTACCTCTCACCCTGTACAAAAATAAATTCCAAGTGGATCAAAGATCTCAACGTGAAGCCCAAAACCTTGAAGATGATAGAAAAAAAAATTGGCAACAACCTACAAGACATAGGTGTAGGAAAAACTTTCTAAATCAAACAGCAGCAGCATGGGAAATAAGGTCTACAGTCAACAAATGGGACCTCATCAAACTCAAAAGCTTCTGTATAGCAAAAGAAACAATCAAGGAAGTGAAGAGAAAACCCACAGAGTTGGAGGAAATCTTCACCAGTTATACATCTGACAGATCATTAATGTCAAGAATATGTAAACTACTCAAAAAAACAAAGAAGAAAACAAATGACCGACTCAAAAGATGGAGTAAAGAGCTGAACTGAGTCTTCACCAGTAAGGAATTAAAGATGGCTGAGAAACATCTTAAAAAGTGTTCAACATCATTAATAATTAAGGAAATGCAAATTAAAACCACTCTCAAATATCATCTCACTCCAATAAGACTGACTAAGATCAAGAAAACAAAAGACACCGAATGCTAGAGAGGCTGTGGGGAAAGGGGAACATTCATCCACTGCTGGTGGGAATGTAAACTTGTATAGCCATTATGGAAAGCAGTATGGAGAACCCTTAAAAGACTCAAAATGAGCCTACCACCTGACCCAGTCATACCATTCCTGGGTATAGACCCAAAAGACTCATCTGATCAGAAAGCTACATGCACATCCATGTTTATTGCAGTTCTCTTCACAATAGCAAAAAGCTGGAGCCAACCCAAATGCCCCTCAACAGATGAGTGGATAACAAAAATGTGGTACATCTACACAATGGAGTTCTATGCAGCAGTAAAGAAAGATGACATCATTAACTTTGCAGCTAAATGGATGGAGCTGGAAGCCATTATGCTAAGTGAAGTAACACAGTCCCAGAAAAACAAACGGCAAATGGTTTCCCTCATTTGTGGATGCTAGCACCAAATCCCCAGTTGAAAGGCAAGCTGAACAACATTATTGATGTATTTCTGTTTATCTGAAAGCAACTATGTTGTTATAATGTAAAATCTCTCCAACAGGCTCTAGAATCCACTCACCACTTGTTTTCAGAGTCTGTAATTACTGTATATGGGTGGAGAGTATATATCCATATTTTAGAGTAATATAAAATTGATGGAGGAAAATGTGAATTCCTAAACATAAAAAAAAGACTGAAAGAAAGATGCAGGACAGTTATGGCAAAATGCATGATCTCGGGTGGGATGGGGTGGGGGGAAGGGAAAGAGGGCTATGCCTAAATTGAACTGAAAAATGATGTCTGAAATACACAAAACATCAATAAAAGCATAAAAAAAGAAAATGTTCTACACTGTCCAACATGACAGCCATTAGCCACCTACATGTGACTACTGGTCACTCGACTGGTTGACTTTTCTTATTGATTTTAACTCATTTGAATGTGAATAGACATATGTGACTAGTGGCTACCCTTTTTTCCTTTCCTTTTTTAGTTGAAAATTTGTGAATTTTGCACAATATATTTTATCATATTTAGACCTTCCTCCTCCATCTGCACTCCTCTTAGAGTCCACTCGCTGGATTTCATGTATTTGTCGTATGTGTTAAGGCCTATTGAGCCAAGTGTGTGTCCCCAAATGCCATTCCCTGTGAATCCATGTACTGGAGCCTGGTTAGCCTATCATAACCTGTAAAGAAAACCAAGTCTCCCTCTCCCAGTATTTACCAGTTGCCAGCAGTTCTTCAGCAGAGGCTGGAGCTTCCTCCCCACTTCCCTGCTTCTGCACTGGGATTTTGTCTGGCTTTAGCTTGCCTGGGTCTTGTGCATGGTGCTACCATTGCTGTGAGTTCATATGAGCAATTTCCCAGCCGTCTGGGAAACTCTGTTTCCTTGTGGCCATGTGCCACCTCGGGTTCTTAGTCTTTCTGCCCCCACTTCCACAATGGTCTCTGAGCACCGGGCAGCAGAGGTTTGACATGACGTCCTACCGGGGATGAGGACTCTGCAGTCTCTTCCTCTCTGCACTTTGGCCAGTTGTGGCTTTCTAGACTAATCACCATCTGTTGCATGGGGAAGCTTTGCTGGTGGGAGTTGAGAGATGCATTAATACTCTTTCTGCCCCCTGTTCTGCTGTGTTCCTCGAGCCTTAAATGTAGAGATTTCACTGTAGATGTGTCACTGAAGGCTGAGGACCTCACACACTTACTCTCCATATTTGACCAGTTATGGAACTTTATAATAGTCTCCATCTATTGCAAAAAGAAGCTTGTTTGATGAGTGGTAAGAAGTACACTTCTATAAATATAAAGATACAAATTTAGAATATAGTAAGAGTTTACATTAATCTACATATGTGACAAAAATTTTTTCTCTAGGATCTATAACCTCTCCAGCTATGTGTATTTTGCTATGTTTATAGTACCACACATGAGTTCCCTCCCACTTAGTGGACCTTAAGTCCAATTAGGCAACTGTTGATTGCTCCCAAGGTAATACTGCCACTACTGTACTAGTAGAGATTATTTGCTGGGCCAGTCATTGTTGTGGTTCATCAACTTTCTTTACAGCTGGTTGGAAGCGTTAATTGGCCTTCTTCCTTGGCACTTTGTGTAGTATCTTCTGATACTATGGGAGTTAGTCTTCAAGGAAGAGACTTTCAGGTCAGTTCCATCTAGATTGGCCCAAGTCCATGTCTGAAGTATATCCTATCTTTAGTAATAAGGTCGTACCTTCAAGTTCTGGGAGGCAGTAAAGGGTTGTGGCAATAGCCTGTGTTATTTGGAGAGTCTCTTGGGCTACCCTGACCAACAACTTGAAGGAAGGTGTCCCCTGCCTGGCACTGTTTTTTGTTATATGACCTTCAGCTATATGCATGCACTTACATACGTATTTTTCAATAGGTTTTGAACTAATACATTTCCCCCTAGTATTTCACACCACTTAAATGTGATTTATCTCTCCCCTCTCTCCCCCTGGGTATCCCTCTCTATTTCCTCCCCAATTAAAATATTTCCCTCTTCCTCATGTCACCCTAAATAACACGCATCTCCTACCATCCCCCTCTCTAGAGCTCCTTCTTCTCCCTTAACCCTCTCCTTTATCCCCCATGGTTCCTTTCCATTTTCCTGGTTCCTGTGGTTATATCAGGATATAAACTCACATGTAGGGATTCAGAGTTAAGATCCACAAATGAGAGAGAATGTATGCTGCTTATTTTTCTGAGCCTGGATTACTTCACTTAGTATACAGTTTCTAGTTCCATCCATTTACCTGAAAATTTCATGATTTCATTTTTCTTTACTGCTGTGTAAATGTACCACATTTTCATTATCCATTAGTCAGGTGAGGAACATTGAGGTTGTTTCCATTTCTTACCTATTGTGAAAAGAATAGCAACAAACAGATCCAAGCAAGTACTCTCTGCAGTAGGAGGAGTCCTTTGGGTATATGTGAAGGAGTAGTATAATCGGATTATATGATAGATTTACCTTTAGTTTTTTAAGAGTTATCAACATTGATTTCCACAGTAGTTGCACCAGCTTGCAATCCCACCAGCAGCGAATGAATGTTCCCCTTTCCTCGTGTCTTCACCAGTATTTGGTGTCATTTGTCGTCTTGATCTTAGTGAGTCTGACTAGATTAAGATGAATTAATTAGCATTTCCCTGATTACTAAGGATGTTGAACACTTTTAAAGGTATTTCTTATCCATTTCTATTTCTTCTTTTGAGAACTCTCTGTTCAGATCCATAGCTTTGTTTTTCATGTTCTTTGTATATTCTGGTTATTAATCTTCTGTCAGATGTATAGCTGATGAGGACTTTTGTGGGGCTCCAGAAAATAGGTTTTGCTCAGGTGACAGGAGGATGGGCATCATGTAGACCTATAGGGTGGAAGGAGGGAACCAATTCCTTCATGCATTCTTTCATGTATGTTAAGTCCTATCTAGTCATGCGTTTGTATTCAGATGTCCCTCTGTGCAAGTTCATCATTGCTCTAAGTTCACCCAAGCAAGTTCCCAGTGGCCTGAAAGCCTCTGTAACCTTATGTTCATGCACTAAACCTGGCTCTTACAATCTTTCTTCCTCTTCTTCCATGATGTTCCCTGAGCTGTGGATGGGTGAGGTTTAACAGAGGAGTCCTATCCAGGGACATGCCTTCTGCAGTCCTTTGTTCTCTAAATTTAGCTAGTTGTGGCCTTGTGTGTGCATCTCACTTTGTTTCATGAGGAAGCTTTGCTGGTGAGAGCTGAGGGACGTTGATGTCTCCTCTCTACCCCTCTGCTCTGCTATGTTCCATGAGCCTTGGGTGTAAAGGTTCCACTGTAGATATGTCACTTAGAGTGTGGCATCTCTCAGACACATATATTCAGTTGTGGAACTCTATAATGGGTTCCATCTGTTGCAAAAAGAAGCTCCTTTGATTAGTGGTATAAGTATACTGATCTGTAAATATAGCATCCATATTTAATATACAGTAAGAAATTTCAGTTGTTGAGAGATATGACAAATAGGGTTTTCTCCAGGATCTATGACCTCTCCAGCCATGTGGCTTTGTCTATATTTACTATGCCATCCTTGAGTTCCCTCCCATTAAGAAGGCTTTAAGTCCAATTAGATAGCTGTTGACTGCCTCCTAGATAAAAGTGCCACTCCTGCACCAGTACAGATAGCTTGCTGTCCCAGCTGTTTATGATCCAATTTGGGGAGTATGGCTATTCATGTGTATTTGTGCTGGCAGCACATCATGGTTTTATTTACATTTCCTTAATGATAAGTTATACCAAATGTCTTTTCATTTGCTTATTAGACATGCATTTATCATCTATGTAGAAATAGCTATTAATATGTCCTTTACCCTTTCTTTGATTGTTTTCCCATTTTTTTACTTAAAAAGAAGTCTCTCTATAGGTCATAGATATGTTGTTATTAGGTATGTGATTTATAATTACTTTTCTTCCTAGTCTATGGCACAAATTTTCATTTTCTTGGTGGTATCTTTTAAAGATAAAATATTTCAAATTTTGCTGGTTTTCACTTTATCTTTTTTCTTTCAATATCTAATATCAATATCATATCTAAGAAATTTACCTAACCAGGACTGCAGACCTTTTTTTTATAACTTTTTAAATCAAGGATGGAAAATCTGTTGTGCTCTATTCTTTAAAACAATAACTGAATCATCGGGATGCCACAAGAAGAAGACTGACAATATCTGTTAGTTTATAGCATAATGGTAAAGGCAGTAGGAGGCTAAACAGACTGCTGCCGTTTGAAATGATTTTAATTTGGTCCCAGCAGCCTTACAGCAGCTCTACTGCTGAGCACTGGAAGGCGTTCCCTCCTCCCCATTTGCCATCAGTCTCCTCTTGCCCACCCTCCAGCCTCAGGCAGCCCTTGATCTGTGCAGAACTGCTTCCCGAATGAGTGAGCTGAATTTCATTGAGCCCTCTAAAATCCCCTGTCCAGCCCACTCTGCATGTTCCTTTTGAAAATAAAGTACTTTAACACACCAAGCCCAGCTTAGTACTTTGAAACTCATCTAATACCATAATTAAATCAAAACTCATTAACATAGCATTTCACTCCCCTCACAGCCAGACACCACTGAGCATCTCTGCTCCCTAGCTCCACCCTCTTGAGTCACTTAGCCCTATCTGAACACTTGTCAGAGACATACCTTGGGCATCTGTGGACAGCATGGTTACACATAGTGACCTCCTTCTCTGCCTGGACTGTTCTGGTTGGTCTTCCAGGTCTCTCAAAGTCCTTTTTCTTAAGCAGAACTGGACAGCACCCACTTTATGTTCCCATAGTGCTCTGGGGCACTCACCACACCACTGTCCACCACTACTAACTCCTAGTGACTCATTGTTCTCCCTATAGATTAGCGTATCCCTCAACTCTCACCAGAAAAGTTACTTTTTGTAGGTGGTGATTAACACAGAGACCCACATGTGGTCAATATATAGAGAATAAGAGACCTTCAAGTGCTCAGCCCTAAATGAGACAACTATATCACACCCCAAGGTGGACCATTGTGGGAGAGTGGGAAGGATGTAAGAGCCAGAGGTGGTAGACAACTATATCAGACAGTGTCTTCTGGATATAAGGCAGTTAGTTGCACATATAAACTTGCAGCAGTTTTGACAGCCCACACAAGACCTGTGCAAGCTCAAGCCAGACAGAATAACAGACAGGAGGTGGGGGCCATGAAGCCCCACCCGTAGCTGAGGAGCTATTAGCAACATAGCTTCTGGGAGAGGGAGAGTCTGTTTGCTCTTAGGTTGTGGCTCCTGGTAGGTTGACCATGCTCCAGGAGATGGACCCACACTCAAGAGTATTTGGGGAACAGAAATTGGATTCAGTGGACACCTGGGTATAATTGATGGATGGATAGGAGTTAACATGGATGACAGAATGCATGAGGTCTGGTGGAGACAGGAAGGGTATAGACATGAATGGGAGAAATTTGATTAAAAACTATTGTATGAAATGTATAAAAGCTCAACAAAAATTAAAATAATAACCAAAATTTTTAAAAAGAGGGCACGAAGTTGTGGGAAGTAGGGAGGTAGAGGTGGGCCTGAGATGATGGGGGAGGGGATGAGTATGATCAAAATGCACTGTATAAAATTCTCAAAGAATTAATGAAAATATTGTTTAAAAAAAAAGTCATCACCAACGTGAAGATTAGTATCATGTACTATCCCCTATTGAACAAAATACTCAGAAATGTGAAGAAGGTAGCTTATCCATTCAGACCCTTGTTCTCAATTCAACACAGAACTTCATCTTTCAGACATGATTGTCTTTTCTGCTTCTTGCTCATCTGCCTGAAAGCTTAATTCCAGTTTGAAAAGTTCTGTATGTAAAAGCTAGGTCCCTAGAACTAGTTAAATATATAGATAAACTGGGAATTTATACTGCTAGCCTCTCCTTATAACCAAGTTGAATACAAATCAGAAGTTACCCCCAAGATACTATGGAGGATTAGTAGATCTGCTGGGCTTACAGAGAAGATTTGAACTGATGTGCTTCAGCAATGGTTGAGAATACTCTTATCTGAAATTCTTAGTGGGAACTAAAATATAACTTTGAAAACCTTCTTCAACCAGGCTAACTAGGTATATAAGACACTGCCTGGACCTAGAGGCATGTGGCCAGGGACACGGGTGGCTTGCTCAGCATCCTGAGCCCACTGACAGGCAAAACCTGATCTTAGGTCATGTCCTCCACCCATTCCTGAGTAGTCCCCACATGCAATGTCCTGTGAAAACTACATGCGGTTCTCTTCAACTTTAGTGATGCCTCCAGGTTCTCAGCTTCCCATGTTTCTTGGTTTCAAACCTCATTCTTGATGGGCTCCCTGCCTCCTGTATACCAGCTTCCTGTCTTTAGCCTCAGCCAGATTCTCTGCCAGGCTTTTGAGTTGCTTTCACATTTAGATCTGGTCTTTCCAGTTGGCCTCCACTGAACACAGATCCAGTGAGCAATGCACAGACTAGAAATGAATGCCTTGGTTAAGAGCCATGGGCTCACTCCCCTCTGCCCAGGCTGGGGTATCCTGATCTCAGCCTACCTCCCTTTGTGGAAAAATATGAGCACTTGACTGATAACCCATTTCTCCTACCCATTGCCAGATGCAATAAGCAGTAGCATCAAACACTATGATCCTAGCTTTTTTCTCAGCTTCAGGTCTTGCTTTCTTCTACCTGCTATGGTATCTCGATGGGTATCACTCTGGTGGCTGGTTTCTTGATTATACTTACTTAGCAACTTTAACTGTTTATTTGGAGCACCTCGAGAGAACAGGCCTTAGACCCTTGTCAAGGGTCTTCTAAGTATTTTCATTGAGATTTTGTGATGCTTTATTATGCTTAAAGAAAACTTTTCTAAAAAAAAACTTTTCTGTATATTTTTGTTTTCAACTCAGTTTTATGTGTGTTCATTACCATAATTTCAAAGTGAAAAAGGAAAGAATAGTTGAAATATGTTACATCTAGAACATTTCTTCTTTCATTGTTTTTATCCTTTCTCCCTTTTTTCTTCTCATACCCAAACTCACTCTGAAAATATATAGGTATATACATATATATGATATTATATATATACATATATATATGTGTGTGTGTGTGTGTGATATTAATGCTCAATTTACCCACAAATATTCCATAGAAATTCAAACTGGAGACAACAAAGTAATTCATGCAAACTGAAAGCTGTTCTGTCTTGATTCTTCCAGAGGGGCGGACAGTGCAATGAAGGCTCTGTCCTACCGAGTGTTGTTCCCACACTGCTCTCTGAATGCTGTTTCCTTCACACTGCTGTAGTGGAGTCCATGTAGATGGTAGTGGAAAGGGGGTAATTGCTTCAGAAAAAGTGGTTCCCAGAAGGCCAGCCTTTCAGCTCAGACAGCAGGATACTCTAAAATTTAAGTAAAATGTTGGGTTTATTAAATCTGTTATTACAGAAAATGTTGTTTCCAACATGCATGCTTACATATTTAGCTTTTATAGGGAACATGGCCTTCTAAGAGTTACTATTTAACCTATTTGAATTGCATTCTGAATGTTCAGGGTAAGGACACTCTTTAGTAAAAAATAACAAGTATTCTTGCAAGCAAATGGCCACTTACTGATTTTTTTTTTTTTTGGTCTTTTTGATACGGGTCTCCCTGTAGCTCTGACTGTCCTGGAACTCACTCTGTAGACCAGGCTGGCCTCAAACTCACAGAGATCCGCGTGCCTCTGCCTCCCAAGTGCTAGGATTAAAGTCGTGCGCCACCACGCCGGGCATTTATTTATTTCTGTATGTGTATCAATGTACTGTCTGCATACAAGTTTGTGCACCCGTGTCATGCAATGCCGCGGAGGTCAGAAGAGGGTGTCGGATTCCCCTGGAACTGGAGTTCTCCTAGAATTGGAGTTTCAGATGGTTCTTGGCCGCCATGTGGGTGCTGGGGATCGAACCCGAGTCCTCTGTAAGAGCGGTCGGCGCTCTTAACCGCTAGGCCATCTCTCCAGCCCCCTGATTTATTTTTTATAAATTTTGATTTTCACATTGGCGGTTTGAGGAAAATTAAACGTAACAGGAGTTAAACATTTAATGTATTGGCTCCTTGTCATACTGATAAATCCTTTGTAGTTGTAAATGCACATCAGCTAGAAACTGAGATTTGTTCTTTACATGAAATAGCCTCTGGCTAGAATGAAGAATTTCTGGCTATTGGGTTTATGATAATATACCTTCCCCAGCACTGAGAGCAAGTGAAAAATGCAATTTTTCATGTCTTGTCAGTCTTATTCCTCATGTTCACAGTTCTGTTGTGATTATGCATGGCCTGGCTACCTTAGTGGAATTTATTTTGCAATGTTGCTGCGAAGTTTATAGTAATCTGTGGTGTGGCAAGAATGGTGTTTCTTGAGTTTTGCAAATCTGGAGCTTTGCCTCTCCAAAATCTATGTCCAAGCCCATGTTTGAGAAGAGGCCAAATTGTAGCAAAGAACAATCCAGAAATGCATCTGATCTGGAAAGACAGAGGAGGTATCTCCAGCCAGCTAGCACCCACACCACCAGTCACCTGGTTTTCCTGCTCTCTGACTCATCACTGAGATAAAGCAATAAGATGGCAATGTGCAGAATGTCACTTCTAACAGTCTTTCCAGAAAGGCGATTCAGGTTGACTGGAATAGTCCCTGCTCCCTAGGGCACCAACATTGGTACCTACTAAATGCTTTTCATGCACCTGATGTTTGCCAGACTCTCTAAAATCGGAGTTCCTGACTCTCTCTGTGATGAACGAAGGATGTATGCTTTGCTTCTGGCTAGAAGAAAATAAAAGGACACAGAAACTCCGGAAGCCACTTCTTGGCATGGTGGCATCACACACCCATTAGCATGTCCACTGGACATTAACACAAGCAAGGTATAAAATGTATGTGTTAAGCACTGAGATGTAGGTTAATTTTCTAGGATAGGTAGAGGTCAGTTACCCCTCCTGCCCATTCTCTTCCTTGCTCAACTGCTGCCTGCACCGTTGGGAAAGAAGCACACAGTGAGATGCTGACCTGTGTGTTCTATCCCTATGCTGAATGGCTCATTTTATCCAGCAAGAGTAATAGTGCTTTTCCTGACATAGTTGTGGTTTTTTTTTCCTAAAAGACCGGCCTTCCAATCATCCCAAGATGCTTTTATCTACTATTTTAACACATGCTATTTGCCTGGCTAATAAATAAAGTTTCCTTCCTTTAGAATACTAGTATCAGAGCTGGAGAGATGGCCTAGTGGTTAAGAGTGCTGACCGCTCTTACAGAGGACCCAGGTTCGATCCCCAGCACCCACATGGTGGCCGAGAACCATCTGAAACTCCAATTCCAGGAGAACTCCAGTTCCAGGGGAATCCGACACCCTCTTCTGACCTCCGCGGCATTGCACGACATGGGTGCACAAACTTGCATGCAAACAGTACATTCATACACATACAGAAATAAATAAAAATTTTAAAAAAGAATACTAGTATCAACCTTTTTGTTGGGCCTTTAATGAACCTTTTTTCCATGGCATATGTAGAAATTCTAGTTAATAGGAAGGTAGGCAGAAGTAGTTTGTTTCAGTGACTCTAAAAATGTTTCTAAACATGTCACTCTCAAGACTGGTAGTCACAATTAAGTTTCCATTTTTCAGACTTCACTGTCAGAGTGCTTTCATACCTTCCATTTTAAAAATTGGAACATTGCTTCTTTGATATTTTGTGGAAGAAATCAATTGGAAAGAGGACTCTGTGATGAAGGAATGGGCCTGTCTCCCTGGCTCCACCCTTCCCTTCATCCCAGAGGAATAGAGGGGAGGCTGAGCCCCATCAGAAGGCCACTGTGATTTCTAGAGATGGAGAGGAAGGAGGGGAAGCTGAGCCCCTCACCCAGTTCTCTAGCTTTAATTTTGCTTTTCTACATTAGAAATTGACACAATCCCTAAGACAACAAATTAGATATGATCCATAATCATTTTAGTATAAAGAAATTTATGCTGAACACCATTGTTAGCCATCTTCTGTTTATTCCTGAGTATAAATGTTGCATGAGAAATAGAATTCAAGTATGTTCCTTATGGTTGTACTGATATACACAAGAAAGTGTATTTCAAAAAAATACCCAAAATGAGGGGCTGGAGAGATGGCTCATTAGTTAAGAATATTACCTGTTCTTACAGAAGACCTGGGTTTGAATCCCAGAACCCACATAGTGGCTAACAACCATCCCTAACTCCAGTTCCAGGGGATCCAACACCCTCTTCTGTCCTTCATGGGCATTGCATGACCCATGACCCGGGTACACTTATGCATCTGTAGGTATAACACTTGTTCACATAAAATGAATTTAAAAAAAAATCCAAAATGATAAATCAGTTTCAAGGGAAAAGCTGTTATGTCAGAGAGTTTATCTATTTTAAATTCTTGTGTTTACAGCCATGATCTTGGAGGAAGGCCTGTGTATTTGGCTTCAAGAAGTCTCCATTTGTATTCACTCATGGCTGAACATATCCATAGCTGTATAACAAGCCACTCCACAATTCTGGGACTTAAAACAATAGTTTGCCAGCATCCATCATTCTGAGGGATGACTGTGGTTCTGCTTTATGTGGTTTAACAGGTTACTGACTCAGCTGATTTCAGCTAAGATTCCAAATCCCCAAATGTCCCAGGGTCTCTCTCCATTTCCAGAGCTTGCCATCATCTCTGGTTTAGTTCAAGCATGTTTATCATGCCTCTGCTTACACATTTCTTGCCTAAAGCCCAGTGGCCTGAGTGTCATAAGACCATGCCCAGAGCCACTGTGAGAGGGGACTGTTTAAGGGGAGGACTAGCTGGGACCACCATTGTAAGGGTCTCATTTCCATCTCAGTGAAGGTTGGATGAAAGGTCAGAGGAAACAGAGAGAGGTCATCTCAACCACAGTCACTTTCTGCCAAACCTCACAGAGAACTACAACATTGTTTGGGCTCTCAGGAGACCGCATCCCGTTATCATATCCTTAACAGAGCAGCAGGGGCTTAGACCCCTTTGGTCTCTGGCAGTGCCGTGGTCATGGCAGCCTGTTTCCACTGATGGTGGCTGCTCCTGACTTCATTCCACTCTTCATCTCATCCGTCCTTGCTTACTCATGTTCGCTCATGCTCCCTTGCCTGTGTTTGACCTCTGGTCTCTGCTCTGACCCCACACTGCTGCCCCACTGACCCTTCCGCTCTCATATTCACCCTCCCCTGGAGAAAGGAATTTAGCACTGAGTAGGTCACTCCTCAGCCCTTCTCCAGTTGCCAAGTCATCTCACAGGCTTTACACAGCCTGCCTGCCTCTGTTCTGACACCCACTCTGATTCTTTTAGCCTTGGTCAAGCTGTGGGGTTAATTCAGAGAGACTGTGAGTAGCAGGCATTCCGAATGGAGTAGTCTCCTCCCTTGCATCTAGCTTATTGTGACTGGATTAGAGGTGGGAATAAAAAGGGGTGTTCCTTTTTCCAAGAAACAGTCTTTCCTCGCCTACTTCGACCACCCTTCCTTTCCCAGATCCTCTCTCGCTGCTGAAGCCATCCTGGCTGGATACTTGGCAGGACAAGTGGGGAACAGGTGCGTTCCTTGTTTGGGTTGTTACTAGCCTATGCATGTGGACTTTCCATTAACCATGTTTTATGTTTGGTCTTAAATCTTCAATTATAGCACACTACACTCTGTTTTCCTGTCATTTCTGTGCTAAGTAAAATGGTCAATGTCCTTATAATTTCCTATATTGGAAATGAATGACTAGATTTCATTTAAAGACTTTGGCATTTTTGAAGTTGTAACTTCATGTCCAAAAGGCTTTTTCTAGCTTACTAAATCTAAAACATTATAGAACATTGTGGGGGTTTTCCTGTTTATGTGATACATCTCTTGAAGAATTCATGAAACTTGGCAATGGTAACTACTTCACAAGGGAAAAGCTGAGCTGCTGGTTGGTTACTTTGTCTTAGTTGGTATTTTGTACCTTAAGAATGTTGTGCCGTGTGTACACACACACACACACAGAACCTACCTTCAAAATTAACTATGTGTTAATTTTGAGACAGAGTCTCACTATGTAGCCCAAGGTAACCATGAATTTCAATCTCCCTGCCTCTGCCTAGCATGTGTAAAATAAACCTTGTCTCTATTATCCTAACTTTGTATTCCTTTAAAGGGCCAGGGCCATCATGTGGTATAATTTTAGGGATCACTGTTCACCTGGAATCTAGCCCTGACAGTGCACTATGTACAAAAATGTGAAGATCTTCTGCAAACACTTTTTTAAAGTAGTGATGCACTCCTGTAATCCCACCACTTGGGATCCAGGGGCAGGAGGATTTTGTGAGTGTGAGTTTGTAGCCAGTCTGGTCTACATTGTGAGTTCCAGGCCAGTTGGAGCTACCTAGAGAGACCCTGCCTCAAAAAAACAATATGTAAATAAGTAAAATGTCAGGGGCAAAACTTGGAAGTTCTGCTTACTTGTTGACTAACTACAAAGTAAGATGTAGAAGAAGGAGGGTGTCTTCCAGCCTGTGGCAGAATTCAATGAATAAAAGCAAGACCACCTCTCTATGTCTGGTATTTCACAGTGTGTGTGTGTGTGTGTGTGTGTGTGTGTGTGTGTGTGTGTGTGTGTACATTCCATAATATGTGTGGAAGTCAAAGGACAACTTACAGAAGTCTGTTCTCTCCTTCTACTGCGTGAGTCCTGGGGTTCAAACTCAGGTCATCAGGCTTAGAAATAAGCACATTTATCCACTGCGCCATCTTACTGGCCCTAGAATTTGTCTGGAGGCTTGTGGGGAAGATAGGATAACTTTATGCAAGGAGGAACCTCAGTGTGATGCCTACACAGGAAAGTGACTACTAGTAGTAATAGTAATAGTAGCTGTACTAGTCAGGTTCATCTGAAGGAGTCTCAACTGAGAGTTGCCTAAAGAAGATTCGTGAATGCTAATTGATGATTGATGTGGGAAGGCTGAGCCCAGTGTGGGCAGCACCATCCCTAAGGTACCGAGGGTGGGCCTGAGATGTTTAAGAAAGCTAGCTGAAATTAAGGCAAGGTGGCACATGCCTTTAATCCCAGCACTCAGGAGGGAGAGGCAAGAGTATCTTTGTGAATTCAAGGCCAGCCTGGTCTACAAAGTGAGTTCCAGCCCAGCTGGGGATATGGGGAGACCCTGTCTCAAAAAGACCCCCCCTCCAAAAAAAAAGAAGAAAAAAGAAAGCTAGCTGAGTATGAGGCAGAAAGTTGAGGGGAAAGCAGCTTCCTTCCAGTTTCTGCCCTGGCTTGTCTCAGTGATGGATCGTGACCTGGAAATATAAGCTGAATAAACCCTTTCTTCCCCTAGTAGCTTTTGGTCAGAGTGTTTTATCACAGCAAAGAAAGGAAACTAGAACAGTAACCATATCAAATAAGATAATGAGTTCTAATACTTTGAGGACTGAAGATTTCGAGCTACTGTTGGGATATCATCTGTTATTGGAGATGGGAACACCTGTTAATTGATCACCTTTCCTTAGATACTGCTTTAGCGGATTCTTTGTAGAACCCCCATATGAGATTCCTTTGACCCAAAGGAAATTAGAAACATGCTCCTTAAAGCCCCACACTATTTGTCTTGCCCTTTGGAGAGATCCTTACAGTGTCTGTAGTCACACATCCCCAGAGAGGCTCTCCCTGAGCTCCATTTGATGTGTGGTTGTGCTAACATAGTTGTACTTTGTGGAAGATTTCTCTCTAACCTTCTCTCCATAGCCTTGGATGCAAATCTGTGATTAAAAAGTACGAGAATGGGCTAGGGCTGGGCATTCATGTGCTTATTGGTTACAGTACGTATTGACAATATAAAAAGTGGTCATTCCTGATCTGGCTGCTAGAAAAAGTCAAGAGAATACCACACCCCCTGGGTTATGCAGCCAGCAGGCCAGCCACTGGCGGCTCATCACAATAATGAGTGTATCATAGGGCGACCAGGCACATGGATGTTTTATTCACTGGTTTGGAAAATGTACATCAACTTGTGTGCACTCATCATTGAACCCCCTGTGCTGGATACAGAAAAGCACATAGAGCAGGCAGAAATCGCAGACGATGCTCTCCATCATCCTGTCCTGCTCCAGAGCTGACTTGAAAAATTCAAATAGCATCTTCTTTGGGTTAAGATAAAGGCAAGGTCTTATTTTTCTTCTAAAAGCTAAGCTTACTAAGTAAGCAACAAGACAACTGCTTTTCTTGTGTTTGGCATGACTTCTTCATTAAAAGTTTAGATTTTTCTTCCTTTTTCTCCTTTAAAATACACAATAAATCATACTCTAATGTGAACCTGAAGAAAAAGAGCAACGGAAACGAGCTGTATTTCTTTTCCAGTGAAGTAAGTATACTGAAGATGAGAGGTATTTTTTTTTCCCTTTTCTGTTTAACAGATTCTATGAATAACAGGAATAGTTACTTTCAGTGAAATGTAATGCTAAAGGGCTTCTTACTGTTTATCCTTCCCATTGATCATTTTAACAGCATAGGTGATTTTAAATGTGAGTTACTGTCAGAGCATTCAATGGCCTTATTCAGGAGCGCTTTACAACATCTAATAGCAAATACTATTTGAAAATTTCAAGCTGACATATTTCTTAGCCTTGACTAAAAATGATGTGCTATTTCATGTTGGGGTTTTATTCCTCTTAATCTAATTACATGAAGAATT
Source organism: Rhizomys pruinosus (assembly GCA_009823505.1). Classification (NCBI taxonomy): domain Eukaryota; kingdom Metazoa; phylum Chordata; class Mammalia; order Rodentia; family Spalacidae; genus Rhizomys; species Rhizomys pruinosus. Next base: position 5,792,750 of record VZQC01008907.1, read on the forward strand.
AAGTTTTGGTCTGTGATTCTTACTTAAGGGAGAGTGACCATTGTCTCCCAAGGTGAAGTATGGGCAGATGGGCTCCTCGTAGGGAGGGCATTGACGTCAATTCTGCGAGTGCAAAGCAGAGGATTTTCTTGGTGAGGCATTCAGAACATATTATTCTCACTGAGAGAAAGCTCAATGTTCTGTAGCTGTATTTGATTTTCAGTTTGATTGACTGTGGGAACTCAATGCTGTCCTTGAGCACTTGGAGTTTCACCTGGGAGGGCGTAACCAGGAGTAATGGGTGATTTTCCATGGGTAAGATTCGGGAATGGGCTGAACCAATGCTCTGTTCTCCCCTAAGAGAATGTGCACTGGGGATGATTTTATGGCTAATGGTACAGTTAACTTTCAACCTTTAGGACAGACAAATCTTCAGGTACCATAGTTCCTGATCTCCCAATAGTGTAAAGATTTATTTGCTCACATCTCTATAAGTAAGTACTCTTTTTCTCTTGAAAAATAATTGATTATTTCTTTGTAGTACACTGTGATTTTTATATGCAATTATTAATTGCACATATGCTTTGAAAGTGTGAAGGCAGTTGACTGATACTCTCTTTTATATGAAGTTGGTCTCATAGATTTTTCCATCTTGGAGGGTGAACAGTTAAGGCATCCGGGCAAACTACGTAATGAGTGATGAACTTAGAAACTGTGTGTAGCTGCTTCTGATCTTACAGGCATTGCAGTATATTAGTACAGATTTGGGAATATATTTGAGTTTTTCTAGTATGTATTTGGAGAGCTAAACATTTAAATCTATAAACTTGACTAACATGGTACAGAACCAGGCAGGCATGTAATCTGTGCCTCAGACTCTGCTGCTTTATCTCAGTGTGTTGTATGTAAGATCTGCTTGCTTAAGTACCCATTGTGCTGTTTATTTTTATATTCCTTGAAACTTTGGTTGAATATGAATTAGTATTTCAACAAGAAAATCAGGAGAGACCTGTGTAAATGTGATTGAATGATAAAGATATGGTTTTCACACAGAGAAAGGCAGTCTAGTTTAAATTCTGGTCAGAAATGGTTGGATGAACTTCTATACCTGTGTCTGGGTGCTTACTGGAGATGGGTTTTTAATATCACAATATAGAAAGATAGAGTTCCTGGGTCGCAAATAAAACCACCTAGTATGGATGTGTGACTCATAAGCATAGTGCCTATGTTTAGCTACCTTTTTCTTTGTATCTGCTTTCAAAGAGGTCTATTTAATCAGATTTAAATGAGAATTCAGTTGCTATAAAAACACATTATATTGCTTCAGTTTTTCATACATTTAAGCTTTATCCTTTCACTGATCTAATATTAAAACTAATTTGACTATGATGACTAGATTTTGATCTGCAAACTCCATATTATATTATAAATTTAAATATAGCCTAGGGTAGACCATAGCCAGATTGTCTTGAAGTGAATATAATCATCTCAAGGATCTTAAGAAGAGAGGGTATTCCTTTTTCTTCCTTTCATTTTTTACCTACAAATACTTATTTACTTCCCACCAATCCCCAAGCAGGCTATGGGGATGCAGTGAGGAGTAGTAGAGATACAGTCTGTAGCCTGAAGAAAGGCAGGTTTGTATAAAGATACCCAAGTACACAGTTAAAAGCACACAATTAATGGGTTAATTAAGCCGATAGAAGCTACCTCGTTATAGTATTATTTCATCCTGCCTTCTTAAGAGAGGTATTGCTCACCAGAGCCTTTCTTCATTGGGAAGGCATGATCAAGCATCTCTTTCTAGGTGGGAGTTTGCAGCGGGACAGAGACATCAGTTTCTATGTGTGGACTTAGGCTGTCAGTCTGGCACCTTCTGTATGTAAGATAGCAGTGTGACACCTTCTCCAAGTAAGGCACACTACCTTGAATGATAAGGAGGAGGACACAGATGAGGGAGACACAACCCACACAACCTATTTATTTATTTGTGGTTTTGTTTGTTGGTTATGAGACAAGGTCTCTCTTGAAGCCCCAGATGAACATGAACTCACTTTGTAGCTCATGCTGGCCTCCAACTTATAGCAATGCTCCTGCCTCAGCATCTCAGGTTCTGAGATCACAAGAGTATACCATCATGCCCAGCTTCACAGCCTGTTTTTGTTTGTATGTACTTAACAGGTGATATTTAAAATAGGAATTCAGAGGTGATGGAGAAATGCCTCTAGTCTAAGATAGGAGATCGTCCAATGTTTCTTGGACAGAACTTTTTAAATTATTTATGAGAAATAAACAGGACTTCAGTAAGCAAATGGGGTGGATAAAGAAGATGGAATTTTTTAAAAGACAAGAGGTTGGGCAAATTTGGCACACATTGAAGGATTGGCACAAGAAATAACATACAGGGGCTGGAGGGACAGCTCAGCAGTTAAGAACACTGGCTGCTCTTTCAGAGGACCCAGGTTTGATTTCCAGCACCCACATGGTGGCTAACAACAGTCTGTAACTCCAGTTCCAGGGGATCTGATGCCCTCTTCTGATTTTCACAGGCATTGTGTGACATGGGTACACTTATATACATGCAGGCAATTTTATGTGTATGAACACATAAAATAAAAATAACAAATAAAATGTTTAAAAATTAATTAAAAATGACATAGAAACAAATCATCTGGAAAAGAGTTACATGGAAGTGGAAAGAAGTTGATAGTATAAGTCAAGTCTAATCACTGAAGGTTTTTTAAATACCTGTTTAAGGATATAATGAACTTTAGTTAATAGGTCATGTATAACTACTACAATAATTCACCACAGAAGACCTTTGAGAGAAGAACAATTCAGCACAGTTAAGGAGAGTAACTGCATAGAAGGCCTGGAACTCAGAGCCCATCTGGGTCTGGGACTGTGGTCTAGGTGAGAAATGGAAATGACCTAATTTGTGAGTGTTCAGCATTTTGGGATTTGAAGGAAACTTACAACCATGTTCTGGAGTTTTTCCAGAGATCGTCTTTAGAATGGAGAGGCCATTAGGCCTCCCATGTGATGTTTCAAAGTGCTCACTCTCCAAATAGCTGAAGCCAAGATTTCCTATCTACTACAAAGAATCATGGTGATCTCTGAGAGCTTTAAATATAAACGTTTAAAATGGAAAAACGATAAAGTTGGGAAAGGGGGCAGAATTTGTTTGACATCGCCGCAAATATTTCTGAACTGATTTTAGATGATGTATGAATTAATGATTATTCCGGTCTTTGAGTTAAATATTTAAAAGTTAGCTCCTTTTTAGAGTTCGTGTATAATAGAGGGCTGATTTTCCGAGCCGCACATTTTCACTCTTCATTTCCGTCTTTTGATAGGTTATAATTATTGTTCTTATCCCATCTTTTTTCAGTTCCCTGCATGAAAAATTACTTCAACATTGCACACAAATCTTCTGTAAAAGAAGAAAAGGAAATATTTCTGTGTGTGTGTCTCAGCAGGAGTAAAGCTAATGCAGCTTACAATAATGCCAGCAAAGAAGCACTTATCTGCAGGCAGCGTGCCCCTGATTGTCTTCCTGTGCCAGATGATCAGAGCGCTGGAAGTACCTCTTGATCGTGAGTATTAGCAGTTTAAAGCTCTTAGGCCAGGAGTCAAAGCCTCCCAGTATTTTCCATCACCCTGAACTGTGTCGATGAAGAAAATGCCTGTGTGACACTGAAAAGCTAATCAAAATCAATTTGGCTTTTACCTTCAGCACCTGGTGTTTATGAAAGCGCTGGAGAAAAGGCTGTGGCAATGGCTGGACGTGCTCTCCTCTCCTTTTCATTTTCTTCCCTTGCCCTCAGGTGCCTTTATGTACCATGGTGGGAGTGATCTGGGAGGGACCTAAGCAACAACCCCATCCTGCCAACAAGCAGCCCTTAGCCCTTAGTTAACCCCAAAAACCCCTATGAACCACTTTCAGGGATGATGGAGCCCTATCTTATGTCCTCATTGTGTCACTTTTCCTCTTCACCCTTCATATGCTAAGGTTTCTCTGAAAAAAAATTTAGGGGATGGTCTCTCCAACCCTCTGCCTCTCTGTATCCCCAAATCACCCATACGGTATTTCTGTTCATTCAGACAGACACACTCATTTCACTTTCTAATTTTGAATCCTAAATATGAGTCTAGACCTTGAAACAGCATGTCATCTACAAGCCTAGTGAATAGTCCTTTTGGCTTAAGCTACATGATCAAGGACTAAGATGCAAAATTTTGAGACTAAGACAAGACATGCCAAAACAGTCAGGGGAAGCAGCAGACAAGAGCTATTTCGTTTAGCTTGCATGCTTCCCTAATTAAGATATACATCATATTCTCCCTGGTCTGAGTGCCTGCTTGTGAACAAGAACAGCGACAGCACTGGCTTCCAGTGGTTATTCTCCTACAGTGGCAAGCAGAATTTCAAATCTGAACAATTCCTGTACTTCACAATTGATTTATCCTTTTCCTCCTAATCTGTGCGGCTCTTTAAATCCATTAGCTTCCTGAGTAGAACATCTGTTTGACAAGTTTTCCAAGGTGCAAGGAAGATAGCACTTTCCTGGGGCTACTCAATTTCTGGGGTCTTTTTTGCCATAGGTGTTGCAACTGCCAGTGAAGAGACACTAAGAAAAGGCAGGGTTTCCTACACCCCCTGTTCACTTCTGGGGCCATGCCTGTGTAGTCTAATGTACAACAAAATGCAGTATTTTCATTTTTAAAGACACTCGCCCAATGACCTTGAGAATATGTCGATATGTATTTAATTGGAATCTGTATGTGCTTGAGCCCATTGAAGCAGGAATGTCTGAGTAAGCATTTGCTCCAGTAGACGCAGTGGAGAGAAGGGAGAGCACACGAGGGAAATGCCTTTGTTCTCCCTAGTGTTAAATATATTCCCTCTTAATCTGACTGCTCAATCAAACTATCGGGGGAACCCAGCACCTAGGGCTAACTCAATTATGGCAGCTAATGGAGAATAGGCATAAACATGAGGAAAATAAAGTCACGGATAACTCAGGCACTTCTGCATTAACCTTTGCAAGTAATAATGACAAGCAGACCTGCAGAATGATTGGAATTGCATGCAAACATGCCCCTATTCCACACCCTGTCTCCGGTGCATGAGATGCTCCTAGGTATAGGATCCAGCAATCCCTGTGTGATTGAAAATTCCAAAGCAGAAATATGCTATCAGCCTAAAATGTTTAATTACTGACTTAGAGAGTAACCATAGAAATGTAAAAGCCTGAAATCAGTGTTGGATTTGACTTGGATGGAGAGCGGTAGCAATGTCCCATTGTTAAATGTTATTACCATGCGCATAGTAAGTCTTGGGTATTAAGACCAGACACTACACGCTATGCGACAATTCACATTAATTGTGGATTTCAGCTATTTTTCAAATTGAGCATAATTACTAGTCCAGAACAATGTGTATGGGATGGAATTAGCAATTCCTATTCCTGGAAGAGTCCTTTTTGCTTGTGTGAGGAGCCACCTCAGGAGTAGAAAACTATGAATACCAGTTCTTTCCTCTTGCAACTTTGCAACTTCTACTACATGGTTTTTTCAGGTCAAATCAAATAGACAAGATGCCCCTTGATCTTTAGGACTCTAACATTCTCATTACTAACATGGGATTTTCTTTAATCTTGTTTGCCCTCTCACCTGCTGATATTGACGGAAAAAAGCAAAACTTCTTGAAGACTGTAAGTGTCTTTCTGTAAATTACTAGGCAATGTGAAAATGTGACTGTGTCGTTTCCTGAATTAATACTGTGAATTAAATGCACAATGCTGTGTTTTGTGATGAGTGTCTTTTGAAGCATGTGTATTTGTATAGCTAAACATTGCATTTGAATACCAAGGTAAAAATGTGATATAGTTAAGTGCATGATTGTGAAGACTTGAGTATCACTTCTCTCTATCAACTGCTCTACTAACCTCCAAGGCTTTTTCACAGCTGATGTAACTCAATGAGAACATTCACATCTTAGAGAGGATGCTTATTTGGTTTTAAATTCTATCAAATTGTTGCTGGGATGAAGATACATCTTTCGGAGTGTTTTAGAAGTTGGGTACATGCAGAAACCTCACCCAAGGCATGAACTGTGTTTTCACTTCTACCTCTTTAGCCTTCAGAACTGGGTAGACTGGACTTGCTATGTGCTATTGGTAGGAAAACCCTGCAAATTAGAATTTCCCCTTGAAATCTACAGAAGTCAGGCAGTTTCAGCCATATGGATTCTGAGTGGATTTCTGTAAGCAAAATTTTCTGCTGCTTCTGTTAGCTGGGCAGCATTTATCATCTAGTAATTGGATAGTCTATTTTCAGGCATTTGAAAATTCCCTTTGATGTTGGATTAAACAGAGAAATTGTGGTAAGACAGTTATTACTGCAAAGCATTTGTTAATTGCCATATGACCTAAGCTCTGTTCAAAAAGGTACCTCCAGATGGTAAATTTCTGGCACTTAGGAGGGCCAGCTACTTGCCAGCACAGCTGCAGACACATGAAGAGAAGCTGTGCATTTGAAACCAACAAATTTGCATGTCTGCTACTCCATCACCCCACCTCCAAAGGAACTGGACAAAGTCTCTCCTAAGAATCCCTTCTGTCACTGTCTTTGCTCACCATTTGGGGGGTGTGGAACCCCAAGTTTTCTTCCATTATCCCAAACTCTGTTCTCCCAGAATCTGAAGACTGAACACTCAAAATTAAGCTGGCCCGAATAAGAATTCTTATGATAATATCACACATCACTAAACAGTTCCAGTATTGACATCTAGTAAGAATTTTATGCAGTGTGTATTAGTAATTATCTCAGTTAGAGTAGGATGTAGAGATGACTTTTAAATCTCATTTCCTTTCTGGGGGTTTACAGAAATTAAGAAATTTGCCTTGGATCTCACAACTAATAGGAAACAGATAAGTTGTTAACCACAAGACAAAACTGCTAACTAGCATTGGAAATTGACAGGCTTAAGGAAGAAGGATCCTGCTTGGATGGTGGAGGCTGACAGAGCTCTGCTAGCTAATAGATTAAGTAAGGATAAGATATCGCTAGAGGGAGGGGAACTTGAGAATGTCCAGTAGCCCACATGTCATTGATGCACAATGCATGATGATGATAATTTTACTATAAATCTGTATTTTAAGTGTTACTTGGATATTTGGTAAGAGATAACTTAGTGAACTTCAGTAAGATTGTAGACAAGGCAGAAGAACATAGTCATGAGTGTAGATTTATTTTTTATGTGTATGAGTGTACTGTCTGCATGTAGGTCTGTGCACCCATGTCGTGCAATGCCTCGGAGGTCAGAAGAGGGCATCGAATTCCCCTGGAACTGGAGTTAAAGACGGTTCTCAGCCGCCATGTGGGTACTGGGGATCAAACTTGGGTCCTCTGCAAGAGCAGTCGGCACTCTTAACCACTGAGCCATCTCTCCAGCCCCATGAGTGTAGATTTATAAGACTTTGGATACAGGACTGATAAGCTTGGTCCTGGTCATAGTTGACCTCAACCAAGAGAGACAAGAGCAGAAGCAGCTAACTGGGCTTTGGGAAATGCTTGGTGAGCAGGTAGAATGGGTTTCACAAATGAATCACAGATCATGGATAGAGAAGACAGAAAATATGGAGAGAAATTATAAAAAGAATATATGAGAAATTCAAATCATCAGAATGTCAGATGAGGAGTACAGGAAGGAAAAGTGAAAGTCCAGATGAGGTCTTGGGGGAAAGTTGCCCAAAGTAGAGGAAAACATCCTGGAGCAGAGCTAAGCATTGCACAGAGCCAGGGGTTCCTCTCACTTTGTAGCATGTACTAAGCTTCTCAGCCTCACCGTATTGGCACTGGGGGTCAGATCAGTCTTTATTGTGAGAAGCTGCCTTATGCATTGTGCAATGAATAGAGATGTCCTAGTCTTTACTTGCTACAGATGCCAGTTCCACCATTGCCTTAGTTGTGGCAATGGGAATTGTCTCCAGATATACAGCCAAATGTCCCTGGTGAGGGCAAATTGCTCCTGATTGTAAACCTCCACTCTATAAACAGCTCCCCTGGAACTAGAGAGATGGAGACTCTTCTCTGCTTGTGCCTTCCTAGTCAAGCCCTTTTGTCACTCTGAGCAACAAAAACAGATTGAAATAGATGGTTCTTCCAGCCCTTTCCTGTTTTAACACTAATTCTAATTTCACATGAGGAAAGACACAGTGATCTGAGAGCAACTTGGAGAATGATGGGGTCTCCATACTGGCTCTCCTAAGATTTAATTGTCCTGGGTCAAAACGGTTTCCTTTACAATTTCATATAAAGGATAGCATTCTGAATAGTGTAACAGAAACAGTGCCTTCTAGAACAGAGAATTTTAATCCGATTAATATCCCAAATAAGACTGTTCTATCCTTGTTCCTAATTCGTCTACCTCCTGGCTCTCATAAAACATGCCAAGGCTCCAGTTTAACAATCTTTTTTAATATCAACATCTCAAAAGCATGTGTTCCCAGCATATATTAATTTATATTAGCACACAAATGAACTCTGAGTCTAGCCTAAGAAGGATTCAAATAAACCCCATAACTTACATTCAAAGATGTCCTTTTAAACAAAAGAACTTTGAATTTCTCATTGTTACATCAGAAAAAATGTTTCAAATATTAGACTTGTATTGGTTGTTATTTTCCCAGACTCAGTGTGGGAAAATGGACTTTGTGTATGTGATGTTACAAAAAAGAAACCGTGCCTTGACTTTACAGTTTCAGGTAAGTTTTAGTTGAGAAATATACTGAGGTATTTGCTGCCACAGTAGAAATTATTAGAAATACATGGGGCATGTTTAGTCTAGGGGAAATTATTTTAATTTAGGAAATGTGATTGATACCAGGATAGTCAATAATTTATTTCTTAACATTATTCTCCCTTTCACAATTAAGTGGTACAGCCACCAACCATCATGCAACAGTCTCCAAAGGACTATATTATCGATCCTCGGGAGAATATTGTTATCCAGTGTGAGGCCAAAGGCAAACCTCCTCCAAGGTGAGCATGCGCCCTGCTTCCTGATAGAACTGAGATAGTCGGGAGAGCTCTTGCATAGAGTGCGCCAGGCCATGTTCAGCACTTTTCTTTTTAGTTGGATATCTCTCAACATGACTAACTAGCTTGCTCTTTGGTTTATCTAACCAACTCCCTGGCTTATTTGGGCTCTTCAAAGGACCTGAAGGTGTCTCCTTAGGTCTTGCATATACCTAAAGTGTCTGTTATAAAAGTTCATTATTTTTTCTTTCAGGTTAATTATAGACAATTTGTTAAAGCCCATATAATGGCATTTTCATATTTATACCTTTCTGAAAAATGCTTATAATTTGTGGTGAAATGTGAAAAAAAAAATCCTACAGTCCTGGTTCTGACAGTAATAGCCTACGACAAAGGAAAATTCATATTCTTTGTGATTTTTTTCTCTCGTATGTTTAAAAAGACAGAATAAGTTAAATTGATGACTTCCAGGGGCCCTCCTACTGCTATAGTGCCCTATAAAATAGTTCTAAATTGTTCTCCAAATTTGTCAGAGTTCATTGCTGAGAATTCTGCTATGGGAAATTGATGTCCACGAGGCTAGCCTCCAGGGCCCTACTGCACAGCCAGTAATGTGTGATCTATTACTAACCAGTAACATGTGAGGGTTGCATGGTGTTTGATTTCTAAAATATAATAATTTTGGTTAATTTAATAATTCATTAAAATTAATTATTAGAAATTAATTTAATGATTTTAATCATTGTTAAATTATAACAACTAGATGTAGTAATGTATAAATAACAAAATGAAAGTTTTTAGATATTTTCTTTGCAAGTTTCTCTGTTATAGGCTCATTAAGCTAACACCTCGGAAAAATTTACCTGGTTCTCTATACCTATTATGCCAAAACTTGCATCAGAGGTTTTCTCCCAAACAGTATCCTGCCATCTTACTGACAAGCCTTTTTCACAGAAGCCCTAATGTGATGTCCTTTGGCTTCAGTCTTAATGCCTGCCATAACCATATAGCAGGATTTCTCCTCAGCCGTGCTGGTGATGTTTGCTGGGAAGATGGAAGCTATCCTGTGTTTGGTAGGATAATTAACAGTGACCTTGCCCTCTACCCACTGGCTAGCATAGCCTGTGCCGTTACCACCGTCATCTTAGCAATCAGCCCTGTAAGCATAAACAATGAGGAAAGAAATTCAAGTAGGCCCAGGAACACTGTGAAGTTTAGAGGTTTATGCCCCTACACCATCTCAACCATCACTCCTGTGTGACTATTTAGGAAGTATTTAATCACATGACCACTGTGACAGTTATATAAGACTATCTTTGATATAAATAAACAGAAAAAATGAATCTTGGTTGACAATTTGGCAGACCTTCTAAGAATATACAAAATCATCTCTAGAAATAAAAATTCTAAAAATACATCTTAGAAAGAATTACCACTTTCAATCACACTTAACACCTGAACTTCTATCTCTAACCCTCCTCCCAGCCTCATTTACATTTAGGGGACTTGAAACAAATCTGATCAATTTTCAACAGAAAGATAACAGTTATGGAAGATTTGTCATATTTCAGCCCAGAGCACATTTTTATAGACAGGTTATCAACTCTGTGAACAATGGGATTTACCATACAAATGTTATAAAGTTCAAAGAGACTATGCCTGGAAGACCTGTTTCCTATATTCTTAGGGGAAAAATATGACAGGTAACTTGTATTAGATCTGAACTGCTTTTAAAGAAGTGCGTACCTCAAAATGTGCAACCAACTCTTTTTCCTGACTCATGATTCTCCACAATATTTTAAACATGGGCACCTTTTATTAAATATTGAAATCTAACAATTATTTCTAGAACCCCACAAAGCATGAGTGTTTGTTAAGGACTGCATAATCCTGTTTCTCTAGACCATTAACAAACTTAACCCTTGATGTTTTGGGCAGCTTTTCCTGGACGCGCAATGGAACCCATTTTGACATAGATAAAGACCCTCTGGTCACCATGAAGCCTGGCTCAGGAACACTCATAATCAACATCATGAGTGAGGGGAAAGCAGAGACCTATGAAGGAGTCTATCAATGTACAGCCCGGAATGAGCGTGGGGCTGCAGTTTCTAATAACATTGTTGTCCGCCCATCCAGTAAGTGAGATTTGACAAGCAAACATGACCTCCTTAAAGGACTGATTCAAAATCCATCATCTGTCACATCATCCAACTACGACTACAAGAAAGCAATGACATTGCTTCCAATACTTACTTTGCTTTGCATGAAAATTATTCTTTTTTTTTTTCTGTTTCCCACTAAGGAGCTAGCAAGGGCCTTGGCCTAGCGTTCACCAATCCAGGATGTATTTTAGCAAAGTCCAGAATGAAAAACCAAGGCTGAAAATGTATTTATCCCCTATATAACCTAATTATTTGTTACTCATGTAACCTATATATAAGATGGGCATAAATGCTTATGATAGGTAATGAAGTACTGTATAATTCCTTTTTAACATTTGTTTCAAATTTTCACTGGAAAATGATATTATTGTAGCTCTTTCAGCAGTGGTCAGTACTAAAATTCTCTCAGCATGCTTAACTATATTTAAAGAACATTTGTAGTTGTGATTATTTTAAATTTTTTTAAAATTACATGTGTAAAATTATAAAGAAACTTAAAAATTGTTCATGAGTCTACTCATAGAAATAACTTCTGCTTAATATCCCTACCATATATATATATATATATATATATATACTCTGAAATAATATTTTGCTACCTTTTCTAATCTTACAAGTATACATATACTACTATATGATATTCATGTATATATAGATGAATAATTATTTAACAGATTTGTTGACATTTAAGTTTTTCCATTATCTGTGGAGCACATGCTTGGATCACCGTTCCATGTCTTCTTAATGTACTAGTGTAAATTCTTAGACATGGAGTCACTGTCTTGATTCACACTCTCAATGGTAGTGAAGGAGAATTGTCTTTTTTCTTGTACTATCTTTTTTCCAACTTTTAACATCATATTTAAAAGTCATTCTCTCACTATTTAATGTGTATAAGTTTCAATTTATCATTCCCCAAAGAGTTTGGTATGCTTTTCTTTGTATTGTGTCTCCTTTTTTATTTTTCATGCAGAAATAACTGTTGTTTGTTGTTGTTTAACAGGGTCACCATTGTGGACCAAAGAAAAACTTGAGCCAATAACACTTCGAAATGGTCAGTCCTTAGTACTGCCCTGCAGACCCCCAATTGGATTACCTCCAGCTATAATATTTTGGATGGATAATTGTAAGTTTTAACAGTAAAGATTCCTCAGTATTATTGTTTCTTGTTGTCATAGCAACCTCCTTTTGTGATTCATAAAATGCTTATAAAATGTTTTAGAAATGCTTAGAAAAATAGCTGCTTACTGTAATAAATATCACAGTGTTTCATTCATTCGCTATGCCATGCAAGTTATAGATAAAAGTCTGTGCTGTCACTGAGCTTGAATTTTGTAGAACAGAAGTGAGTTGAAAATGGAAAGGAAGCAGGCAGTAAATACATCTTGGAAATCTGTGTCAGTCAACAATAAATGTTAATAAGGAGAAGAAACCAGAGAGATTTGAAGCCAGCACTAAAGAAACGAGAGAGCATGCTGTCCCATAAACATCTGTGTGGAAAAGTCACACTGGTAGATGCATCCCTACAGTGCAAAAAAAAAAAACCAGAAACACTGGTAACCATGTTGAAAGAGCCCAGAGAAAGGAGGATGGGCAGTGTCAGGAGTCCCTGGGGACAGGCTTTTGGCTTTTCCTCTGAATTAAATAAGGAAATGTTTAAGGAGTGAGTTTTTCTGAAATAAAATAAATACTAATAGTATCACTTCCACTCCTGTGTGGAGAAAATAGAGGTGGGAATAGCTGGGAGCTGGGATGTAGCTCAGTGTGTAACTCAGTGGTAGAGTACTTCCTATACTTCCTAGAATCCCCAGCATTGGAGGGGAGGGGAGGGGAGGGGAGGGGAGAGGAGGGGAGGGGAGGGGAGGAGAAGGGAGGGGGAAAGAGAGACTACCAGAATCTAAGCAATGGTTGATGGTGGGCTGAATTGAGAGGTAGCAGTAGAGTGGGTGGTCTATGGATATACCCTGAAGGAACAGCCTTCCCCCTATTATGGACAGGGTGGGAACATGAGTGGAATCAGTGGTAAATACAAAGTCTGGAGACTGAAAGATGATAAAAACAGGACTCTCCTTCCCTGAAACAGCAGGAGCTAATAAGGGGGGAAATCAAGTCATTTTGGAGAATCATATTTTCATTTTTAAAAACTCTCCAAGAATAGCTAATACTTACCAAGCCTTTACTAAGTGCCAGTTCCTTTACTAAGAAGACCACAGAGGCTTCTCATTAACTTTTTACAACTGTATGAGGCATATCTAATTGTTTCTCCATTTTCCTAGTAAGGAAACTGAGACCATGAGAACCAAAGCCATTTGCTAGACATTTTCAGTTTTGTCTACCTGTGTCCTTATCCCTGAGGAAAGTATTTATTGCTGTTTCTTCTGCTGTTATGTTACTTAGAGCCAGCACACAGCTTGGCTTAGAAACTAAGAACCAGAATTCAAGATGTTAGAAGTCCATAAGGCATTCATATCAAGATGTTCAGCATGAGTCAGTCAGGGGTGTGAGTCAGAGGATGCATCAAGGTTCCCTCAGCAGGGTACAAATCTTTAGTGCAAACCTTCCTTACTAGATAAAATGCTGGGATGGATGATAGAGAATTTCAAGATTGAGTATTGGGGGTGGAGAACAGAACCTGGGGACTGAGACAAGAGACATGCAGAGGCCAAGAACCTAGGGAGACATCTAGAAAGCAGATGAGGAGCAGTCCCTGAGGTCAGAGGAGAACATAGGAAGAGCAGTGTCCGTGGGACGAGGCAGAGGCAGCGGGTCAGGAGGACAATGATGGTGGACTTTGCTGATAATTGTAACACAGGGTTGGAAAATGACTGTTGAGTCTGGCAACAGGAAGATCCCCATGACCTTAACAAGAGTTGCGTAGACAGAATATTTGCACAAAATAGTCTATTCTCAGAAAACAGACGTCCTCTGCAATCACAAGCTAGAAACCTCATTAAAAGGAAGGTTTGATTCTAACATTTAGTGTTCATTTTTGACTCATGTAAATCATTCAAAGAAAATGTCGAAAAGAAATGGAAAACAAACATATAAAAAATAAATGCGAGGGGCTGGAGAGATAGCCTAGCGGTTAAGAGCACCGACGCTCTTGCAGAGGACCCGGGTTCGATCCCCAGCGCCCACATGGTGGCTAAGAACCATCTGTAACTCCAATTCCAGGAGAACTCCAGTTCCAGGGGAATCCAAGACCCTCTTCTGACCTCCGCGGCATTGCACGACACGGGTGCACAGAACTGCATGCAGACAATACATTCATACACATACAAAAATAAATAATAAAAAAAATTTTTTTTAAATAAATAAAATAAATGCGCAAATATGTTTCTCCACTCATTACATAGCAGCTCTTAGGGACTCCGAGGGGATACACAGCAAATCTAATAGGAGTGAGTGATTGATGGCTTTGGAATAATAATCTTCAAATATCATTTTCAAAATTAGGTGCATTAATGTTTTTTATGCAGAAACGGTTTCCTTTCTGCTTAAAGAAATATGTCTCATGTAAACTCTGAGAATAATTTGAATATATCACTAACCTTTTCCCACACTGCACAGCTGGCTATATGATCTCATACATTTTAGAGTGATAGCAAACATTTGCTTTTCAAATAGACTTGCATCTAGAATATGAGAAAATTTTAAAAACCCTTTACAGTATGCATCATAAAAGTATTTACAGCTTAAAAAAAGTATCTACAGCTGCATATGTCTTTTTCCAAGTGCAATACAAAGAAACAAAGAAAAAACTGACACCATGCTATTGAAGTCCCCTTGCTACCAACACAATGCAGACGGAGAAACCAAAAGACCATGGATATATACTTATCTTTAGATACTTGGATTCATTAAATAAATGTGCATTGTTTGTGAGACAAGTATCGTTGTATGGCCCAGGCTGAACTCGAACTCCCTGAGTAGCCCAGGCTTGTCTCAACTTGCAGTTCTCTCACCTCAGCTTCCCAAGTAGTTAGGATTCCAGGCATGCACCACCTTGCCTGTCTCTAAATGTAAATTCTTTTCCTCTGTATTTTAAAAACATTCCTATCCAAGAGGATTAATGGTTTAATACTTAAATTTACAACCACCAACTAAGCCCCACCTTGATAGGAACCTGAGTATCACAACCCCACATTTCTCTAACTTTTGCTGCCTGAGGTCACTACAGGCTTTTAACTATAATTTTTCCTGTTATAAAATGTTTGGATGAGGTACTTGCCACAGGGAGAGCACATTTGCTTGACTCAGACCAAAGAAATCCTGTCAAAAGATGTAAAAGCTGGCCTGGGGCTACAGGGATGTGTGAATTTTCTAGTTCCTCTCATTCTGGAGCTGAAGAACTGTCACAGTTTAGGCTCTGCAGAGTCAGGATCTCCAGGGTTAGCTGACTCAGGATGACCTCACACACAGATCAGTGGGCCTTCTCTCTCCATCCTTCACCCACACTGGAAATCTCCATGCCTTAAGGATAGTTCTTTACCTGGTCCTGAAGGGAAATAAATTGTCATGCTGAAAACTGAAAGTCAGTGTGTTGATGATTATAGCCCCCAAGAGCATCTGAAGGAACTCCCACCAAGGTGGGGCTTCAACAGTAGACAGCGTCAGTGAAAGACATCCACCCTCTTGGAGCTTAAATTTTAGTATGGGGAAATGGGCAATGTGTCAGGCGGATGATGAGTAAAAGATGTGCTGTGTCACAAGACTTTGCAAGATGAAAAGTAATTCAGAGAAGAAAAGGCGTAAGAAATGAGGGAACAGGAGCCTGGAATGCCAAAGCAGGTCACAGCGGTCAGTAGCGGTATCTCGAGCTCACTATGGGCAATGGCCCATTTGCTGCCTGGTTCTTGAATTAGATTTCGAGCTCACACTGGGCTGGGGCTCTGTTGTGTAGTTCTCCCTGCTCAGAGCCTAGTATGTGTGTACATGTAACTCATGTTAGTATCCTTCAACTTCCTTAATGTGTTTTCTAGGGCATTTGTGATTAGAGACTAATTCAGATATCAGAAAATATGCAAATCTGTCATAAAACATTTCGTTTTCTTTCTTTTTTAATTTTTGTTTTATGATTTATTTTTATTTTGTGTGTATGCATGTATTGTGTGCATGTACGCAATGTCCACTGAGGTCAGAAGAAAGCATCAGATTCCCCTGAAGCTGGAGTTATAGACAGTTGTTAGCCATGTGGGTGCTGGGAGTCTAACCAGGGCCCTCTGCAAGAACAGCTGAGCCATCTCTCCAGCCCCTGCTTCTGCTTTCTCAATGAAGCATTGCATTTCATGGCTGTAGTCCCACCTCTGCCCCAAGCTCCAGGAAATTCGGATTGAACAGGTATAATAGAGTTTAGGATGTCTCACACTTTTGCAAAATAGTTTGCTTTTACTCAAAGAGCTATAAAGAAATGTGTATGTACATTTTTTTCAAGTGAAATCCCTCAGATTTCAATTTAGAAATCTATTTAGAAGTTTGTGCTGCTGGTTTGGGGAAGGGCCAATTTATGATGAAGTGATCTGCATCTCTGTCTTTCTCCAGCCTTTCAAAGACTTCCACAGAGTGAGAGAGTATCACAAGGTTTGAATGGAGACCTTTATTTCTCCAATGTCCTCCCAGAGGACACCCGTGAGGACTACATCTGTTATGCCAGGTTTAATCACACTCAAACCATACAACAGAAGCAACCTATTTCTTTGAAGGTGATTTCAGGTAAGAGCTTAGCTTTCTGAATCTCCCTTCAAATGATGCTTAGATATGTGTGTGTCAAGATATTGACTGTTAAATACAGCACTGACTTTGAGGTGAACTAGTTCAATCAGGAAATGCCTATAAAGGATCACTAAAGCATTGGCTCATGTATTAGATAGCAGACATCCCCTAAATACTGTATTTTACGTTTTTCCCTGATTGCCATTCCTGTTTCCATGGCAACCTTCTGACTCTGTGGTGTTCTGAGCCTTATGCCCCACGATGCCTTTTATTGCCCTTTTTCCCTCAGTTCAAGCCATGCACTTTCACATATTACTGGTTGGGGGTGGCTGAATGAATGGAGTTGGTCAATTCCATGCCAAGCACTGTTCTTACCTGGAAGGGGTGTTCCACATAGCTGTGTGCATTTGTTTATGCTGCCCAATGATTTTTGACCCTGCTCCCCTACTTTTGTGCCCTCTTCATGATATTCTGTTTATTTCAGTGGATGAATTGAATGACACTATAGCTGCTAATTTGAGTGACACTGAGTTTTATGGTGGTGAGTTATGGTGATTGTAACTGATATTCTTCCTTCATTGTAGACTTTAGTTCACTAACTTCGTCACCTCCATGGCTATTTAACCTGTTTCTTTATGAAATTTCTAGTTACATGTTTAGTATCACTGTATAAGTGTGTGTTTCTTATGAAATTTAGCTGTAAATTTTCAAGCATGTCACTAAAACATTTCCCATGATGTATGTACAAGAATGAAACTTGTTTTAACTGTTTTCATGTAAAGAACCATTTCACATGATTTAGAAAAAAATCTTTCATATGATTTCACAATTGTATTCTCCTTGTTTTTGTCCTGTTTATAAACTTTGTGCATGACCTAAACTAGAATTGACTGGGTGTCTTAACCAGTTAGAACACTTACTAATCAGAACGACTAACATTGCCTGAATTCCATAGCAATCATCACATTTCCCTGTGATTTCATATGGCATTATTCATTAGAATTAGCAACAGTGTTGCTCTAGGTTTTGTTTGAAACCTATTCACTGTTTTCAATGAAAGTAGTTTTTAAAAGTAGATTATTGGCCAGGGATGGTGGTGCATGCCTTTAATCCCAGCACTCAGGAGGCAGAGGCAGGCAGATCTCTGTTAGTTCAAGGCCAGCCTGGTCTACAGAGCAAGCTCCAAGCCAGCTGAGACTAAAGGGAGATGCTGTCTCAAAAAAAAAGTAGATTATTTATGGGCTGGAGAGATAGCTTAGTGGTTAAGAGCACTGGCCTGGATGTTCTTGCAGATGGCCTGGGTTAGATTCCTAACACCCACATGGCAGCTTACAACTGTCCATAACTCTAGTTTCAGAAGAATCTGATGCCTTCTTCTGACTTCTTTGGGCATTGTGTGACACAGGTGTACTTATATACATGCAGCCAATACATTCATATACATAAAATAAAAAATAAAAAATAAGATATTTTAAAAAGTAAATTGTTTAATTTTGTTGATTTAAATGGAAAAGAATTTAATTTCCTTAAGGAAAGTCTACCACTGAAATAAGACACTCCTGATACAAGGTCTTAATTATCTATTGGCAGAGTTTCTGCTGCCTTAATTTTTCATCTTTGAAATATGAGCTTTACAGCCAGGCGTGGTAGCTCAGGGCTTTAATCCCAGCACTCGGGAGGCAGAGGCAGGCAGATCTCTGTGAGTTCAGGGCCAGCCTGGTCTACATAACAAGCTCTAGGCCAGCTGGGACTAAAGGGAGACCCTGTCTCAAAAAGACCAAAAAAAAGAAAGAAACATGAGCACTACAGACTTTGGCAAAATGTAACTCTTGCCTTTTTTACTTAAAAAATTTTTTTTTTTTTTTTTTTTTTTTTTAAAGAAAAAAAATATAATATATTATATCTATATATATTATTATATATATGGGTCTCAAGACCATTGCCAAAGCAATTTAGAAGAATAAAGTTCCCAAATCTCTAAATTCTTAGAAAACTCATTTCACTCAGGTAATGCACTACTATTCAGTTTTTTTTCTGAGAAATAAGAAATTTATATTTTACTTTTTCATTTGACTTTTGTGAGTATTGGGTAGATCATTTGTGATTGAAAATAGTGAAGAGCTATAAAACCTTATGAAATTTTAACTTCTACTTCAAAATTTCCCAAGGGGCCTTCAGAAGCTAAGGCCACATTTTGAAAGGGTCATCTAAAAGGTGGCCTGTATAAATATTCTTAGGATCTCTTATTTTGTCACTGAGGAAGCTAATTTTTGTTTCTTTAACTCTACCATTGTTCTTTTTCTCTTTTGCCAGTGCTGGGGACCAAACCCAGGGCCTTGCCCATGTTAGGCAACTGCTCTACCCCAGGGATATACCCCAAACCTCTACTATTAATCTTAATTTGTGGTATATAATTTGCTAGACTTCTGTCAGTATCTCTTGTTTTTATTTTCTATATAGTTTTCAGTTGGGAATCTTGAGATAGTATAGTCAATAAAACTAGCTATAATGTTATCTTTAGACTAAATCAATAAAAAAGCTACTATAGGGGCTGGAGAGATGGCCTAGCAGTTAAGAGTGCCGACTACTCTTGCAGAGGACCCAGGTTCGATCCCCAGTACCCACATAGCGGCTGAGAACTGTCTTTAACTCCAGTTCCAGGGGAATCCGATGCCCTCTTCTGACCTCTGAGGCATTGCATGACACAGGTGCACAAACCTACATGCAGACAGTACATTCATACACATACAAAAATAAATAAAATTTAAAAATAACAAATATTGATCTGCTAAAGAAAAGCTATTATCTTTCAAAAGACTTTTTTTTTGCTTTCACCTGAGCAGTAGTCTTAAGGGATGTGTACCTTGATAGCTGATTTTTCTCTATATGTTGACATTTTGAAAATTTACCAGCCCATAGAAAATCCATAAAATCCTAGCTCAAATTAAAGAAATGTAGAAAAGAAAAACAGTCTTTGCCATGAGTTTGCTGACGCAACCAAATTGTCTCTTTTGCTAGTATGTTGAACAAGTGATGGCAATTTGTAAGGAAAAGCTGTGTATGCATAACAAGAAATTTCATCATCAGTGTTAAGTGGTTTTGAAATGGGATTCAAAATTTTAGGCAGATTTTTGACAGTGATTGTTTTCCTAGAAACACATATTCATAATTTTAATGCATATTGATTATCTCATTTGCAGCTAAATCAAGTAAAGAGAGGCCACCAACATTCCTGACTCCAGAAGGCAACATGAGCCACAAAGAGGAATTAAGAGGAAATGTGCTTTCACTAGAGTGTATTGCAGAAGGCTTGTGAGTTAACATTTTCTGTCTTGATGCCCATTTCTTATCAAAAGATTGAGAGATACTTAGTTGCAACCCAGGAAGAATTATTCTAATTACATGAAAGTCAAGAAAAATTTAGTTCTTTCTAGAGGAAACTTTGAATTTCATGTAATTGTTAAAACCCTCCTTGATAAAAGTGTTCATATTGAAGTATGTATCTATATTGGTAAAAACTTTATAATTACTGTGTTGCAATATCATTTGGCCTTTTAAAATAAACCACCTCAGAACTTAGTGATTTTAAGCAGCTGTTTACTGTTGATCATTTGTTTAGAGATCTGCAGGATCATATGCTAGGTGGCTTAGCTGGAAGTTTGTGAGTCTTTGGTCTGTCAAGTAGGACAACTGAGATGTTGATCATGGATTTCCAGCAGTTTCCCACCTCACTTATTCTCCATCAGCAGAAGCACACAGACATCTGAGAGCCTAGATGCAGAACTGCTGGCTTCCCCTCCTTTACTCCCTGTTGGCAGACCACAAAGTCATGCTGCTTGTCTGATATACCTCAGAACCCAGGTGCCTTTGATAGGCATTGCAGGGAGGCCTTGAAGAGACACAAGAGCAACCGTTAGGTTAGGTGCACATTACAAGGAAGTTTCTAGATAGTCCTCGAGTAGAACTTGGCCAGAGCGACTGCCTTGGCATGAGCACACTGCCTTCAGGTTTTGTTTGTGCTGCCCTGACCTGGCCACTCAGTGACCCCAGTATTTTTCCTTAATCCAAGAATAGCTACTTCAGGATCTACATGGCGGCCTCTGCTGGCCGATTCAGAGAAGTACACTCTGTTAGTTTTCAGCCTGGACATGGCAGTCCAGGCAAAAAACTAACAAACTCCTCTTAAAGATCTGGCAAAAGTCTATCTTCCCCAAAAGAATTTTTAAAGTATTTTATTTATTTTTTTTTTACTTTATGTGTATGTCAACCAGAAGAAGGCATCTGATCCCCTGGAACTGGAGTTACATATGGTTGTTAGCTGCCATGTGGATGCTGGGAATTGAACCTGGGTCCTCTGCAAGAGCAGCCAGTGCTCTTAACCACTGAGTCATTTCTCCATCCCACCAAAGAAATTTTTAATGTCAGATTTTCATCGTTTTGTTTAATCTTCAACTCTTAGCTTGTTGAGAGAAGGACCATCAAGCCTCACAAGTTAGTAACTCATCTTCCCACAGATGATGTGCAGGTTGAGTGTCCCTTATCCAAAATGCCTGGGACCAGAAGTGTTTGGAATTTCTCATTTTTGTGGACTTCAGCATATCTACAAAGACTTTGCCATCAATATGACACTCAAAAGAATGATATTTTGGGCTGGAGAGATAGCCTAGTAGTTAAGAGCACCGACTACTCTTGCAGAGGACCCGGGTTTGATCCTCAGCACCCACATGGCAGCTGAGAATTGACTGTAACTCCAATTCCAGGAGAACTCCAGTTCCAAGGGAATCTGAAACCCTCTTCTGACCTCTGAATTGTTGCATGACACGGGTGCACAAACCTACATGCAGACGGTACATTCATACACCTACAAAAATAAATAAAATTTAAAAAAAGAATGATATTTTAAAGCACTTCTGGTTTTCAAACTAGGAATGTTCATCCTACTACATAAAATATAAGTGTAATTGAGAAATTTCAAAACCCTCCTGAAAGAATTTTTAAAAGTTTGAATAGTTGTGAAACTAATATTGGGACTCTATCACTTACACACTAGGAAGCATTAGACCAATAGCATCAATCTCTTCCTCATTCTTAAAGAATGCTCAATAGAGTAAAGCCCTCCAAAGCAACTGAAGGCTTTGCTCACTGTAAACTATATTATGCTCCTGTCTTCATCCTGTCTCACCTCATCTGAAATGCAAGGCAGTCTAACTATTAGGAAACATCATGTGTTGTCAGATACTAAACATGGTACTTGCATTTTTCAAAAATGATCTCACATCTTCTCCAGTTTTGTATGGTCACAGGATGCTTTAACTTTAGAAATTCTTTACTCAGGTTTATATGCTTAGATATTTTTGATCATCCAAACAAACCAAAACCAGTGTCACAAAGCATCATTAAATCCTCCTTGCATTTCTGTTGTCAAATATTGTGGTGTCCTGGGGGCCTAAGTTGGCCTTTCTTCATCACTGTATTCCCAGTATACATCTCAGTGCTTGGTATATAATTCACAAACATATATACATATATACATATTCCCATATGTATATATGTTTGTGTTGAACAATTTTTCCCATTTTACCTTCACATAAACCTTCTGAAATCATCAGTTCAAGCTAAGCATTCCCCCCACATTCAGACACTTAGAAACACTGAGGCCCAGGGAAATCAGGGATCCAAGGGTCACAGACAAACTTAAGGGCAGAGCTGAGACTGAATACTCCAATAGTACTCTGACTTTCCAAGCCATCTATCTGCATTTTCACAATTTAAAAAGAAACTTAGTTAAGTGAGAAATGGTGCAACATGTTGGATTGACCTATCCTTACCAATTAGCATAATGATATTTAAATTTTTCACTAATAATGAAGTGAAGGAAAGAATTATAATTCCTTCCTCTTTTAATTCACATCATCAGCATGTTATAAAATAGAAAGGCTCATCAGTTTGATGTGGAAATGTATATAAAAGTCCTTGGGCACAGATACGTATGTAAACTCTTTCACTGTTTAACTCTAGCTGATGAAAATTATAATTCAAAATGATAACTTTAATGGTAATTCCTTTGATTGGTGCCAGGTCCTCCGGCAGGTAGGGCAGAGAGGAGACAGGTTCAGCCTGTCACTCTCCCCGGGGATGGCAAGTGTCGACGACCTGAAAAGAACCATATGGGGGGGTTGGGAGTCTCATCAAAGCAAGGACTCACTTCATTGCATCAGGCAGCAGCTTATATATGCTTGGTGGGAGGGGTGGAGAAAGGAAGGTGGGAGAGGAGATACGTAGAGTGGGGGGATAGCTTTGGGCCAATAGTAACTCGCCACATCAGTTGTAGGTGTTTTCAGGTTGGGCTATGCTGAGTCACTCCTATGCAGAAGTAACCGGCCAGAGACAGGTTGCTAAACTCTAGTCAGGCTCAGGGGGTTATAGTGGGCCGCATTCTCTAGGGCCCACAGGGCCCAACAATTCCCCCTTTTGTTTTTGTAATGCAGGAGGAGAAACATAGCCCCTGTCTTAGGTTGTCTGTTCTTGCAAACAGTCTTACCCGTCTTTGGGATACAAACAGCTAAGGTTTTGGTCCCTGTCTTAGGTTGGCTGAGTGCAGAAAGATCTTACCCGTCTTAGGGTGCTATGACTCTGGTCTGCCAAAGAACCTCTCCACGCCCTGTCTTAGGTTGCCTCGGTCTCTCTGGGGTCTTACCTGTCACTGGCCACATGGAGGGTGGGGGTCAGGCGATTGTATAAGACTCTAGTGCCTGGTTAGCAAGCCAGTGATAGTGGACCTCGACCTGATGTAATTTTACTGCATCTAGCCTCCCCTGGATAAATTGAGTGATTTAGTTAATCACGCAGGGCCCAAGGATAAGAATTAGGAAGAGTGTAAGAAGGGGTCCAAGCAGAGGGAGGGGGTAGGGCAGGAAGCTGTGCAAGCTGGTACACAAGGGATTTTCTTGAAGTTCTCTCCTTCTCTTTTCCGGGTTTTCGGATGGTTACAGATCCACTAGCCTCCTGGCGTCGTCCGGCCACATTGGGGTCTCCGAGTTCCCCGTCACTGGGCAGGACAAGAGCCAGCAGCAGGAGGAGCAACGTCACTTTCATCCTGGGCTGCTCCTGAGGGAAGAGCAGAGGGGCCATACTTGGGGATGAAACACTCCCTGGAGGGGTCATTATCATTGTCTCCCTGTTGGGGGAGATATTTAAGGTCTCTTGCCAGCACCCAGATGGGCCTTTTCTTGTTTGGGGGGAAAATACATCTGAATCCTCTCCCTGCTGTGAGGAGCGGGTCTGGTCCCCTCCACACCCTGGTGAGTGGGTCCCTCCATCTGACCCTGAATATAGCTATATGAGGACCAGTGCTTCTGGAAAGGAGATACGTGTGTGGTTCTTCTTTTGAAAAATTTAAAATGTTTAGCGTAAAAAGGGCCTTCTTTAATTGATCATAAGGGGGCAGGGATTCCCCCTTTTGTTTTTGTAACTGAGCCTTGAGGGTTTGATTGAACCTTTCAACAATAGCCTGTCCTCAAGGGTTATAGGAGATACCAGTAGAATGTGAGATCTTCCATGTTTGGAGGAATTCTAGAAAAGATTTACTTATGAAGCATGGGCCATTATCTGTTTTAATTTGATCAGGTAACCTGAGGGTAGCAAAGCATTGGAGCATATGGCTAATAGCATGTTTAGTATTTTCACCCATGTGTGCGGATGCCCAGCAGGCACGAGAAAAGGTGTCCACGGACATGAAGATATACTTAAGTTTCCCAAAGGGAACATAGTGTGTAACATCTATTTGCCAAAGGTGATTAGGCCGAAGGCTCAAGGGTTACTCCCAGGGGCCTGAAGCCGAGGAATCTGCATAAAAGTTTGACAGGATCTACAAATGCAAATAATTTTTTTTAGATCCTGAACGGGCACATGGGGAAACTTGTTTTTGAGGCCCCTCCACTTAGCATATGTGAGTTGGTGGAATTGGGTCACTTCCATTAAATTATGGCATTGGGGTATGGAAGCTAATTGGTCGGCCAATTTATTACCATCTGAAAGGAACCCAGGCATGTTTTGATGCCCTCTAAGATGCTGGAGGAAGATGGGGCTGGTTCTTTGTTTAAGTAGGACCCTGGTCTGAATCATTAGGGAGATATGGGGTTAGAATCTAACCTGACATGGGCCTCCACCAGGTTAGGCAGTAAATTGATGACATAAAGGCTGTCTGAGAAAAGGTTAAAGGGCTCAGGTATAGAGTCAAGTGCTAGGACAACAGCAAAGAACTCCTTAAACTGTGCCAACCCTTCAACCTCATGAGAGATGGTTCTTATGGGGGTAGGTTTCTGCCCTTTTTGTAGTGGTGGATAAATGACTATTGAGGCCCCCAAGATGCCCTCCATCCATGAATATGGTGAGGAACTCAGGATCAGGCCAGGTAAGGAAAAGTCGGGGAGGCTCCCATTCTAGCCAGGAGAAGGAACTCATCCATTTATAAGCACCATAATGGCAATCAATTTTGCCAGGAAATCCTTCAAGAGCCAGCGCAATTTCGTCATTTTTTTTTTGTAACCAGGCAAAGTATGTCAATTTGTAGGGGGTGATGATGAACTGGGGCTCAGTCCCAAACAGTCTGACTGCCACTTCTCTTCCTTTAACTATGCAATCGGCAATCTGATTGGTCATGGAATACACCCTTGGTACTCCCCCCACTGAGAGGTGTACCCATTGAACGGGCTCACTGTCTTGGGCCAAGAGGGTTATGCACAAGGTCTTCCCGGGAAAAAGGCAGAGGGAGATGGGTACATGTGGGTCAAACCGTTTTAGGGAGGCCCCATTTATGGATTGTTGTATTTTGCAAGTGCCTGCCGGCAAAGGGGAGGTAGTGTCACCCTCGAATTTAAATCTAGGCCTTTTAGGAAGTTAAATAGGGGAACCATCTCCTCAATGGTTACAGGAATCCAGGGTCTCATCCAATTGATCTCCCCCAGAAGTTTTTGGAGCTGGGACAGACTATAGGATTCCTGTAAGGAAAGCTGGGGTTTGGCAGGGGAAACGGAGTCCAAGGAGAGGATGGACCCCCAAAATTTAAATGGTGGGATAGTCTGAATTTTGTCCAGAGCTGTGGTAAGCAGCTTTCCCGTAGAATGGAGAGGCATCTGGCGGTGAGTTCCCAAAGGTCAGAGGCCTCAAGGCTGCCCAAAATTATATCATCCATATAGATATAAAAGAGTATGTTTGGTCACTTTAGGAGTGGAGTAAAGAGCTGTGTCAAATAATATTGGCAAATAGGGGGGCTATTAGCCATGCCCTGGGGAAGGACGGTCCACTCAAATCTTAAGTCCGGCCCCTGAAAGTTAATAGAGGGAAGGGAGAAGGCAAACTTTTCCCTATCATGTTGGTGCAGGGGGATAGAGAAGAAGCAGTCCTTTATGTCGATGACAGTCAGATGGTATGAACTGGGGATAGCAGGGATCCAGGGGAGCCCCCTCTCTGGTGTTCCCAGCAGTACCATTCTCTCATTGACTTTTCTAAGATCCTGTAGGATCCAAGAGCCTCCAGGAGCCATTAGCTTTCTTAATAACAAATACAGGAGAGTTCCAGGGACTAGTGGATGGCTTTAGATGCCCCAGGTCCAACTGTTGCTGGACCAATGAGTGTAGTTGTTGGAGTTTATGGGTAGGAAGAGACCACTGCTCCACCCATACGGGATCCCCTGGTTTCCATTGTATCTGAATTACTGGGGGGCGAGCAGTGACCCTTAGGATTGGGGGTGGACCGAGGAATGCTTCTGTCTGGGTTGGTCAAAGTAAGGGTCTCGGTAGTTGGGGTGGCTCTCCCGCCCCTGCTCGAGCTGTTGTTCATATTCCTCCTGGTCTAGATCCTTATAAAAGGCCTTATGGTCTGTCGTGATAAAGGCCTCCGCCTCACCCAGAATGTCCTGACCCAAGAGATTGGCTGTAAGACCAGAGACCACAAGGGGGCGCACCTCTCCATGGCTACCACTGGGGCCTGTCCAGGGCAGCCAGGTGGCTGTCTCCCATCATGTAGACTGGCCGCCCACACCCAGCAAAGGCGGACCAGGCACCAACTGCCAAGAATGGGGCGCTTCTTCCTTTCTTATTACTGTGCAATCAGCCCCGGTATCAATGAGGAATTTGAAAGTTTTGCCCCCTATTTTTAGGGTCATTTTTGGCCTCAAGCCAGGAACCAGTGGAATGGTCCGATGAGCCTGAACCGGCCCATTCCCCTTCTTTAACGGGGCTGGGGGCGGCCCCGCGGGAAGTTTAAAGGCTCACCCTTAAGATTAAATTTGGACCTGCAATCACGGGCCCAATGAAAACCCTTTTTACAGCGAGGACATGGTGTACGGGGACCACCCAACCTAGGGGGGCAGGAGAACCTCAGGGTTGGTCAGGGCACTCCCTGTGGAAGTGGCCTTCTTTGCCACACCCAAAACATGTCCGCCCACCCAAAACAGTGGCTTGTCGGAGGGTATTGATGAGTCTGGAGCTCTTCCTGGCGGCCTGCCTGAAGGGCAGCCGCCATGGCTCGCGTCTGATGAGAAGCGGTGCTGACATCCTGGGAGGCCACTATCCACCTGTCCATTGATTGGTTTCTCAGTCCTGCACATGCTAATTTGTGGTCTGTGGTCGTTCCTTCCCGGACTAGGGAGCGCACAAACCTTTCCCTCAACTCCCCAGCAGGGAACTTTCTCCTCAGGCTCTTTTGGACCCTATCTATAAAAGAAGGAAGGTCCTCCGAGGCCCTCTGAGTGACCCCAGACACAGGGGATTCAGTAGGGCCCTCATCTAACTTCTTCCATGCCGCCAGGCCAATCGCCCTGACTTGATCTTGATAAGGGGCCGGGATGGCAGCCTGTTGGAGGCCAGTGGTATGTTGAGCATCCGTGTCCGAGAGCATGCCATGGATAATGGGTATGGGCGGCTGAGTGTTCTGGTTATGCTCTCCCTGTGCCCAACACTCCTCCTGATAGAAGGCGACCCACTTAAGGAACATAGGGCCAGGGAGGACAGCCCTGGCCAACCCATACCAGTCCCAGGCTGCACACGCCTGATGGGCCAACCCTTCAAGGATGGTCTCAGCCCAGGGAGAGTTGGGGCCATCCTCAGTCACTGCCTTCTTGAGGTCCTTTAATTCTTGAGTCTCCCAGGGTACCAGGCCACCAGGAGGTACCAGGTAGAGGGCAGCAGCGCTGCCTTTGAGGAGGGCTTCCCCATTATAAGGAGGGGGCACCGACAGGGCCTGAAAGGGGTTGGTCGGTGGATCAGGTGGCGGTGGCCAGGGAGTGCCCCCTGGAGAGGATGGGGGAGGACAAAGGGGTTGGGAATTGCAAGCAGACTTCCCCATAATTTATGGAGGTACACTCACCCGCAGACCGATTGGCCCGTCAGCGAACTTCGCGAAGGAAACCATCCTCACACGGGGCACCAGTCTGCCAGGTCCTCTGGCAGGTAGGGCAGAGAGGAGAGCAGGTCCAGCCTGTCACTCTCCCAGGGGCTGAGCGGGATGGCGAGTGTCGAAGACTGAAAAGAACCACACGGGTGGTCGGGAGTCACATCAAAGCAAGGACTCACTTTATTGCATCAGGCAGCAGCTTATATATGCTTGGTGGGAGGGGTGGAGAAAGGAAGGTGGGAGAGGAGATACGTAGAGTGGGGGGATAGCTTTGGGCCAATAGTAACTCGCCACATCAGTTGTAGGTGTTTTCAGGTTGGGCTATGCTGAGTCACTCCTATGCAGAAGTGACCGGCCAGAGACAGGTTGCTAAACTCTAGTCAGGCTCAGGGGTTTACAGTGGGCTGCATTCTCTAGGGCCCACAGGGCCCAACAGATTGGCATACTAGGAATCTTTAGGACTTCCTCATTGAGCACAATTCTGAAGAAGGCATTAGGTCCCTTCAGTAAAGAAACCTAGGCTGGCAAGTACTGCATCATGAAAGTAGTTTACAGTGTGCCACAATTTAGTATAGTTCTCATTATTTGAAAATTGGAAGTTACTGGGGCTGGAGAGATGGTCTCACGGTTAAGAGCACTGACTGCTCTTGCAGAGGACCCAGGTTTGATCCCCAGCACCCACATGGTGGCTAAGAACCGTCTTTGACTCCAGTCCCAGGGGAATCTGAGGCCTTCTTCTGACCTCCAGGGTATTGCACAACACGGGGGCACATACCTACATGTAGACAGTACACTCATACACAAAAAAAAAAAAGTAAAAAAAAAAAAGAGAAAATTGGAAGTTACTATTTCAAGTGTAGGTTTTGAGCATTATTTATAAAAGTGTGGGGCTGGAGAGATAGCTTAGCAGTTAAGAGCGCTGCCAACTGCTCTTGCCGAGGACCCGGGTCCGATCCCCAGCACCCAGCACCCACATAGTGGCTGAAAACCATCTTTAACTCCAGTTCCAAGGGAATCCGACACCCTACCCTCCTCTGACCTCTTCGGCAATGCACGACATGGTGCACCAACCTACATGCAGACAGTACACTCATACACATATGAAAATAAATTTAAAAAAATATTTTAAAAAAAATTTTTTTTAAGTGTGATGCTGCCGGGCGTGGTGGCGCGCACCTTTAATCCTAGCACTTGGGAGGCAGAGGCAGGCGGATCTTTGTGAGTCCAAGGCCAGCCTGGTCTACAAAGTGAGTTCCAGGACAGTCGGAGCTACAGGGAGACCCTGTCTCAAAAAGACCAAAATAAAAATTTTATAAAAATGCGATGTTAATTAAAATGTCTATTTCAAGAAAAGAGAGAGAAAAAATGTCTATGTCATGATCTTTACATAGATAATTTATTATAAATTTGCATGAAAATCCATTCTCAAAAGCAGAGATGGTATACTTCTCTTTCTTTGTAACACCATTACTTATTTTTCCTCTCAGACCTACTCCAATTATTTACTGGATAAAAGAAGATGGAATACTTCCCATCAACCGGACATTTTATCGGAACTTTAAGAAAACATTACAGATCATTCATGTTTCGGAAGAAGACTCTGGAAATTATCAGTGCATAGCAAAAAATGCGTTAGGAGCTGTCCATCATACCATTTCTGTCACCGTTAAAGGTATATCATTGTCTCAAATGCATCCCTCTTGCTTTCATGAAGACCCTGAAACTTCTATTTAATATGCTTTTGACTTTGCTCTTTAGTAATGAGAAGCATACATTTATATCCACATGCATCATGCCTTGAGTATTCTCTCATTTCTATTGTAAATTCATCCAGACAAGTTTTAAAAGCTGCTCCTTTAAATATTGTTCACAGAAGAATTGCAATTAATAAATGCAGAAGAGACGGTAGAAAGATAAAAATCTCTATTATAGTCTCATAGTGATGACTGCTGCAGGCAAGATCCACCGAGAAATATTAGAATTAGTGACAAATCTTTAAGGATAAGCAAGATAGTCTCATAGCTTCAAAGTGTTTCTCTCCCCTATGGGAAAATAATGACTAGGAGAGTTTTAATGTATGTCTACTAACTCTTTAATACTCCTCTCTCAAGGAGATGGAGCTTGTGTTCTCGTTCTCTTCTCTCTCTCTCTCTCTCTCTCTCTCTCTCTCTCTCTCTCTCTCTCTCTCTCTCTCTCTGAGACAGGGTCTTCCTGTAGCTCCAGCTATCCTGGAACTCACTATGTAGATCCAGGCTGGCCTTGAACTCACAGAGATCCACCTCCCTCTGCCTCCCAAGTGCTGAGATTAAAGGCGTGTGCCACCACACTGGGCATATCCTCTCTTAAAAATGGGCTGTACTAGTGATCTACTGCTAATGAATACAGTATGGAATGTGGATGATTAGTAGCTTTGCAGAAGGGGCACCTGACAGACACTGCCTTAGCCCAGTGATGAAGCTGAACAGCACCAATAACCAGTCACTGTGCTTTCTCATGTCCTCCTTGGAGTGGTATCATTAGTAGAGTCCATCATCCCTGTAATATTCTTCTTACAACCTCTGATCTCAGGCTAGTCCTAAGATACCAGACAAACTCAGCTATCAAAGCTGATTAATATTCTTCAAGTATGTCAAAATTATGAAAGAAAAGGTAAGACCAAGAAACTACAGTGCCGTATCCAGGACAGGACAATATTCATTTTTTATTTTGACAACCATACTCTGGGTATATAAAATCTTAATATTTGAGGAACCTGAGCAAAGGGGTTTAAGAACACTGTTACTCTATCTTTGCAGCTTTTCAAAAATAAAAAGTTCTAAAATTGCTTCTTGATTTTATAATTATGTGTATTCCACACAGCTCAGAGCTTAAACTCATGTGATTAATCTTTATTATTTTCAAAATCTAAAGAACTATCTTAAGCATATGCTTATTTATTCTACAAACGAGACTAACAGCCCTTTTACAAAATACTTACAATGTATTAATACAATAATAGTTCAGTATATTCTTTCATAGTACTTCTTTGAGTCACATTCTTTGTCTGTTTTTCTTCCTTCAATAAAGCTGCTCCATACTGGATCATGGCACCTCAAAATCTGGTGCTATCCCCAGGAAAGAACGGGACCCTCATCTGTAGAGCTAATGGCAACCCAAAACCCAGAATTGACTGGTTAACGAATGGAGTCCCAATAGAAAGTAAGTTTCTACCATTGTCTCTGGCTGCAGGTTCTTTTCAAAGCACACACAGGTGAAGTAATTCAAGTTAAGGAGGGAAGCTGTGTCTGAAGCAAGCAGAGGCACCCAATCACTTTTACAATTTTTATTGTCTCTAAATACTTTTTGTTTTTAAAGAACTTATGAAAAATAAATTACAAAAGGAAATTATCAGAACAATAGATCACATGGTTATTCACTAAATTTAACAATACTTCCCATATTTTACCTGGATCATGGGAGAAATGACAGGGTCAGCATAAGTATCACTAAAAATTTCAGACGATCTTTCTTTGAAGCATCACGGGAGTCAGTGGATCTTGGCTATCAGTGTCACTCTCAGCTGCAAAGGCATCTTTGCTGGTAATAAAGACACCTTCGTGCTTCATAGAGAGGATAGAGAACAACCTGGCTCCTGATTGGCTCTGACTCAAAAGCAAATCTCATTTCTCCTTCCACATAACTGAAAGAGCCTTTGAACTGATTTCCCCAAACTGCCTCCTCCCCTGAGACGAGCCAGGAAACAGCCAGTAGATATACTACTAGACAACAACTTGTTCCTCTTTACCAAACATGACAGGGCGGGTTTAGAATGCGTAATTATACCCCAGACCACCGCTGTGTGTTGGAGTATTTTTGGGTGTTTGCTGGTGCACAGAAATCATCAGGTACTTGGAAGTAGACAGCCTGTGTTTACTGTAAAAGGAAGTATGTTCCTGGAAGAAAACTGATTCTGTCGATGCCAGTAATGGGTGCTGGCATTTCCACTCCAGCTGTAACTATGATCAGACTAGGAGAGGCTGCAGACCCTTCCTTACAGTTACATGCCATCAAGTTCCCACCACCCTCAAGGGACTATGAGTGACAACAGAGAAAAAACGGTGAAAGGAAGCTCAGAACTAAAAGACATTTTTTAGTACAATCAGGCATTTCTTAGGAACGCATATAAAATAACAACAGTCATATTGGGAACTCAGCACTTTCGCACCAGAGGGTTTTTATTTCCCAGCTCAGAGGTTCTTTGTGATTTATGGAAAGTTAAGTGTGCTACTGAGATTTAGAGTCAGCAGAAACAGACAAGTGGGAGGGAATATCCATCTAGCCACTCAGCAGGAAAAATAGGAAAGCCGGGGAGTGTTGAAGAGATAAACCCTTGAGCTTGGCAGTCAGAATACAATCCTAAACAGAGAAAATTGAGACGTGTCTGGGAAATTAAGTAATGAAGCTGATCTTTCCTCCTGATCTGTTTATCATCCTTCCAAATTGGCTGTCTTACTCAGTTCCTGCAGCTATAACAAAGTACTTTGGACTGGGTAATTTATAAACAACAGAATTTGTTGCTCACAAGTCTGGATGCTGGAAGGTCCAGGATGAAGGCACCCAAAGAACTGGTTGCTGGGACTGGCCCCTTCCTCATAGAGCCTCCCTTCTGTGTGTGCTCAAGGGAGGAAGGGACAATCAACCTGAAGTCTTTTGTTAAAGAGAAAAGCCTGCATGATCTGATCACCTGTCAAAGGCTTCAGGTCTTGATATAACCACAACCATATTGGGGCTTGGGGCTTAACACATGACATAAACCTTTAGACCATCAGACCATAGCTGGCAGCTGGGGGGAACTTTGTACTCTATTAATAGTTGGATTAAGAGCTTCAAAAATGCATTCATACATACTCTTCTTTAAGATGAAATTTGGACACGGGGGTATCTGGGGGAAGAGAACAGTTGCCTCAGGCCTCAAGGAGACATGTTGTGCTGTTCTGCTATAACCCCAAAACATCTAGTTAAGTCCAGAACAGAAAGAGTTAGGACAAAATCTTTCAAATCAGATTCTAAATTGGTTCATTTTTCCATCCCCAAAGCATTAAATCCCCTTGGGAAAGAAAGAAGGAGGCAAAGCAGATAGGATGGAAATTCCACAGCTACAGATTCAGGGTACCCCACCCTCAGGACTGTGCGGCTCAAAGCAGTCACTCTGGTCAGCCTGCAGGGGGAGGAAGTCTGCACAGCGCTGCACCACAGCAAGTGGCCTGGCCCACCAGGCTGTCCTGGTGAGCTGGGAGCTCAGGAGCTTTCCTAAGGGTGTCCAATCTGGAAGTCCAGGGACCGCTGTATGGAAATCTCATAGTGGAGGATGATGGGATGGTGGGGACCCTGCATGGCTTGCTTCTTCACTATGCCCTATCCCTGACTGTCAGAAGTTGTTCCATGGATAGCTCTACTGAGTGTCCTCTTGAGTGGACACTAAGTTTAAGCAACTAAGTCAAGGACATCATATCGCACTGTGCTGACCTCTCCTAATCCAAAATAAAGATTAAGTAAGGGAGGAGACCTTGTCTGTAGTCTGCTCAGTTGTGCACCCCACAGATGCATCCCTGGAGAATAGCAGAGAGATGCCAAGACACAAAGGTAGGGCCAAGAGCAAACTCTACTGCGATACAGTGGCTCTGAATGAACCCTGAAGATTACTAACATTCCCAGAGCCCGGCATGGACTTCAGGACTTGGCGAGGGGCCCAAGCTGGCTTCCTGGCAGCACTTTTCTCCCAAGAAACTACAGAAACTATATAGATGGACCAGCTGCCGGGCAGAGGGGTTGGGGAACAGTGCACCTCTGCAGTACCATCCTTCAGGGAATCGAGCAGCATCCCTACCAGATGCCTGAGATTTGTCCCCTGTGCCACCCAGCAGAGACAGTCAGGACACCTGAGTGCTAGACACACGGCTTTGGTTCTGGGTTTGTGGGCAATCATCCAAGGACACTGACTGCTTCATTGGCTTCATACTGCAAATGGAGGAGGGTCAAAAGGGGCCAGGACTAGGCTCTGCTACCAAAAGGTGATTTGATTTTGAGCATGCATTTTGGATCTGGAATCTACTGCTTTGCAAAACTGGAAGAATTAGCTCTAAAATCACCTGGGCTTGTATCTCACTGGCTTTTACAGATATGTCTTACCCAAGTCTTCCGGGTTACTTTAAACTCCATGGCCCAAGCTAGTATAGTAAATATGGAATTTGCCCCCCAAAAAACACCACGAATATTTTTTTTGTATTTTTGAGACAGGGTCTCCCTGTAGCCCTAGCTATCCTGAAACTCAGTCTGTAGACCAGGCTGGCCTTGAACTCATAGAGATCCACCTGCCTCTGACCCCTGAGTGCTAAGATTAAAAGTGTGCACCACCCTTTAATCCCAGCACTCAGGAGGCAGAAGCAGGCAGATTCCTGTGAGATCAAGGCCAGCCTGGTCTACATAGTGAGCTCCAGGCCAGCTGGGACTAAAGGGAGACTCTGCCTCGAAAAGATCCAAGGGGAAAAAAAAAAAGTGCACACCACCACACCCAGCACACCATGAATATTTTTGAACAGTCTACAGAGAAGTCCAAATAATAGCTGTAAGAGCTGGGGTTGAAGGAGAACTTAACGTATAGCTGGATCTGGGATGTCTGAGAGGTGTGAAGATAGAACCCAGGGCCAGACAGAGAAGCAACTGTAACAGGCAGCATGGGGAAGAGTATTTCCCTGCTCACCTTAGGAAGTCACCTTTCAGGACTGAGTCAACTTTCAGTGCCTAGCCCCATGTTCCTCCTTCTTAGTAGTCCCCTCTGGAGAGCTTGCACCATCCTGGTAGTGGTCCCTAAAGCCAAGACCCTGGACACCACCATCCCTGTCTCTGTTCAGGGAGCCAGCAGGAGAGTGTAATGGTTGCAGATCTTTAATCGTCTCCCATGTGAGCTATGTTAGAGCTTTGATTCCCCTGCATGGAATATATAAAACCACACCCTTTGTTTCTTTAAAGGCCCTTTCCTCTTAGATCTGAAAAAGGAAAAGAACAAAATTAACAAGGAAGGGCAGGTCTCCTCCTGACAAGATTGCACATTTTACTCACACTGAAGGGAAAAGCAAGGTCCATAACATATGAAAACAGCCAGAAGAATTGAGAATTAGTCCAGGATATTCCCAGGAGTCTATCAAAGCCTCTTCCATCTCCCTTTTCTCATAGGTAAAGAGCTCTGTTGGCAACCCCTGTTAGGGATGGAATAAACAGATGAGATGGAAAATTCAGGGCTTCACCCAAATGTTGGTGCTACATTGTGCCAAATTTTTCCTATTCCAGTAAATATTTATAAAATTGACCAAAACAGAAAACTTGGGCATTAATTTCATTTAAACAAACTACTTGATGCTACTGTCTGTAATTTTTATATCAAAAATGTATACAAATAATATCTGGTTAACCTAGTTCATAAACTTTTTCAAGTAAAATTATTCAATTTATACAAAACATTTTAAAAGTCGATAGTACTTGGTATTTACAAAATAGCATTTATTATTTTTCATTATCCAAATATTAGAAACATTTATAGTTTTAGCCATCTCTGTCGAGAGAGTTTGACTTTTCAAAAGTGTTTTCTGAGCCGAGCATGGTGGCGCATGCCTTTAATCCTAGCACTTGGGAGGCAGAGGCAGGCAGATCTTTGTGAGTTCAAGGCTAGCCTGGTCTACAGAGTGAGTTCCAGGACAGCTGGGGCTACAGGGAGACCCTGTCTCGAAAAGACAAAAAAAAGTGTTTTCTGAAGACTATCACCCTACTTCTGGCCTTTACCCTTGTGGGGGTGAGGGTCGTAGGCGGGATTCTACACTCTTAGATTTCTTTCTCCAGTGTTCATTCACAGAAAATGAAGTCAGTTGTTCCTAGCATTAATTATTATTCCTTCAGATAATGAGTTTGCAAGCTGGCAAGTTATTCCCACCCAGGAGGCAGAGCACAGCATCCGAAGCTTCCAGTGTCTCTGTACTAGTGATTTCATTCTGTGACCAGCTACCAGCTGAGCCACCATCTGTCGCTACAGTTCCTGGGCTTGCTTGCTTCTCTTTAAGTACATAAGTTTGCCTCTCTTTAAGTACACAGGGAAAACATAACCCAGACCTCCATGGAGAGCGAGCTGTTTACTCACTCCCCACACTGAGAGTACAAGTCTGTTTTATTTGATATGTCTTGCCAAAAAGAAGCATTTAAAGATTGCTCCATTTAGCACAAATGAGGCAGACGCATCAGATGCCTTTCAGATAAAGACTATCTTCCCAAGGAGTTGATTACAAAAGAAAGTGCAACTTACAGCTACAGGAATCCTTTGTGGTAGGAGACTCCACTTGTGGAAGTCATCCTAGCTTTATCAATTATGTTCTGCCCTCTGTGGTCATAGTTATGTAACTTTTATTAGTAGCATTATTGTGCTACAACTGAGAGAGGGTGGAGAGGAGGGGAAAAGGAAAGGGAGAGCCAAAATCGACTATCTCAGTGGTTGAGTGCTTGCCTAGCATGTCAAAGCCATGGGTTCATGTTCCAGTACAGTGAAGGAGAAAAAAAAATGCTATCTTAACTACCTTTAAATATACAGAATAATATTGAATGTATTTGAATTGTTGTACAACATATCTCTAGACTATTTTCATCTTACAAAAACTGAACTCTATACCAGTAAACACATGGTAGCGCGATTTTAAGAGTTCTTTCTGTATATTGAGGAATGTGAGGAGCTCTCCTCCCACAATCGGCTAGCCATGCTGAGAGATCAGGGACAGTGCTTCATCTGTGCTTCATACCCAGCACTGTTATCCACTGCCTGGCACATCCTCAGAAGTGCAGTCAGGGTGGGCATATGATTTGCACCAACAGTCCCCAAACAGTCTTAACACTGAGCATTTAAGTGCTAGGTTCACAGGCACTACCCCAGTGCACTTGGCTGAGGTAGTAAATGGACATCCTTGGGAATGTCCATCAGGAAGCCCAGTGATATGAGGCTTGGGATCCAGGATAAGGAACATTGGCTGCTGCCTGATGTGCACCACACTCTCAGATCCATGGCCTGCTCCTGGAGCTATCACTCACTTCCTACACAAATCTAGCATTTGTCCTTGTTATTATTTATTATAAAAGTTTATACCCTGTTGAAGGAATTATGACTTCTATTTGTCCTCTGATAGGAAGAACATATTCCTTAAGGTACTTTGGAAAATTTTAATCAGAAACAGCAGATGTGAGCTAAGAAACCAATAAATGTCTTGACACACCCCATCACTAGATGAACAAATGAGAATCTAAGATGATCACCTGCATTAGCCATTGGTTGTAACCAGAATGTTGAACAATTGCTTTTGTAAGAATATCTATCAGAGTTCTCTATTTAAAACCAAATTCAATAGTAAAGTCTTTATAATCTGTGTAATTAAGCAAAATATAAGTACAGGAAAGCTCTGATATCAGCAATGAATTATTCTGCCTAGGAGATGTTGGCTAGGGGATCCAAGCCCCCAAAATTATAAAGGCCTTTTGCCTATAAGTGGAATATATGCAAGGAGAAAGGCAGTAAGTCCCTGTTGTCAAAGACCTGTTGTAAGCATGAAAAAATGTTTTGAGACGTCACTTACTAATGTACAACTGGCCTCTGAAATGCCAGAGAGCATTACCAAAGGCCACTAAAGCAATACAGCAAAATATTGGTCTCCTTGAGACAAGCAAGACTCCTCCATCAGTATCAGCTACACCTCAACTGCCTGGAGATACTGTGCAACAGTGGCAACCATGTGTCTATATATATCCCAAATCTAATTGGCTATTAGCTCTCTCCTTGGAGGAATAACTCACAGAAGATGCCACAAGCTTATGCCCTCTAGTAGTTAGGAGATGGATATAAGCTACAATAAGAACTTGTCACCCTTTATAGAGAAACCACAGTTTGTGGATTAGCATACCATCCAAGCATCTGTGTCTATGCTCACAGCTTAGCTTGCCATAATAATTAGTACTGCTTAAATACCTGTACATCCAGTTGCTTGTGCTTTGTTAGTAGGGTTAAAAAGGTATCACTGGATAAGCTGTCACCCATGAAGGGGATCAACCTGAACAGACTAGAGTCCAAAATGACATCTCCAGAGAAAATAGACTGTTTTGCTTCTCACCCACTTGTGCCTCTTTCCCAAAGCCTAGGGAACAACTTGTGGAAGAGGAGGAGTGGTAGAATGTAAGGGCTGTGGAGAG
This sequence comes from Rhizomys pruinosus, assembly GCA_009823505.1. Taxonomy (NCBI): domain Eukaryota; kingdom Metazoa; phylum Chordata; class Mammalia; order Rodentia; family Spalacidae; genus Rhizomys; species Rhizomys pruinosus. The sequence continues at coordinate 5,831,293 of VZQC01008907.1, forward strand.
ATTGGGGTGAATCATGAGACTACAGCAATATAGACTGGACTCCTATTTGATCAACATGCTTGTGCATACAAGCTTCTCCAACTGGACTATGGGAACCTTGGGTTGTTCAAAATTTGGACATAGATACTTGCAAACTTGTTTTACATGAATGTTACTTACATTCATTGCTTAAGCTTAATAATTTGGCTCACTCCAAAAAAATGCACCAATTACCTAATTGTACGGCAAACTAAGTAATGTCAATGTTATCTGAAAACAACTGTGCTATTATATTGTAGAATCCCTTAAAAAATAAACAAAAGAGGGGAAATAAAGAAGAAAAAAAAAAAGAAATGGTTTCTAGGGATTTAACTTGGGCCCTCAGTTTATGCAACAAGCACTAACTGAGGTATCTCCCAATTCTACCTTTTAAAGATTGGTTTAAGAGTGAACCCAAGAGATAGTTGTGGAGTACTTAACACAGTGCCAAGCACATGGGAGGGATTCAATAAATTCTCAAGAATTAAAAAAAAAAAAAGAATATCTATTGGGCTGAAGAGATGGCTCATTAGTTAAGAGCGCTGGCTGCAAAGGATCCAGTTTTGATTCCAGCACCCACATGGTGGCTAACAACCATCTGTAACTCCAGTTCCAGGAAATCTGATGCCCTCTTCTGACCTCTGTGGGCATTACATGACACAGGTGCATCTACCTACATGCAAGCAAATACCCTTGCACACATAAAATTAAAATAATAAAATATTTAAAAATGAACTCTATGAAAAAAGAATATCTATCATGCCTTGTAAGAAGTGAAGGTATTAATCACTGCACAAGAACTAGCTCCTAAGTTGGGGTTTTAATGATCCTTGGCAGCTAGGAACTTGTTCTCTGCTTCAAATGTTGATGCCAGTTTGAATAGTCTCATCTGAAACACCTAAAAGACTTTTAGGCTATAAATATCATATTCAAAATGTACAGTAGGCAAAACAGTGGCTCACAAAAAATGGCCAAATCCTACTCCTTAGAACATGTTACTTTACACAGCCAAGAGAACTTTGTCCATGTGGTTAAGAACATTGAGATTTGGAGATTATTCTGAAGTGTCTAGGTTGGGCCCAGTTTGATTACACAGCTCTCAAAGGTGTTATGCCTTTTGGTGACTATGTAGAAGGATCAGAAAGATATCATTGTTGGCTTTGATGAAGACAGACAAAAGGAAACATGGACTAAGGACTATGGGGAACCTCAGGAAGGAGTACTGCTCTGCAAGGACTTTGACTTTAGCTTTGCAAAACCCTGACAGACTTCCAGCCTGTGGAAATCAACAGTAGTACATTTTGCATTCTTTCTTTCAAGACGCTGGATTTGTGATAAACTGCAGTAGTAGAAATCTACAAGATGAGTGAGCACAATACTCTGGGTATATGTGAGAAAACAACACTGAGTAACTATAGTTTATATAGATATATATATAGTTTATATTTTTTTTAATTAAAGTAAGTTAGTAAAGAAGAGATGAACCCGGTAATTTTTATTTGAAAGTGATAATGGAATCTCAATATAGTCATAAATGTTTTTGATGCACATCCTTTTCTGATCACCAAAGAAAGGAAGAGAAGTCCTCTTATAGTTACGCAGTGCAGTTTCAGCGGAAGGAATGGAGTTATTTACTTTTTATTTTCATCAGCTTGCTGACAATGTACTCTTAAAATAAGGTCTAGGGTTCAGCTTTGAGAAAAAGGAATTCATGCATAACTGCATAGCACTTTGACATTGTTGGGCTTGCATTGAGCTAAATCCTCACATATTACATTACCCGACCAGTTTTATCCTACTTCAGTATGGATCAATCCTGGTCTTAACATTTTTTAAGTACTTGAGGGATTTAGCTGAAAAAGGTTGTCTTTAAGAGAAATTTTACCAAATTGATTTCTTCTTTAGCCTCAAGATTTTTCAAAGCAGGAAAGTAGATACTTTCACAGTCATGACTAGCCTTTCACGTATTCTACTTATCCACACACTTATTTGCTTCAAGAGGGTTCTGAGGCTTCTGGGGGCAGAGGCAGTTTCAGGCCAAGCAGGGCTACATACTTATACTCTGTTAGCTCCTATCTAAGAAGACAAGAAAAGATGGGATCAGTAAGGCCTGACCTCCAGATCAGGGTGTGGCTGAATAGTTCTCAAATACAGGAAGGTCTTCCTGGGTCTCCAAATCCTCCTCTGCTCCCAGGCCGTCCAGTTCCCTCAGTTATTCCAATTTCTTCAGCCCCAGCAATGTACCCAGATTCCCAAATAGCCCCAAGGCTTCAAATGCCCCCAGGGCTCCAAATGACCCCATCACCTGTGATGCAAGGAAGGTTCCCATGGAATGGATACAACACAGCTGGTCTCCAAAAGCCCCCAGAGGCTGCAGTAAATTCAGGTCATCAGGTTTTCCCAGCCCCCCTGAGTCAACGCGAATCCGCTGTGGTCCAAATGCCCGAGGATCGTCCAAGAAAGCAGCGGAGGGAACGGGCAGTTTATACCGAGAAGCAGAAAGAAGCTTTGGAAAAATGTTTTAGAAATCAAAAGTACCTGGAGCATAAGGAATGCCAGGAGCTTGCACAGAAGATCGGTGTGAAAGACTACCAAGTCAAGTTGTGGTTCAAGAACCGCAGGGCTAAATACTCACAAGAGCATCCTGAGGAGCCTCTTTTACGACCACCCTCGACTCGTGCAAAGCCTGGAAGCCAAGTCTTTTCAGCTCCAAGAGGTCTTCTGAACCCTGGGCTTTGTACATGGACCGCTTGTTTGACCATTACAGTTTAGGAAGGAAGAGGCGAGACGTGCAGATCAGGACATGGTACAGGTCTGAATTTATGGGAGTGGAAGACCCTTCTGTCCCTGAGTCAGAACTGAGTGCTGTCCCTACCTGGCCATGAATGCCCCCTGTTGGGCTCCTTGGGGTCCCAGGGACCCTGCCTGTGGGACCATCCCTCTCCTTGTGCCTCCCGATTGCTGAGGTTACAGGCGCGTGCTAACAAGCCTGGCTGTACTAAGAACTTCAGCTGGTGACAAATGTAATAATATGGAGCCAGAGGCACAAAGGCACGGCACATGGAGAGGGTCACAGGAAGAGTCCTTTCTTAGCTGGCAGTCAGATCCAGGATCTCTGGACACGGACAACCACTAACCCAACATCATAGATGCAAAACAACTCTCAACTCCATGAGAAGGCAGAATGGGGTTTGCAAAGCCTAAAACTAGAATTACATCATTCCAGAGGCAAATTCCATAACCATAGTTACACCAGACCAGGGCAGGTCAGTTAACAGAGAAATGTTTCAGTTAGGAAAAACAAGCTTCTTAGAACTGCAGAAACAGAGGGTTCCATTGGACTGGTGAGACAGGGTATGCTGCCTGGGTATGGGTATGTTTCCCAGGATTGTAGAAGCAGTGTACCCCTGGAATCTAAAGGTGCAGCTTTCATTGGACCAGTTCTGATTGGCTGTCTGCAGAGTGGTGGGGCAGGGCTAGGCAGAATCTCAGGGTGAGGAACAAATTGGAATCAGTTTTGCCATTTCAATAAGTCTGTTTTATGTGAGCTATCCTTTTTATTTAAAGAAATAAAATGTTTTTGACTTAACTTTAAAAAAAAAAAAAAAGGGTTCTTAAGAAGGACAGGTTTGAACAAGCCAGTGTATTTCTATATTTTTATGAGCTGTTACTCTCTTTTTTTAATAATTAACTTCCTCCTTATAAATAGATTATTTGAGACAATATTTTTCTTGAATTTACCTTTTTTTTTTTTTTTTCGTCTTTTTGAGACAGGGTCTCCCTGTAGCCCCAGCTAGCCTGGGACTCACTCTGTAGACCAGGCTGGCCTTGAACTCACAGAGATCCGACTGCCTCTGCCTCCCAAGTGCTGGGATTAAAGGTGTGCACCACCACGCCCAGCAAATTTACCATTTTTTACATAAACTTGTGCTTATGCTTCTTTTCTGCATCTCGAATATTCATTGTTACCAAATCCTTCCACTTAAGGTTTAATGAACGTTATGTACATATGTGTACTCAAATGTGATAACTAAATTCTGAGGACCAAAAAAAAAGATGGCTTCTGCCTAGTCATTTACTGCTGCATAATCCTATATCAGTCTATATTTCTTCCCTACTGATATACTGTGGACCTCAATATTTATAGTTTAATATCTATTTTAAGCCAAAAGAAACATGTATTTCTATTTTTACACCCAAACAGTTGCTCTTCCTGACCCCAGCAGAAAAATAGATGGAGATACCATTATTTTTTCAAATGTTCAAGAAACATCAAGTGCAGTTTATCAGTGCAATGCTTCTAATGAATATGGATACTTACTAGCAAATGCATTCCTAAACGTGCTCGGTAAGCTCTTCTTTTAAGATTTAATTTAATTTAATTCCACATCTTCCACAAAGATGTGGAAAGTTAAATTAATGCCCGCTGTTAGCTTCCTATTCATTCAGCAAAAATACATTGAGTATTTGCAATGTATAGTATTTAGAACTATAAAGAATATACAGAGATAGGGGCTGGAGATATGGCCTAGTGGTTAAGAGCGCCGACTGCTCTTGCAGAGGACCCGGGTTTGATCCCCAGCACCCACATGATGGCTAAGAACCGTCTGTAACTCCAATTCCAGGATAACTCCAGTTCCAGGGGAATCCGAGACCCTCTTCTGACCTCCGTGGCATTGCACGACACGGGTGCACAGACCTACATGCAGACAGTACATTCGTACACATAGAAAAATAAATTAAAAAATACAACTTTAAAAAAAAAAAGAATATACAGAGATAGACAAGATACAAATTTTGCCTTCAGGGATACTATGGTGCGACTTAATGTTCTTTTGTAAAAGTTTTAATATAACTGATTATTCACTGCAGAAATAATCAAATAGACCACCAGACTGTCAAACCCTTCAGAAGGAAAGTAGCATTTATTTGCATTGGCAACTGAATATTATTACTCTTCTATGCTTAGAAACTGACAAGTTCAATAGCAACTTCATGATTCTGACATAAAAAATAAACCATTAATCATTATTGCTTGTCTCTTATCCAGGTCACAAATATACATTGCTTAATTTATAAAAATATGCTCAGAAATAATGACATACTCAAGCATATTCTAAAATTGTTGGCTTAGATGAATACTAAATTTCTGATACTGGGTAAAACTACCAAAACATTACATTTGTTAAATTTTATGTAAGAACTGTTTTTGTGGTAGCAAAATTATACTTGAATACTTTCAGGTTGCTGTGCTCCTTTTCCAAACAAAAGTAACATAAGGAAGTCAACCAAGATTTGTTATTTCCCTTCATATGAGAGATGAAGGCTATTAATCTCATAGAAAGCTAAGCAGTTCAAGTACTGGTGGATATGGAGGAAGCAGTTTGAACCTCTAGGTTTCTTTTCATGTTTTACTTCTATTCAACATTTTTAGATTCCATATATCAGTAGTTTCAATACAGTATTTGTCAGAGTCTGGTTGTTTTATTTAGCATAATGTTTTCCAGGTTGTCAGTGTCACAAATCAGAAGATATATTCTCTCTCTCTCTCTCTCTCTCTCTCTCTCTCTCTCTCTCTCTCTCTCTCTCTCTCTCTCCTAGCTCTATGTCTGTCTTTATGTTATATCTGTGAGTATATGCCACCTATATGCAGGAGCCAATGGAGGCCAGAGGAGGGTATCAGATATCCTGGAGCTGGAGTTACAGGCAGTTGTGAACTCCCTGATGTGGGTGCTGGGAACTGGACTCAGGTCCTCTTGAAGAGGAGGAAGACATGTAGAAAAGCAGCTGAGCCATCTTTCCAGCCCCAGATCCCCTTCTTTTTTAAGACTAGAAAATACCATTTGTATGTCTGTTTGGTAATTAGTCATCATTTTTCATATACCTGTTGGCCATTTGTGTGTATTCTTTTGAGAAATGTATATTTGGGTCCTTTGCTCATTGTAAAAAGCAATTTGTTTTCTGGTGCTGTTGAGTCATTCGAGTTTCTTACATATTTTGTATATTAATCCCTTATCAGATGTACAGTGTCCTAGTTACTTTCTATTGCTGTGATAAAAGTACTGACCAACTCCAGCTTGGGGATGAAAGGGTTTATTTTATCTTTATATCTCCCAGGTCACACTTTATCCCTGAGAAAAGTTAGGGCAGAAACTCAAGACAGGAACTTGGATCACAGACCATGGAGAAATGCTGCTTACTGGCTCGCTCTTCTGGCCCTTTTTCAGCCTGCTTTCTTATACCACCCAGGACCACCAGCCCAGGGGTAGCACAGCTCACAGTGGGTTGGGCCCTCCCACATCACTCAATAATCAAGAAAATGCCCCCACAAACATGGCTACAGGCCAATCAATTGGGGAAAATCCCTCAATTGAGATTCCCTCTACTCAGGTGCTTCAAGTTGACAGCTGGAGGAATTCGGCACATAGATGAGCAAATATCTTCTCCTACTCTGTGGTTTGTCTCTTTACTCTTTTGTCTCCTTGGCTGTAAGAAGCTTCTAGTCCCTTCTGTTTTCAGGCAACATGCTTCTCACTCTGCTTCTCTCTGCCAGCTTCTGTGCTCCCCAGCCCTTGCACCCACAGTACTGCTGATGGAGTAGTCATTCAGCAGAAATACACTGATCCACTATTGTGATGCCACGTACTGGGCTGGGGATAAAATGATAAAAGTTGCATTCCTTAGCTATAGGATACTTAGAGTATTATAAGAGATGCAGACAAGTGAATCAATAATTAAACATGATAGACAACACAGATAAAGTAAATCAGTAATTAAATAATGCCTGAGTAACATGTTAAATGTGAGGTAAAAGGAAGTGTTATCACATATAAGGGAAGAAATATGTTGGTGGTGCTTTACCATAAACTTTAGTGACCTTAAAACAGGACCTAGTAAATGCACTGTCAGTGACCTTAAAACAGGACTTAGTAAATGCACTGTCAGCCTAACTTGTGTCTAGTATTTACTGTACCTTTAAAAACTTTTAGCGGAACCACCTCGAATTCTCACATCTCCAAACATGCTGTACCAGGTCATTGCAAACAGACCTGCTTTGTTAGACTGTGCCTTCTTCGGGTCTCCTCTGCCCACCATTGAATGGTAAGTAGTGTTGTTTGTTTGTTTGTTTGTTTAATACTTAGCTCTGAATATTTCTGGCTTAAGTAAAGAAACAGGAGAAGTGCAATACACAATCCATCATACTATAGTTGATTTCACTTAACATTCACAAATATTTATTAACTACCCACTCTGTGATAAATCCTTTCAAGTATATATTTCCAGCATATTCTATCAACTAAAAACCTGTATAAGCCGGGCGTGGTGGCGCACGCCTTTAATCCTAGCACTCGGGAGGCAGAGGCAGGTGGATCTTTGTGAGTTCAAGGCCAGCCTGGTCTACAGAGTGAGTTCCAGGACAGCTGGGGCTACAGGGAGACCCTGTCTCGAAAAGACCAAAAAAAAAAAAAAAAAAAAAAAAAAAAAAAAAAAAAAAAACCTGTATAAAAATGATTTTTAAAATTTACACTGTTTTATTTTACAAGACCATCAATATCACATGGGGCTTCATAGACTTTCTGAGGGACTGGATGAGAAACAGTCTTGGTAATAAAATATCATGAGGGCTAGAGAAGAGGTGTGTAAGCTCAGAAACAGAAGTTGTTGCCTTCAATGTTTCCTGCTTTGCCCAGCCAAGCTCTCCTATATCCTATTACCCACCCCTCAGCCTCTTTCACACACCAGGCCTCTTTCACACACCAGGCCTCTTTCACACATCAGGCCTCTTTAATACACCAGACCTCTAGTGGCTGGGAGTTTGCTTGCTGGAGAGGAGCTGGAAGAGACAAGGGGAGGCTGGGCAGCTGCTAGGAATAAGTGAGGAACAATTGGAGCAGGTGTTTATTGATTATCAGCTACTGAGATGAGAGTGTCAGCAGGTTTGGCTTTAAGGGAAGTCTCCCCAGGCTCACCTTAGCCGCAGACAAGAGAAACATGGACACCCGCAGGTTTCCTGGTAAGGGAGATGCTGATGAGATTAGCACTGAGCTCACAAGGCAGTCTGCCCTTTTCATCTGTCTCCACTTCTCCCCAGTGACATACATGTTTTCTTTTCATCCCCTGAATACCTGCTAATCATATCAAAAGTATAATCCTTAGAACTTTGAAATCAAAATTTCTTTAAAATTGCATGTTATAAATTCATTATAGTTGGCAGAAAAATATAATAAAAATATAATCTTATTTTTACATTTTATCACCTATTCAGATAAAATTGGTAATATGTTTATTCAATTATGGCTCTCATAAACATTACAATGTATTGTATTTTGTTGTTCTAATTCTGCAAAGACCACTTATTGTTGAATTTGTAAGATTTACATGCTTTCTTTACATTTTCCTCTAACATATCAGAAAAAGTTTTCAAACCTTCAGGTTTTGGACAATGTCCTTTGTTTTATTATTTGAACATTAAAGTCTCAACAGATTTTTTTTATCCCCACTTTACAAATAAGCAGAAATAGGATGTTTATAATTATTGGAATGCCTTCCAAGTTGACACAGTAAACTTGACACTTGGCTGTGGCCCATGGTTGTGTTCTCCTTAAATATGGCATTTTTATGTTTTTTAAAAATATGTAGTTTTTTAAATTCTCACCATGGTAACTTTTACAATGAAGGTTTAAAGGAACTAAAGGAAGTGCTCTTCATGAAGACATTTATATTTTACATGAAAATGGAACTCTGGAAATTCCTGTGGCCCAGAAGAATAGCGCAGGAACTTATACATGTGTTGCAAGAAATAACTTAGGGATAGCAAAGAATGAAGTTCACTTAGAAATCAAAGGTAAGACAGATGTGATGGACTTTTTCAAGTATTATGTGACATTGTGCAAATTCTCCAGCTTTGCTCAGTGGATAACAATAACTTTGACTTTTAGATCCAACCAGGATCATTAAACAGCCTGAAAATGCTGTCGCACAAAGAGGGAGCAAGGTGTCCTTTGAGTGCAAAGTGAAACATGATCACAGCTTAACCCCCAGTGTCCTGTGGCTGAAGGACAATGGTGAGCTGCCCAATGACGAAAGGTATCTCAAGATGATTTCTCTCCTCTTTTCCTTCTTCCATATGCTCCTCTTGAGCCAGAGGGTTCTTGGATGGTGACTCCGTGTGTTTAGTTTCTGACGTGAGCCATCTGCGAAATAGAGAAGCATTCTCTTCCTACTGTAAAATACTCAAACCTAAAAAGGCATTGAGTGGTGGAAATCAGAGCCTGAGAATGTTGGTCTCTGGTGTAATTTGAGATGAGAAAAACCCTTCAGGCTTTGGAAAACATCCTTTGTCTTATAACTTGAACAGTGAAGCCTCAACAGATGTTTTCATCCTCACTCTACAGATAAGCAGAATCCGATCTCTGTAATCATTAGAATGCACCTGAATCTGTGCCAGGATTTTAAAGTACACTGGTTTTGAATTTGAACATTGAACTTCCCTTTTAGTTTTAACCTAAAATGTGGGAGGGAAAGGAAAAAACAAAGGACATGTGTAGTCATTTCATTTGGCATATTCCAACCAGGCCTTCAGTTGAGCTGAATGTGGCTACAAGTGATGCCTTGCTACATGTGCTGTGTTCTGATAGACATAGTTTCTGTCATTTGTTTGTAACTGACCTAATCCTGAGGTGCCTAAGAAGTCCCCCTGTTGCTTGTTAATGGCCCTACAAGATCTTTCTGGCCTTTACCTCTGTGTGCCCAGAGATTCCATGCAGGCCATGATTTCAAATGGTCAATTTTATATGTGAAATCTGAGTTGATAAAGAGGAGGAAGTACAAAAAAAATGACCTTCAGGTTTGTCTACACAAAAGCACAACTGTCACTTCAAAGGGGATAAGAGATAGTTTATTCTGTAGCCAAATATGAGTGTGACCACCACCCAGGAACACAGATTTAGGTCACCGCAAATTCCATGTTGTAGCATTTTCATGAAGTTTCTATAGTAACAGAGCAAAGAAACCCCTAAGTCAAGATACTTTTTTTTTTTTTTTTGTCTTTTTGATACAGGGTCTCCCTGAAGCCCCAGCTGTCCTGGAGCTCACTTTGTAGACCAGGCTGGCCTTGAACTCACAGAGATCCGCCTGCCTCTGCCTGTGCTGGGATTAAAGGTATGTGCCACCACGCCAGGCCAAGACACTTTTGAAATGCATCCATGGAGACATCAGAGAGGCAGAGAGGCAGGTTATAGCAAAGCAGGGAGAATTCTGCTGTAGGCCTTGGATGCTGTCTGCTGGGTCTATTGGCCCTTGAACTAGTGAAAGCTAAATGTCTGCTAAGTTAACACATCATAAAAGTTTTTATCTGTTAGTCACAGGATGTTAAGTCAGACACAAGTGTGGGCAAGGCAGATGGCTACTTAGGGGGCTAAAGATAGCCCAAGGGAAATTGTAATTAGGCTCTGGACCCACAGCATTCCAACCTCTGCACAGTCACTGAAATGCTAATCAGTTCACCAGCCTTGCATGAGGTGCAGTGGAAAACGCAGGTTATTTTCTGGGAATTTTAGTTTACAAGTTAAATCAACTGAGCTTTGACTTGGAAAGACAGTTTACCCATCTACACAGCCTAATTAAAATCATACAAACTCCTGCATGCACTGACTTTTGACCCACAGGTAACTTCTAGAAAACTTAGTAGAAAAGTGCTGATCTAGTGATTTCTATGTATTTCATTTATTTTCTCACGTGAGACTTTATACATGCGGGGGTAAATGACAAAACAATTTCTGTAGCAGAATGTAAGTTCTTTAAAATGTGCACTGTGATTGAAACTGGGCTGAGCAAATGCCTTCCAAGTGTTTTCAGTGGAAGCCTCAGAAGGCACCGTAGTGCGAACAACTGTGGGGCTGCCTCCCTCACCTGGGGATGCCCCCGGGGGACTTTTATCAATTCTTTAAATGTTTAATTGGCAGGCAATGGTTGTATATATTTATGAGATACCTGGTGATATTTTGCCTACAGGAGAGGAGGAGGAAGGGACAGGCTTGCAGAAGCTGCTAAGACTCCATAAAGCCTGATTGAAAACCATTATACTAATCCCTCCTAACCCAAGATTCTAATTCATTCTAATTGTTTCCTGGGTTTAATCATTATTAAATCAGTATATAGGGCTTCATGCTAATTTGTGTAGGTTTTATCAGCTTCCTCTTTTCTCAAGTTCACAGACACTCTTGCCTGCTGAGAAGACATTGGTCAGCTGTGTCTGGGTTTCTTTGCGGCTCTGAATGTTTTGTGTTCACAGGTTCTCTGTTGACAAGGATCATCTGGTGATGACTGATGTAAATGATGATGATGGTGGGACCTATACATGTGTGGCCAATACAACTCTGGACCACGTTTCTGCCAGTGCGGTCCTCAGGGTTGTCGGTAAGAACAAAACAAAGACAACACAGCCAGATTCTCTGTAGGAGATGGAAAAGGAAAAGAAAACTCGTAAATATTAATGATTTGCTTATTATAGTTTCATAACTGTAGCATAGGTATTTTTCTTCTTCCAAAGATGCCTTTCAGATGGCATTTTAGCATACAAACGCTCTGCTTAAATATGCAGACTGCCACAAAGTGGTGGATCTGCACATAAGTAGCATTTTATAAGAAAATGAGGGAAAGAAATGTACTTTTATCTAGAATTAGTGAGGGTGGGTAGTCCTAAATAGTCGCTGGCTGTTTATCAATGCCGCACTTCACAGCTAAGTGTGGGGCTAATTTGATACGTTTAATCAGTGCTGCTTTTGTCTTCTTGCATCTTTCTTACTAATTTTGATTCAATCCTTTCTGTGAACGTCCCTTCCAGCTCCTCCTCCAACTGCAGCTCCTGTTTACGGTAAACTAATATCAGTCTTCTATTTTCTGCCAAACTTTCACATTCACAGAAATCACTTTTTCTCTGTCACATCATTGTAGTTAAGGAAAGGGGCTGTCAGATTTCCTGTCCTGGCCTTCATTTACTGCAGTAAATTATTTCTCTCGTTCTTTTTTTTTTTTAATTTTATTTATTTTTGTATGTGTATGAATGTACTGTCTGCATGTAGGTTTGTGCACCCGTGTTGTGCAATGCCGAGGAGGTCAGAAGAGGGTGTTGGATTCCCCTGGAACTGGAGTTCTCCTGGAACTGGAGTTACAGATGGTTCTTAGCCGCCATGTGGGTGCTGGGGATTGAACCCGGGTCCTCTGTAAGAGCAGCCGGTGCTCTTAACCTCTAGGCTATCTCTCCAGCCCCTTTTTGTTGTTCTTTTAGAGACAGGGTCTCCCTGCAGTTCCAGCTGTCCTGGGACTCAGTATGTAGACCAGGCTGGCCTCAAACTCACAGAGATCCCCATGCCTCTGCCTCCCAAGTGCTGAGATTAAAGGCATGTGCCACCATGCCCATCTTAAATTATTTCTTATACCTTTATAATATATTATAAAGTTAGAATCTTCTGCTCATTTTATGCCAGTTGTTTCTAAATATTTCTTGTGCTATTATAAAATGATTCCATTCTATAAAAGTCCTTTGATTCAGGTTTCTCACACAGTAGCATAATCATTTATCAAAGTCTATCACCCATATTTTATTTCATGAAAAACCTGTTTCTTATATCATCTATAAATTGGATTTTTATATGTCTATTAAAATTTGTTTTAGGGATTGAGGAGAGGACTCAGTGGAAAGGACTGCTTGCTGTTGAAAGCAAGGAGACCTGAGTTCAAATCCACAGCACCCACATAAAAGCGGGGCATGGCAGCACATGCGTGTCACCCCATGGTGGGATGTGGACACAGGCAGATCCCAGGAGCTCACTAGGAGCTGCCTAACTGAAGTGGTGAGCTTCAGATTCAATGAGAGACACTGTCTCCAAAACTCAGGTAGAGAGTGATAGAGGAAGACACTGGACATCCTTCTCCAACCTCTGTACGCACACACAGGGGTACATAGACCTGCACACACACAAAATAGTTTTGAGATTCCATTTTCAAATAACTTATACCTAGAAGAAATATGGGTGTTTAGACATTTACTTTTATATCAGAGAAACTGACTCATGCTGAAAGAAAAGTCCCTAAAGAACAAAAAGGCAGGGCATAACAGGGACTTCATACTTTTCTGAGCCTGGAAAATTAATCAGAAGTTATTTATGGGATACTTTTTATTTAGAAAGCTTTCATCTCTACTCAGCACATAAATATAAAATTTGTTTTATGGCCAGTCTCAGCTAGATTTGACATTATTCTTCATAAAGGCCTGCCCTCTGTGCACATGGACCATTGCACTACTCATGAAGAAGTGCCTGTGTTTTCCCTGGCCTCTGGTCCTCAAAGCTATAGACAGTTAGTTTCAGAAGCAAAATGAAAAACAAAAGTCTCAGAGGGCGTTGGGTCTCTGAACCTCAGAGGCGCTACTCTGGGAGGCGGCCCTTCTGGGTGACCTGTCCCTGCAGCTGTCTGAGAGTAGGCACGGCTGTGTACGCTGAGGTTCCCAGCCCCTTAGAATGTTCCTCTGGGTTAGCAGCTCTATCGTCAGCATGGCCCAGAACATCTGAAACTCCTTTAACTGGGCATGTCATTTGCCTGCGTTTGTTTTTAACAGTTTGCTCTTCTGTTCCCCTTTGTTGTTGGAAATGACGCTTTGATGTTACTTTGTGTTTGTGTTTGTCCTGTGCATGAGAAGATACACACTGAGCAGCTGGTGACCCTCACCTGCCTACTTCCTGCATTTGGCTACAGGTGATTTCGTTTTGTTGGGAAAGCAAGCAAGCAGAACTCGTGCCGGGTTGGCTTGGTGTGCTCAGCAGCCTCAGTTGTTTCTATGTCATCGCCGTTGCATGCTCAGTGCCCACTGTGTGTTGTGTCGCTAAAGTGTCTCCTCTGTGAACAGCCTCATGAATAAAGGAGAACCCCTCAAACGTGGACAGTCAGCCATGATTTGTGTGTGTCTGTGTGTTTGCTCTACAGATGTCCCGAATCCTCCCTTTGATTTAGAGCTGACCAATCAACTTGACAAAAGCGTTCAGCTGACATGGACCCCAGGCGATGACAACAATAGCCCCATTACAAGTATGCGGTGTTACTCGCTTTATTCTTGGTAAACTTAATAGCCATTTCTGAAGGAATATTTTATATTATTTATATGAAGGAATGTTTCACTGCTATAATTCCTCTCAAAGGGATTTGTTGGCCATCTCTTCATCATTACTGATAGAACTAAAATATTTGTCCTGACTTTCTTCACGATGTGGAGTTTTTTAGCTTCTGATATACAGGACACTATTTGCTGAAAACATTAATTAAGCAAATATGCCATCATTTCTGATTAAGATCAATAAGAATCATCTTAAATGTCAATCACGGTGGGAAGATGCATCTTAAGTCATTTCTTTGGTCCATTGTTTCTGGGAGGAAAGAGTAGAAATAGCCAGTGCTGACAGGCCAGTAGACACTTGGTGAATAAAGCGATCACACCTGCAGTTCGTAACAGAACTGCACATAAACAACAGGCCATTCATTTCCTACCTTTGACTCTTATTGCCTGTTGCTACAAAGTGGCACATTCTGTAAGGCAGTTTCTTGCCTTAATGACATAGCCCAGGGAATAAATCAGAAGAGAGACCAGGGCAAATGGATACAAAAAGTGTTTAATAAGTCAAAATACAGTAAGCTTAGAAGTTTAATTGTAAAGCTGAAGATAAACTTAATGGAGCAGACAAAGTCATGACCCCGAGGTACATTGTTGCCTTCAGAGTAGACTTCAGGAAGACCGACTGCCCTGATGAGGACCTGAGACTATTCCACAGTCACAGGTGTGTTGATTTACTCCACCTCCCAGCAAAGCCGAATATTTTCTGTTGCAGTATGTACATCATCTGATGGTTTAGCTATCTCCTGGTTTTATTTGGGGATCTTATTGATCAGCCTATTCTTGAGAGATCAGTCCCCACAACCATTCAGAGAAGGAAAAACAAATTACTATAGCAACACCAAAATGTACAAAATACAATAATACACTTAAAATAATTAAAACCAGGCTAGAGAGGTGAGCTGGAGGTTCAGAGCACTTGCTCCTTGTCCAGAAGACTGAAATTTAGTTCCCAGAATCCTTGTCAGCTTCAGGGTATCCAAAAGTCTTTTCTGGCCTCTGCGGGCACCTGCATAAACATGGCATACATTCACACAGACCTGCATATTTACATATAAATAAAAATAAATCTTTAAAAATTATTAAAAGCCATTAATATGGGGCTGGAGAGATAGCCTAGTGGTTAAGAGCACCGACTGCTCTTGCAGAGGACCTGGGTTCAATCCCCAACACCCACATAGCGGCTGAGAAGCATCTCTAACTCCAGTTCGGGGGTAATCTGACACCCTCTTCTGACCTCCACAGCATTGCACAACTCGGGTGCATAAACCTACATGCAGACAGTACACATAAAAAGAAATAAAATAATAAAAAGCCATTAATAAAAATAATGACTATAAAAGAAAAATTGGCAGCGCTAATGGCTAATGTCCTATAAAGTTAAAAATTATTTAGGATGAATGTAGAAATGTATTAGTCACTTTTCTGTTGCTGTGATAAACACCATGACCAAAGGAACTTATAAAAGGAAGAGTTTGAGCTTATGATTGACGGTTCCAGGGAATTAGATTCCATTGTGGCGGGAGGCATGGCGGCTGGAGGCATGGCGGCTGGAGCTGGAGCAGCATGCCAAGGGTCACATCTCACAATGAGCACAGGAAGCAGAGAGAGCGACTAGAGACAGCAAGGCTTGTTAAACTCACTAAGCCTGCCCCCAATGACATACTTCCTCTAGCATGGCCACACCTTCTAAGACCTCCAAGAACAGTGCCACCAACTGGAGACAAAATGTCTGAATATGTAAAGCCTATGGGGGACACTCATTCAAACCACCACAAGAAATAAACATAAAAAAGAAATAAAATAATAAAGTCATTAATAAAAATAATTAAAACCCACCAATGTCAAAGAAAAATTGGCAGCGCTAATGGCTAATGTCCTATAAAGTTAAAAATGATTTAGGATGAATGTAGAAATATTAAATGAATGTGATAAAGGAAGAAGTAATGGAAAAATTAAAGAGGCAAGATTAAATAAAGGGGAAAAAGTAGGAATGGAAAAGAATGTTATGAAGGGAAGAAACAAAAACTCAGAAAACATTAAAAAATAAAAGAAATAAGATTTCCCAATAATGAAAAAGTTTGACAACAAAATTAGATAAAAATAAAAATGTAGGGCTGGAGAGATGGCCTAGCGGTTAAGAGCGCCGACCGCTCTTGCAGAGGACCCGGGTTCGATCCCCAGCACCCACATGGCGGCCGAGAGCAGTCTGAAACTCCAGTTCCAGGAGAACTCCAGTTCCAGGGGAATCCGAGACCCTCTTCTGACCTCCGCGGCATTGCACGACACGGGTGCACAAACCTGCATGCAGACAGTACATTGATATACATACCGAAATAAATAAAATAAAAAAAATTTAAAAAAAAAAAAAAAATGTAATGGTCTTTTATTAATACACTGAAGTGAAAATATGACTAAAAGTGCAATAAGAAGGAAAAAGAAAACTCAAAGGTTGAGAAATGAAGAAAGGTAGAAAAGATACAGTGTGGCAGCAACTTCTTGCTGAGTCGTTGAAGGTTGGAGACTGCTAGTTATATGCACAGAGGACCAACTGAGCATGTGGACTGTGTCTTTCATTTGGTTTATGCTAGTGCTGGGTCTATAGTAGACAAGCATCCAGTGTCCACCAGAGTTGACCTCACTTTGTAGCTTCCATTGTTTGCATGCCAGAAGCCTCTGCTAGTCACACTTAGCTTTGCAATCTTGTATTGGGCAGGCTCG
Source organism: Rhizomys pruinosus (assembly GCA_009823505.1). Classification (NCBI taxonomy): domain Eukaryota; kingdom Metazoa; phylum Chordata; class Mammalia; order Rodentia; family Spalacidae; genus Rhizomys; species Rhizomys pruinosus. Next base: position 5,848,196 of record VZQC01008907.1, read on the forward strand.
ACACCCTTCCAAGACTTTCCACATTTTACCCCCTGCTATGGCCAATGATCTAGCAGTGGGATCAGTGTCTCTCAAGTACATTTGGTGTGATGGAGTGAACCACAGCACTGGGATATACACAGGCAGAGGGCCTGTCTTTGTAGATCAAGGAGATCAAGCATAAGGAGAGTAAATCGTTTTACTATTTGCAGATGTGGCACCCAGCACATACTCTTCTCTTCCCTGCTTGGTTTCATTCAGCCATATACTTCAAAAGTATTCCATTTCAGTACATATTGAACATCCTCATTTATTTCTAATAGATTCAACATATCCAATTTGTGGATAGACCATAGCTGGTAAAATGTATCCCACCGGTAGGCATTTAGCTTGTTTGCAACTAAGTTTCTTCAAATGCAAAAGATGCTCAAATGTGGATTCTTTTTCATGTGTCTTTAAACCATATGCATAAGCACATTTGCTTACAATAAATTAAGTACAATTTCTTAAGGAGTATATATATTAAAAAATGGTAGCTATTCTAAATGATCCTGTATGGACGTGTGCCACTTGACATTCCCACGAGGTCTGAGAATGCTTCTTTTCTTTCCCTTTTTGTGGGTCACACTCAACAAAATCTGTTAAACATTTGATTGTTGTCAATCTGCCCAGTGAAAGCCAACACCTTAACTTTATTTACTATAGTTACTCCTTTTATAAAAGGATTAACTGCCTTTTATATATTTAAACTTTCCAGTAGGATATATGGAGCAGTTCTAACTAGTTCTAACTAAGCTAAGCTCAACACAATGAAAAAAGAATAATAAATATTATTGCATATGCCTAAGTATTGAACTTAAAATATCCTTCTGGGCTTTTTCTTGAAAGAAAACCGATTTGTTTGACTACTCTCGGTTACCATGAGTCATCACAGGCAACCTACCCCTAGGTTGACTGAATTCACTTACTTGGGTTTGTGTTGTGACCAGAATTCATTATTGAGTACGAAGATGCAATGCATGAGGCAGGGCTCTGGCACCACCAAGCTGAAGTTTCTGGAACGCAGACCACAGCCCAGCTGAAGCTGTCTCCTTATGTGAACTACTCCTTCCGGGTCATGGCAGAGAACAGTATCGGGAGGAGCTCGCCCAGCGAGGCATCTGAGCAGTATCTGACGAAAGCTGCAGGTAAAGCTGGACTTAAGGGATCTGAAATAAAGCAGAAGAGATTTCCACTCTTTCAGAGAACCAAAGCTTATCCATATGTGGCTGCTTAACTTCTAGAACCAGATCAGAACCCCACCGCTGTGGAAGGACTAGGAACAGAGTCTGACAATTTGGTGATTACATGGAAGGTGAGCTAAGAAGCCAGATTTTCCTCAACATTTTTTAAGAGTGAAAAGAAAAAGTTGTTTGAGAATAATATCTGCATTTGAATTCCATTTCACCCACTTCTGGGAAAATACACACACACATGTGTATATACATATATTATATATTTTTTTCATTTAGGAGGCAGTATTGGGTAGTAATTAAAAAGCTCCATCTCTGGAGCCAAAATGCACAAGTGAAACCACAGCTTTGCTACTCACACTGTGATCTGAAGCCAATTCCTGAGTATCCGTCAGTCATCTGTATGATGGGAATGGCAATATGGCTGCATAATTACTTTAAGGAATTAATACACAGGAAGCATTTAGAGTAATTCTTAGTACATATATGTGCTCAAAAATGCTACCTAGAGTTATTGTCATAGAGGCCATTTGGAAAACATGCATTCCCAGTATTCAATTTATTATTATTTATCTGTGTGTTATCTGAATGTTCTAAGATCTGAAAAATTAATGTGCATTTGCTTTTGTAATTTTAAAACCCATGTTAGATATACACATGCATACTTAGATGTATACATATGTGTATGTAATCATATACAGAATACATATAGCCCATATATTTATGCATAGCATAGAATGACAGGCAAACTTTTTGAATAAAGAGGGAAAGAGTTTATAAGTTTCAGTTTCCCAAGTGGACAATGATCAGTTATCACACAGACAGGAATATATAAAGGAATCTAGATAGCTAAAGTGTCATAAGACTCACCCACTCTTGGCTATGAAGCCGGACTTTGAAAAGCTTATGTGTCATTTACTATTTTAAAATTACAGCTTTGTGCAGTGGCAGTATCGTAGCCAATGAGGTTTATCCGAGGGGCGATTATTGCTAATTGAAAATAAATAAATAAATAAATAAATAAATAAATAAATAAAATTACATTTTACAACCTTTGAAATGTTGGTCCCAAACAAGCCTTGAATTTCATCAAAATGAAAGAAGATAAGAGGTCCCTGGAGAACTCAGTCAATAGCTTGCATTTTAGTGTTTAAGTGCTGGCTTTCTTTAGAGTACAAATTGGATTTGCTGTTCCCATAAAAGGTGGTAAAATCTGTCTATTTGGCTTTTCTCATAGCCTTTGAATGGTTTTGAATCCAATGGGCCTGGCCTTCAGTACAAAGTGAGCTGGCGCCAGAAAGATGGCGATGATGAGTGGACGTCTGTGGTGGTGGCCAATGTATCCAAGTACATTGTCTCTGGCACACCAACCTTTGTTCCATACCTGATAAAAGTTCAGGCTCTGAATGATGTGGGGTTTGCCCCAGAGCCAGCCGTGGTCATGGGACATTCTGGAGAAGACCGTAAGTATTCCCTGCTGTTTCCTTTATAATTCCCAGATGAGCACACCTACCAAGGCACAAAATGAGGCTGCTTCCAAAGGTGTTTAGGTTTGCAAGTAAGGTAGTAGCAATCATTCTGATTACTTCTCGGAATTGAAGTAGCCTACTATGTGGTTTTGGGCCAGGGGTGTAGCTTGGTGACAGAGTGCTTGCCTAGCATGTGTAAGGCCCTGGATGCTATCCCAGATCATGGGGAAGAGAAATTCAGAATGTGGAAGCAAACGTTGTCATCATAAAGCAGGTTAAATGAATAATCTAAAAGTCAACTTTTAATACTTATTCCATAGAATAGGACTCCGTGGAATATTGTGAGACATGCTTCAAGTCAAAATGATATGGAATATGGCCGGGTGTGGCGGCACATGCCTTTAATCCTAGCACTCAGGAGGCAGAGGCAGGTGGATCTCTGTGAGTTCAAGGCCAGCCTGGTCTACAGAGTGAGCTCCGGGCCAGCTGGGACTTAAAGGGAGACCCTGTCTCAAAAATACCAAAAAAAAAAAAAAAAAAAAAAAAATTATGGAATCGTGGCATTTTTGCATAAAATAAAACAAAACATTGATGTTTCCACCACCCCTGCCTTCCCTGTCCTGTCCCTAGTTCCAATGGTGGCTCCAGGGAATGTACGTGTGAGTGTGGTAAACAGTACTTTGGCGGAAGTGCACTGGGACCCAGTACCTCTGAAGAGTATCCGGGGACACCTACAGGGCTACCGAGTAAGTGCAGGGAAATGCTTGTGTTACTACAGGACCCCGGTGAAGCCATTTACCATGAATACCATTTGCAGTTAAGATTATTTGGTTAATTTGTTTGTAGATTTGTGAACTCAAGAGTTCATCATCTATTGCTTCAGTCATATCTAAAGAACCCCAACTATAGCAAATGAGATCTCATTATCCAGGATGTGAAAATGCTTTTTCCATTTTCCCACAGGTTCCCCACTTTTTTCAACAGTCTTCCAACTAAACAATACAAAATGAGGCAGACTCATTTGCAAAGAGCTTGAATATAACAAATTGCATTTAGCTTTAAATTAATATGGACCTGTGCTGAACACTAAAATTATCCTGATTATAATATAGGCATTTAAAAAAATGAATCAGATTATGCTTTAAGACCATGTAGACTATGTGTGATTATTATGAACATTAATTAGCTTTGTTTTCAGGAAGCACAGAAAGACTATTTTATAGAGATTTTTTTACAGATTTGCAACCAGAGAACCTGACATACACATCACTATTTTGGTTTGACACTGACCCCTAGAGGACACTTTTTGTATTGGACCATACTCTTTTTTTTTTTTTTTTCCCTGACAATTACCAGGCTCTGCATATATGCTGACTTATCTGTACAAAACACTTTTAAATTCCTAAGCAAAGCTGAGTATGATGGCACAAGTCTTTGATCCCAGCACCCTTGAGGCAGCTAGATTTCTATGAAGTTGAGGCTAACCTGTCTATATAGTGAGTTCCAGGCCAACTGGGGCTACAGGGAGACCCTGTCTTAACACAACAATCAAATAATAATAATAATAAATTCCTGAAAAGCATTTAAGAGAAATTAATACACATAAATTCTGAGTTTTTAAACGAAGTTAATCAACACTTTACAATACCTGTGCTCTGCAATTAAATTCCAAAAAGTATTTTATTTAAAAAATAAAATTAGCCGGGCGTGGTGGCGCACACCTTTAATCCTAGCACTTGGGAGGCAGAGGCAGGTGGATCTTTGTGAGTTCAAGGCCAGCCTGGTCTACGGAGTGAATTCCAGGACAGCTGGGGCTACAGGGAGACCCTGTCTCAAAAAGACAAAAAAATAATTAAATTAATTAAAAAACTTTAAAAAGTATTTTATTTAATATACTTTTTATTTATTCTTTGAGAATTTATACATGCATACGTTGTATTTTGATTCTATTCACCCCCACTTCCCCGTTCCAAATCTTCCTAGATCCCCCGTATATATATCCCCTTTCCAACCTCATGTTCTGTAACAAAAAAATAACCACTGAGTCTTTCCTGTTACTGCCGCCCATATATACACAGAATGGATGTGGAGCATCCGCTGGAGCACGACCAGCCTACCAGGGGTTACCCACCAAAAGAGAAACTGACCTTCCCAGAGTGTGGCTTAGTGGAATAGCCCTGGACTTTGAGCCTAGGATCACTGTGGCACTGTAAAAACATAACCCCAAAGTGTATCTACACCACGGGAACAATAATAATAAAAGTCTCACATGCTCAGGATGGGAGGGGGCACACAGACAACAGCACGTGTGGGGATCAGAGAACAACTCTGCGGAGTTGGTTCTCTCCTCCCACCTTCCCGTGGGCTCTGAGGATCTAAGTCGGGTCATCAGGCTTGCCTGGCAAATGCCTTTACCTGCTGAACCACCTCACTGGTTCAAGTTTGTGTTTCGGCTTTGTGAGCATAGGGAATCATACTAGCTTCCTGTGCCTGGTTGACTTTGGTATTTGCCACTTCAGATTTACTACTGGAAGGCTCAGAGTTCATCTAAAAGAAGCAGACGCCACATTGAGAAGAAGATCCTCACCTTCCAGGGCACTAAGACTCACGGCATGCTGCCGGGGCTGGAGCCGTACAGCCACTACTCTCTCAATGTGCGAGTGGTCAACGGGAAAGGGGAGGGCCCGGCCAGCCCTGACAGAGGCTTCCACACTCCAGAAGGAGGTACAGGATAGATATGTCTCTGAGATCCAGGAACATGTGGTATGGCCTGAGAGGTTTTATATCGCAGAATGGCCTCCAATGAAAGAATATTCTGGAAGTCAAATGGATTTTCACATAAATGCACACAACACACACAAGGCTGGCAAAATGCCACTCAGCCTTTGGAGACAAACGTTTCAAAGCCCAGAATGTTGTCTCTAAGTGCCTTCTTTCTTCCCTCAAAAAAAGTTCTCACTTATCTAAAACTTTGCTAATTGGTGTTTGAGTTGTTAGCTTTCTGACCTGAGTCACATTCTGTCACTTCTCTAAGCTTCAGTAAGTAAGAATGAAAACTGAGTGGGAGATCCCAAAAGGAAGATATTTCTGTGAATTGGAGTCGACTTGTGCACTCACTTTCAAATTTTATTATAAAATTGTACTGTGTTAGAAGGGTGGAAGTTTTGCATCAGACCTGGTGGTACCTGCCTGTAATCCCAGCACTCAGGCTGCTGAGGCAGAAGGGCTCCTTCTACTCAAAGCCTGTACCAGTGAAACCCCACATAGTCTTTTGGATGGCTTAGGGAGTGTCGTAGAAAAGATTAGATTAGAGGATGAAAGAGTAAAAGGGGTATCTGAACTCACAGAGATATTAAACAGTGCAGCTCCTACAGGAACTGCAAGTTGCATGGCCAACAGGGAGAGAAGGAGAGCAAAGGGGGAGCCCCACGTCATATAGAATCTCAGGTTCCATGTGAGCCAAAAGCTCTTAGCCTGCAGACATAGTCCCTTCCTGGTCAGTGCAGGACTTTAAGGAGCCTCGTGGACATCCTGAAATTGCACCGTGTAGAATGCATGCATATGTCTCTAAGGAGAGTTTATGGTTGTCACCAAACTCTGGAAGGGGCCTATATTCTCCAGAAGTTAAGAACCATTTCTTGGACTGAAGAAGTTTAGATGTCTATGCCAGGTGTGGCTGCAGGCCTGAGCAAAGGAGAGGAGAAAAGAAGCCAAGGAGAGAAAGAAATGGAGACATTTGAGAAGAGCAGTTGCCAGGAGATAGCATCCCAAATGATAAAAATAAAGGGAGAGAATTCCAGGTTGACACTCTGGTTTCCCAAATGAGGGAAGGAGCGAGGGTGTTGCTGCTGGTGGGTGTCTACGTATATGATCCTGGTGGGTGTCTACGTATATGATCCTGGTGGGTGTCTACGTATATGACCCTGATGGTTGTCTACGTATATGATGCGGGGGGCAGCCATCCTGGTGGCAGTGAACAGAAGACCAGGTATATATCTGGTGGGAGTTTCCCAGCCTCTGCCAGGGAGAACCTGATGCCCGTGAGCTTTCTGCAGTGCCCCCACCCTGCAGGGCAGGGGATGAGGCAGCATATGGGGCTTTTGTTCTTTCCCACCAAATCTAGGGAAGCTGTGAGCGCTCTAGATATGCATGGCTCTGCACCTGGCAGCCTGGCCTAGGCCCAAAGCCCATCAGGCAGGGTTCTGACTACACCTGGTTTGTTGGGGGAAAACAGCCCCTAATGGCCTAGAACACAGCTGTTTCCTCTCAAAGGCCTGAATATGATGGTCTCCCTTAGCAACTGGTTTGCTTTTATAAATTGTGTTAAACATTGTCTCCTTTAAAATTGTTTGTTTGCTAGGTGTAGTGGTGCATACCTTTAATCCCAGCACTTAGAAGGTAGAGGCCGGCAGATCTCTGTGAGTTCAAGGCCAGCCTGGTCTACATAGTGAATTCCAGGTCAGCTAGAACCCTGTCTCAAAAAGACAACGACAACAAAAATAGTTTGAGTCTCTATAAAGGTAGTCATGTATTTGGGGAGGATGGTTCTAATGAACTTAAATGGAAGTGGTAAGAGAATTACCACTTGTTATAATATTTATATTACCACTTGTATGAAATAATATAAATTACCACTTGTTTGAAATAATTTAAAAACCTTTGTGTTAACATGTGTTCTCATTTAAAGTCCCCAGTGCTCCCTCATCTTTGAAAATTATTAACCCTACGCTGGACTCTCTCACTTTGGAATGGGATCCACCAAGCCACCCAAACGGCATTTTGACAGAGTACACCTTAAAATACCAGCCAAGTAAGTCACTGGGTCGAGGGGAAAGAGAAGAGAAATAGGATTTCTTAATGTCTATAACATGTGTGTGTGTGTACACAATAGACATATAGATGTGTGTATATACCATCAAGTACTATTCTAAAAAAACTTCTGTGGATGCTAGTGCCAATTACCCAGTTGTATTTCTTGTGTGGGGCCCCCTGAGCTTTTGTACAAAGCAGTTGGGCGTAATGCATTTTGGAAACAACAACAACAACAGAAAAGACTGCATCAAAGAACTGACTGAAACAGTGAACTTCTGCTCAAAACAGTCAACTTCCCCATGGAAAATATTGAGAAAGACTAAGAGATGAAAAGCATGTTTGGCAGAATGCATGAGCTCTGGCGGGGTGGGGGAATGGGCGGGAACACGGGTCTAGATTTGTTAAAAATAAATAAATAAATAAATAAATAAAAATTAATTAAAAAAAAAAACTTCAGATCTTTTTAAAGCAAAATAATGTATATGTCCTTGAAAATTAAGTTATATTTAGAATAAAACAGAATGTTAAGGGTGGGATTGGGGAAGTCTTATTGTTATGTTAGGGGACATTATTTATAAACAGAAAGGGAGGAAGAGGTTCTTTTCTCACAGGATACCAAGAGAAAAGTTTGGAGTTATTATGTAACTCCACCACCAAAAAAAGTAAAAACTGAGCTGGGTGTGGTGGCGCATGCCTTTAATCCCAGCACTCGGGAGGCAGAGGCAGACAGATCTTTGTGAGTTCAAACCCAGCCTGGTATATATAGTAAGTTCTAGGACAGCTAAACTACGTGGAGACCCTGTCTCAAAAAGACCAAAAAAAAAAAAAAAAGTAAAAACTACTATTGTAATCCAACCATAAAATTCCTCTAGTCAAGAGTGCAGACTGCTCTTACAGAGGACCCGGGTTCGATCCCCAGCACCCACATGGCGGCTGAGAACAGTCTTTGACTCCAGTTCCAGGGGAATCCGACGCCCTCTTCTGACCTCCACAGCATTGCACGACACGGGTGCACAGAGCTACATGCAGACAGTATATTCATATAAATAAATAAATTAATTAATTAATTAATTAATTAATTAATTAATTAATTAATTAAAAAAAATTCCTCTAGTCAATGGAGAATACATTTCCCCTTGTTTTATATTGTAGTATACTATATCTTACAACTGTAATTGGATATTGGTTATTTTAGCCAAAATATGAAAAAGGATTATAAAAGGTTTGCAAACTAGTAATGATATCTTTGGTCGAAACAATCATTTGCAATAGTCGTCTTCCTGTGACAGCTAACTAGGACTGTGCTGGTTTGTCCCTTCTCATTGACAGTAAACAGCACACATGAACTAGGCCCTCTGGTTGATTTAAAAATTCCTGCCAACAAGACACGCTGGACTTTAAAAAACTTAAATTTCAGCACTCGGTATAAGTTTTATTTCTATGCACAAACAGCAGCAGGATCTGGAAGTCAGATTACAGAGGAAGCAATAACCACAGTGGATGAAGGTAAGCTGGGTATGTATAAAACCATATAATTACAAATGCCGAGGTATAAAAATGCCAAACATTCATGCTTTCTATTTTCTCCTCACCTAATTAACACACTTACTTAGAAATTCTCATTCTGCCGTGTGAGAAAAAATCAGTTATTTTGTTCATACTGGAATAGCTTTGATACTTATTTTTAAACTTCTATTAAAATATTAGATTGAAAATAGAAATAACATTTGCCACATTTGAATTCAAAGTTCAAGGTAATGTTTTGCTGTGTAAAACTCTATACACATATACACATATGTACATGTATATATATACATATATATGATATACAGGTGCATGCCTATATAATCCTAGTTCTTGTCCTGATTCACTGGAAATAATTTGCTAGTCTACATGTTGATTTAGATTTTCCAGCAAGAAATGAAGTCAGCTATTAAATAGTGCACTTATTTTGTGTTTGACAAAGAAACTGTATTTTATGTCATCTGATACAGAGAAAGCAGAATAAATATTAAACAATATTTTAAAGCCATTCTGAAATTTGTTTAACTCAATGAAAATGAATTAGCATGCTAAGAGATTTTAAGGTTTTGTGTATCTCTAAATTGTAAAATGCCTAAGGATTATTCATTTGATTATTTTCCATGGTGTATGAAATTGGTACTTCTTTCTAAAACTCAGTTCAAAACATCCTAAGCCTTCTTAGAATAACTTGGCTTAAGTAATGTGTGTATTTGAATATTGGGTAAGTTGGGGGACAGCAATACTTTTTGTTCCCATGCCTGGGGTGGTAAGCTCCATTCTTCTTGCATGCTTTAACATTTTAATAAATGCTTTTCTAAATGGCTGTACATGCTCATGGGTGTGTTGCATCTAACTATACAGTGTCCTGTTTCTGTTTCCCTTCATTAAGCTGGTATTCTTCCACCTGATGTAGGTGCAGGCAAAGGTAAAAACACCTCATCTGCATGACTCTATACCTGTGTGAACTTTGCAATGCTCAATGTGGGGAAGTGCAGCATGGGTAAAAATGAGAAAATAAAACATGACTGAATCCACCAAAAGAAAATCTTAGGCTGATCATGGCTCTAAAATTCATTTCTACACAGTTTTACAAGTAGAAAGTCACATGCTAAATTCTCTCCCCCCCCACCACCCAATTTTTTTCTCAAGACTTATCCCTGTTGCAAATCCTAATCTTAGCTTTTAAGTATATGATTTTGGCTGGATCAGACAGGACCAAAACTGTGGATTTGTCGCCGATCTAACATAAGGCCATGTCATATATCAGGAGTTTAGGAATATTAATTAGATGAAAGCATCCTGTGGGCAGCAGGTCAGCTGAGCTTTCTGCTGACATCTGACCTGCTGCGCTCCTTGTGCACACTCCCCTAGCCTCACACCACAGTATACATTTGGAGCTTCAGTTTAACAGTTCCCAGAACTGATCCGGGACTAAGCCTCTACAAGTGAGTCTTCCAACCAGCCCACCTGTTCTGCTCAGTTGTGTTACTCCATCCTGTCTTCACTAAACTGCTCAGGTCTCTCCTTGCTGGGCTGTAGCCAGTGGTCCTGAATGAAGCTCACATGTCCTCCTTTAGTTCTGACAGCTCCCCAGGTCCAAAAGGCTTCCTGGAAACTGCTGTTTGATGAATTGAAATGTGTCTTCTGCCTACGGCAATACCAAAGATCCTCCCGTCTTTGATCCCTGGCTGTTGGTGCACCGTAGTCCACTGTTGGAGAGCAGCAGCATTCCTGCCTTGGGCACTGTTTGCAAGTGAGATGCCAGCATCCAGTACTTGGCCTCACCTGCACTGGAGCAAATGAGTAGAAAGGGCAGTGAAGGAGAAGGATCAAGAGCTTGAGGCATTTCTGCTGTTTTCCTAGAAATTTGCTTATAAACAGAGACTTGGTGGATTATAAATATATATAAAATTAATAATATATAATATATTATATATAATGAATAATATATAAAATATATTATATGTAATGAATAAATATATATAATGAATATGTAATAAATTCTGAAGTAAATGAATAAAAATTACAGTCATTTCCAGGGATCTTAATAATATATTTTTGCTTTTAAACTTGAAAGGATAAAGTTGTAAAAGTTCAAGTTTCAACACTAGGTAGACTTACTTTGTTTTATAGATTATCTCTTCAGGGATTAAGTATTAATTAAGCATATTGATTTTGAAGTAATTCACTCCTGTATAACTGAAACAATCTAGTAGGAGCCTAGCTGCTCTGCGGTGAGCATGTGCCTGTGACCACAGCACCCACCGCAGCCACAGAGGCCACAGCAGCCACAGAGAACTTCCCTGGGACAGCCTGTGAAACAAGTCTGAACTACCCATTGGCCAGTTATGTTAGAACAGGATGTGAACTCTGTTTCTAATGACCTCAAACTAAAATACTTATTAGAATTTTACTTTTACACTTGATGTTACCAAATTTATTCTGAATTGCTTATAAATAGAAAACAAGCAAAGATGAAATGTCTAAAAGTGTGTACTAAGTCTTCAATATAACATCCACTAGGGCTCAGATGATAAAAAGAATGATACTTAAGTTAGAAAAAGAAAAAGATGAATCTGGCTTTATTTTCAATAATTTCTTTCAGTAACAAAAGGTGTTTTTTTTGGTCTTTTTGAGACAGGGTCTCCCTATAGCTCTGGCTGTCCTGGAACTCGCTATGTAGACCAGGCTGGCCTTGAACACACACAGGTCCCTGCCTCTGCCTCCCAAGTGCTAGGCTTAAAGGCGTGTGCCACCATACCTGGGCAAATTTTTATTCTAAATTAAAACTTTCTACATTATCAAAGTAAATTAAACACATGACAGAAAAATAAAAAGTGAATCACCACCCTAACTCATATTCTAAGAGTGCAACAATAATCGTTGCTTACATAAAATGATGCTTATTTTACCATGCTTATATTAAGAACTAGTATAATTGTAATCCTGGGTTTTTCTTCCTAGATAATTCTCTTTTTTTCAGTCTAACAATGATGAACTGAGAGGTCAGAGGATCACTTGTTTATTTTTTTAATTTTATTTGTTTGTTATCTGTATGAATGTACTGTCTGCATGTAGGTTTGTGCACCCATGTTGTGCGTGCAATGCCACGGAGGTCAGAAGAGAATGTCGGATTCCCCTGGAACTGGAGTTAAAGATGGTTCTCAGCTGCCATATGGGTGCTCTTAACTGCTCGGCCATCTCTCCAGCCCCAGAGGCTCACTTTTTTAATGGTGCTAGAGAGTAACCCCAGTGGCTTGGCCATGCTGGCAAGCGCAGCACTGAGGAGCACCCACCAGCCCTAGCCATCTCTCTTCCCTCTGCCCATTCGGAGATGCTTCTGAAAGGATAAAGCTGAAAGGTCTCTATAATCCTCAAATTTTTAGTTTTTACTATTATAGATTTTTATTTAAAACAGTATAAAACAAATAAATAATCACTGAGAGGAAATATATGGGATATCCTTAGCTAATTAGTACTACCAACTACTGCCCATGGTAGCTCATGCCTGCAGTTCCATCACTAGGGAGGCTGAGGTAGGAGGATAATGAGTTCAGAGAAAGCCTGGGCTTCATGGTGGGTACCAGCACAGTCTGGGGTACATAGTTAGACCTGTCTCAATACTGAAAAAAGTATCAACATCTAATGTGAGTTCATTATAAAGTATGAGTTTAATTCACTTCTGTCAAAGAAGAAAAATGAGTCTGAGTTTACATTTTTAAATGTTCCTACATGTGTTTATGGGTTGTTTAAGAAACCCAAATTTTCCCAAATGTTTAATTACTAATGAGCTATTTAAACCATCAAATAGAAGCCTTCAGTTAACTATATTATGCCACAGTTAGGTTATTTTCCACTGTTCTCAATACAACTAAACTGAATGTGATATTTAGGATCTTCAGGAATCGATTATTTTGATCCATTCCCTTGTCTGATTCAACCTGTCTATATTCGTGTATGAAAATTATTGTTGTTTGAGTATACTTATTCAATCTCTATAGCATCTAAGTTTTTAAACAGGGAAGTTTGGAATTAAGGAAGCTGAAATGTAGGTAACTATGCTACAGTGGTGGACTGAGAAGGACACAGTGGTGTAGGAGTCAGGGGACACTGGGAAAGCTGGGATGAGAGACAGCAGTTAGAGGTGCTTTTCTGCATCATAAGTACTCAGTGGATACTTGTTCAATGAGTGAGAATATGGATGAAAGGCAGTTAAATGGATGGACAGCTGGACTTCACTGTGAAACTGCCCAATGAGCATAGGCTTAGGAAACTGTAATATCTTAAGTGGGTGTATTTAAGAAAAGCTAAATACAAATTTTCTGTATAAAACACCTTAAGTTAATAATACATTACTTAATTATATATTGGCTCTCTAAAATTTACTCATTTTTATACCCTGCTCTAGTTGCTAGTATCCACCTTTCTGCCTTCTGTTTGACCTTTTTAGATTCCACATACAAATAGATGTTTTTTTTTATGAGTCTGGTTTATGTCACATAGTATACCTTCAGCAAATCTTCAGGTTTACTATGTTACAAATAGTAGGACTTTCTTCTTTTGTAAGACTGGGTAATAATCCCTTATATATGTGTGTGTATATATATATATATATATATATATACATATATATGACTGTCATATTTATTCAGTCATAATTTCCCTATCTTGACTCATGAAGGTGTGCTACAGTAAACACAGGGAAAAGGGAGACATTTTCAGGACACCAACTTCATTCCATTAAGCTGGGAATAAAAACAGTCCAGAAAAGAAACTCTAGGGAGAGAAAAAGATCCATAAAAACCACTACCTTAGTGCTGACAAGATGGCTTAGTGGGTAAAGGTGCTTGCCACCAAGCCTGATGACCTGAGTTCAATTCCCAGAATCTACATGGTAGGAGAGAACCATTCAAATAACATTTCTAACCACTCTAGGTGTCTTCTTTCCTTAGGTATTGTATAGCCTCCTTCATGAAGCTGACTAGGTTGTAATATGCTTTCAGAAAATACTGTAGCAAACAGCAGGCGAGACTGCTTTAGTTCTGCACCCTTTCTTCCTTCTTTCATGACCTGATACAGCACACTTGGCCATTCTTTTTGTACCTTTCTCCATATCCCAATCAACTCCCTCTTATGCTAGACATTCTCAGCCCCTGCCCCCAGATTCTCCAAGTCTAACTCCAAAATGGATCAAAAGCCACTACTGTAAAGGATATCTCTCACTATTGTAAAGCATAAATTCTTAACCTGCACTGCGATGCTAGTAGAATTAGAAAGTAGTCCCATGGTGGTACCCAGAAGTCTCTGATAACAGCTTCTAACCTGGACTGCTCAGCAATCCCCATGTCCATCAGTAAATGAGGACAGTGATGTTTACGGGGATTGGATCTAATGGAGGACAGTTCACATTACTCATATATTAGAACTCATAATTTTAATGTTATATACCATTACTTCTCATTAGTATAATATTTTAGTAACTAGGAAAACCTTTCTGTAACAAAAGTATGAAGGACAATAAATTCTAAACTTTTATTTGCACAATTTCAGGATATCTTTCGATTTGTGTGTATGGTGCTTCAATCTGATTGTTTGTTTGTTCTGTTTTTCTGTTGTATATTTAGTTCAAGCAGTAAATGCCAGGATCAGCAATCTTGCTGCCACAGCTGCTGAGACATGTGCCAATATCAGTTGGGAATATGAGGGACCAGAGCATGTGAAGTTTTATGTTGAATATGGTGTAGTAGGCAGTAAGAAATCGTTTCATTACCCCGCTTTTAATTGGGGGGATGGACACATTTAAAGAGACTGAGAATAATTTTCAGAATTTTTCTATGAGTCATATTGAAAAAATAACTTGATCCAGCCAAGAATATCCGTTATTTTAATAAAGTCTCACTGAACTACCAGCCTACAATATTTTATATATAAACAGGAATTCTTTTTATTTGTTATTAATAACAAGGGGCATAAACTCCACTGTACACTATTTTTCATATCAAGTACATAAAATTGGTTCCATATATATCACATATGAACAGAGTAATAATAAATTGTTTCTAAGTACAAATAAAAAGATAACTTTTTTTTCAATTTGGACCTTGAAGTAACAGAAATCAACCTGACTTGAAAGTATTTGTGTATACCTAAACTCACCCAGAACAATTTTACAAGAAATCACAGAAAATTAAAATTTGTAAAAATATCCATTTTGTCTCAGTGTTTGATGAATTCCCAAGTCAGGCTCTCTGCTCACATCAAGCCACGTGTACTAAGCTGGGGGCAGCTTTAGTTCTTGGTGACTGATGAAAACCCAGTCCTTTCCTTAATACCATGTGCCTGCCCTACATACCATAAGGTGAATGAACATTAGATGTTTGCACAAATATCTGACAGAATGTTGAACATAGTCCAAATTCCAATCCACGCCTTTATGGTGCAAATAAATATTTTTGGAGATAACTATCCCTTTAGGGAAACCAATGCCTGGGGAATAGTGGTTCTGTAAGTCGGCTACATTTAAAGACATTTAAGTTTATCAAAAGATTCATCTTGTAAAGATTTTAAAAACAGTTGTTATATTGAATAACTTATTTAATATCTTTCTATAAACATCGTTAGAGAAACTCAATGGTTTCACAGGGCAAGGAGCAAATAAGGAAATTTCCTTTGTAATAAAAAGAATAGTTAAGACAATGGGCATAATATGCACTTCATGAGTGATCTAAATGCCCAGTAGCTTTTTCTTTAAGGATATTCTCACTTAGCTCCTCATTTTAATTGGCTTACTTAACACGGTTAAATTTGTAGTAATCTAAAATGCTACATTTAAGCACCCTGGACTTTTTGTCTTTATCTTGTAAAGAATTTTCCTTTCTTGAAGCATTAAGTGACTTCTGGTCCTGTAAAATGTTCACATTTGTTTTTGTTTTTTGGTTTTTTTTTTTTTTTTTTTTTTTTTGCAAAATTTCCATAGGCAAAGAAGAATGGAGAAAAGAAATTGTAAATGGTTCTCGAAGCTTCTTTGGGTTAAAGGGTCTAATGCCAGGAACAGCATACAAAGTTCGAGTTGGTGCTGAGGGGAACTCTGGTTTTGTGAGTTCAGAGGATGTTTTTGAGACAGGCCCAGGTGAGGCACACACCACAGCAGTTCTAACTCAGTAGACCACACCAGACATTCTAGCTGGAAGCTAGGGCTTCTGGAGATGGGTTATGCATAGGATTGTAACTGTCTGTCTGTCTGGGCCTGTTGGGTTGGGATTGGGGGTTTTAATTATGTCTGGCTATTTGTATCAACTGAGTTACAGACTTATAAGTTTCAAATCATCTTCCAACCATATTATTGCCAAAAAACATTTTTAAAAGACCTAAATGTAATTTTAAATTACACTATTTAGATAATTTCAATTTTTACTAATTTCCATGTGTAGATAAAATTTCTCCAAATTAAGTTGAAATTAATTCTTGAAATTCCTTTTAAATTGGAATAACCTGAAAAGGGTCACAGTTTTATGCCTTTAATCCCAGCACTTGGGAGGCAGAGGCAGGTGGATCTCTGTGAAACTGAGGCCAGCCTGGTCCTCATATCGAGTTTCAGGTCAGGTGGGGCTACAGGGAAACCCTGTCTCCAAAAAAAGTCACAATTCTTTATACTCCAGCCTGGCAGAGCCAAGATTAGAGGCCTAGCCCTCTAACACCCAAGAGAGGCCCTCATCAGACCTGTACAGTCACAGAGATTACATTCCAATGGGAATAGGTCATCTCAGAAACGATGGCTTCAGTTGGTACTTACTACATGTATTTATTCCTCTATATTGACCCCCAAAGGGCTCCATGTCTCCCTGGCTTGGAGATAAATTAGATTCACTCTCAAAATAACTTGTGGCACTTTGTTCACAAGACAAAAGATGTCCTCCTTAAAAATAATCTCTTCCCCAGTGGATGTTTACTATCCTAGAAGCAGCAGTCAGTCTCATTCAAGGCAAATGAAAGGAAACAGAGGCTGTGTATCAGTAATGGAGACAGGAAGGCCAGATCTGGTTATACCACTTTTTACGTACTCGTGTAACAATTAAAAAGAACAAGCACTGATTAAATTCTAGATTCCTTAGTTGATGTATTACCCCTAAAAACAAACACTGTCAGCATTGGAGAACACCTCTGCTTAAGCTGCTGCAACTCCCTCCACCTACATTAATTACCCCTCTGTCCTGGGGATGCAGGAAGCAGGATGTGTGAAGGCATGATCTGCTCTTGCTCCCTCCCCATGCTAGGTTTTAGGTGTAGACAGCAGTACTGACACGAAAGCACAGCACCTGGATCAGTTTTAGTTCTCCATAATGAGCGGATTCTTTCTCTTGAGTTCTGCTAATTTCAGGAGCCCATGGTCACCTTTTCATTCAGAGTTCTCTCGTCAATCTTTGTTAAATGATACCATCCACACCTCTTACACTCTGCATTTTAAGGTGTATTTGATTGTCTCCTGTAGCACACACTAAGGAAACAGATCAAACGAGGCCCTGGGGAGTGTGGAGCTGTGCTTGTCCATGTTCCGGCATGATCTTTCTGTAGCACCACCCACATCTCCTCTATCTCACACATCACTGATTTAAGACAATTTATCCTCACTGGATCCAAAAGCTTTTCTGCAAACTGCCTCCAAGCTTTGGCCAAGGTCATTCTTTCCACTTCTGAATATTTTAACTGGACAGAACATTTTATGCTTCATAGATTCTTCATAAGTAGCAATCTTTTCTCTCTCTCTCTCTCTCTCTCTCTCTCTCTCTCTCTCTCTCTCTCTCTTTCTCCCATGTTCATGTGATGATTCTGAGTTCTAACAAGCACCTACCTCAGAGATTCACAAAGCACAGGTTAACCAAGGTGCAACAAGCAAATTAATAGTGGAAAACCATTGTTCAAACATCCAGGCAGTGAAACATATAATTTCATTGTAGACAATTCAAATAAAGGGAAAATCTCTATTGTTTCCCAATACCACCTACTATAGCAGTTACTATTCTCATTGCTGTGATCAAATACCTGTCAAGGAGGCATTGAGGAGAGAAGAGGTTCATTTTGGCTCATGGTTTGAGAGTACAGTCCATCATGGTAGTGGGAGTAGCAAGTGGCCATCGCAGCAGAAGCATGAGGTTTCTTGCTCACATCTCAACAGACCAGGAAACAAAGCACAGCCAGGAAGGGACCCAGGCTATAAAATGTAAAGACCCACCTACCTCCAGGACTCACTTTTTCCAGCAAGACTCCACCTTTCAAAGGTTCCAGAACCTCCCAGAATAGCACCACCAACAGTGGATCAAGACATGAGCCTATGTAGACACTTTATACTCAATATCCATGATGTTCAGATACCAGAAGAAAAAAATGGGTTTCATCTGTGTGTGTGTGTACATACCCACCTCTGTGTGCATATGTCTTTGTGTGGCTGTGTTTGTATTCTGTACAGCCATGTTTATTACCTTGGTTCCTGTATCCTAAACACCGTATTTTAGGGTGCCCCGAGGAAACCTCAAGCCTCTTGTAGTCATTTTGGGCTTCAGAACCCTTTTATATGTATGGGACATCAATAGACATTTCTCTTCTATATTGACTACTGGTGCACCTGTGTGTGTGTGTGTGTGTGTGTATGCTTGTGTGTGCATGTGTGTGGTACGCTTGTGTGTATTTGCACCTGCTTACTTGTTGTGGTTAGCTAATCTTAAATAGTGGATTAGGGAAATATCAAACACTTTTTTTCCTTGATACAGAAGCAAAAATTCAAAGTCAGTTTGGATGTTTATCAGCCATCAAGGAAACAGCCAGTTTTGCAGCTGCGCAGTAGCAGGCTGCCAGCCACAGCTCAGCTTTGAAAGTCACCATCTTTGTGAGACAATGTCAGTGCTAAAAGTTAAGCATCTTCTATTTTTGTCTCATTGGTTTCATTTACTTATATGAAAGATGCAAACCCTGAGGCTGTTGATGACAAGGCTGCAGGTCATTAAGCATACTAAAAACAAAGACTCTCTCAGTCAATAATGACTTTTGTTTGTTTGTAGTTTTGAAGAAAAAACATGCAAAGGCTTTCTGTGCAAATTGGACAAACTATTGCCAAAAAGAATGTAATGAACTTTTTATATCTTTTGACCTGTCCCAGAATGCAATCCATAAAGCAGTTAATTCTGTGTTTAGACATTTGCAAATGTGATGACTGCACATGTTTTTAGAAGTACATTATAGCAATACAGTAAATAGCTTAGTAGCATTCTCACTGACTAAAGACAGACAAACCAGACAGACATAGATCCCTTCCAACTCCTGGACAAGCTCTTTTCACTCTCTCTGGGCATGGAATTATCTTAATGCCTACCTCAGAGGACTGTTGCAAGGATTAAATGAGCTCCTGCTTTCAGCAGGATTCCTAATATAATCTAATGGCCCAAAATTGTTAGCCGCCACCACTACCACCACCACCACCACCACCACCACCACCACCAATCATCATCATTCTCAATTTAATGTGTGCCTGGTTACAATGCAGCTCAATACCCCTTGAGCTACTGAGGCTCAGAGTGTTCTTGGGGAAGGGTTGTTGGTCTTCCAATTATGTTCTGGATAATGTATTTCTACTTCTCCTTTATTAAACATTACCTCTAGACATCTTTACATCCTAATTCACACTGGCTTTTTTTTTTCTCCCTATACTTTACGTGGATAAAAGGAAGCAATGAGAAGCTACTTCTGCAGCATACAAAGAAGTTGGGAATACAAATATAGGAAAGCCTGGCCTACCTGTAGCCACACTTGTTTTTATATCTAGAAATCTTATACATCTAACCTGGTGTGAAATGCTTTCAGAAGAAATTCAGTAGGATTAAAAGCATAATTTTAGCATGTTTATGCACACAGAAGAAACCCTTTTATGTTGCTTATTGTCAGAAGAGAAAAGGCAAAGGCCTTTAGTGAAGGATTCATGCAAACTTATTTGGACAAATCCGCATGGGCGTGTCTGAGTAGCCACTGATGCTGCACTTTGTCCTGTGTGACTGATGTTGTCTTAGGAGTTTTGCACACCACTAGTGGCTGAACAAAGGGATCTACATTTATGCACTCAAATAGAATAGATGAAGGTGTAAAGAACTGTATACATGCCAATGAGTATTTTCTCTTCAAACTACCATTTATTCCATTAGTGATTCTATAGATCAAAATATATTTTAAAGCCTTTTGAATAATAGATCCTAGACAATAACAAATATTGATCTCTCGGAGAGTAGTTTTGATATATTCAGAATTTCCATTCAGCATTGAGTTTTTTGTAAAATAACAATATAGGTCATTGTATGTGGAAAGATGTTTTGCATGGGCACTTAACAGAGTTCCACAGGACTGAAAAATGGCCCCAGCACTGCAGGGACATTTTAGCCTCCCAAATATGTTTCTTTTGAAGGAAAAATACTCCATTAGATGTATACATTCTGTTCATTTTAAAGTTCTGTTTTTCATTCTTATTATACATAGTATGTAATTTATCCCACAAATAATTGATTTTTGATTGGTTTGAGAATGTATTTCTATTGAGAACATATAGCTGAAGTAACTGAATGTGGTTGCTTAGCAGGGCATGGTAGCACTTAATGCTATTAGCATTTGGAGTTCTCCTATTCAAGTTTTAATAATAAAGGTTTTTCAAAGTATGTTATTTCTGGTTGATAACTGACAGATTCCAAAAAGTATATAAGTGCTCATATACTATGACAATTGCTTTTTAACTAAAGTAAATCAGCACGGTTCTCACCTTGCCATTAACCTGTCCCCACTGACACCACTGATTTATCTCCTAGCAATGGCAAGCCGGCAAGTGGATATTGCGACCCAGGGCTGGTTCATAGGTCTCATGTGTGCTGTCGCTCTCCTTATCTTAATTCTGCTGATCGTTTGCTTCATCAGAAGAAATAAGGGTGGTAAATATCCAGGTGAGGAGGATTAGGTTGCCTTGTAATGCTGCAGAATTATCCACTGAACTAAAAGGAATTGTGTAGATAGAGACAGTTTATCTTCTTAGAGTGGTACATTTGAATTTTCTGATCCAGTCATCTTGTTCCCTGTTTATATAATGGCTCCCTACAGACCATCAAGGGTGTCTGGAAAAATAAATCAGTCTGTTTTCTAAGGAAACCTGCTTCTTTTAGGATCCCCAAAGGAAGTAGCACTTAAGGTCAGTTGGTAGGAAGAAAATTAGAGGGAGGGAAGCATGGACAATTTTCCAGAGGGACTAATGCATGAACCCAGTTTTGATATTATGATGTGTGTTGTAACTGTCTCTGTAAGATTGCTGGTTTATTCAGTTCAGTATATCTGATGAGTTTATATTTTCTTCACTGACCATTTAGCAAAAAAAAAAAAAAGTTGCAGAATAGATTTACACAGCAATTTGTTATCATAAATATTGCTAATAGATAGACTGAACAATAGAGAAGAACTTAAAAATAACTTCTTAATCAAGTGAAAGATTGAGGTAACCCATTATGTTAACAAACTTTCATTCTAGTAAACTACATCAAAATAAACTGAAATATCAAATCATACTCATGGCCACCTAATATACATGGCTGTGCAGCATCTACTGTGTACAGAACAGTTCCCCTTCACTCTAATATACATAACTGCACAGCATCTACTGTGTACAGAACAGCTCCCTGTTAACTCTAATGTACATGGCTATGCAGCATCTACTGTGTAGAGAACAGTTCCCCATTCACTCTACAATACATGGCTGCGCAGCATTTACTGCGTAGAGAACAGTTCCCCTTCACTCTGATATACATGGCTGCGCAGCATCTACTGCGTACAGAACAGTTCCCCGTTCACTCTACTATACATGGCTGCGCAGCATCTACTGCATAGAGAACAGTTCCCCTTCACTCTGATATACATGGCTGCACAGCATTTACTGCGTACAGAACAGTTCCCCTTCACTCTAATATACATGCCTGTGCAGCATCTACTGCATACAGAACAGTCCCCGTTCACTCTAATATACATGGCTGCGCAGCATCTACTGCGTACAGAACAGTTCCCGTTCACTCTAATGTACATGGCTGCACAGCATCTACTGCATACAGAACAGTTCCCCGTTCACTCTAATGTACATGGCTGCGCAGCATCTACTGCATACAGAACAGTTCACCATTCACTCCAATGTACATGGCTGCGCAGCATCTACTGCGTACAGAATAGTTCCTGTTCACTCTAATGTACATGGCTGCACAGCATCTACTGCATACAGAACAGTTCCCGTTCACTCTAATATACGTGGCTGCGCAGCATCTACTNGTTTGAGAATGTATTTCATGAGGAACAATAGCTGAAGTAAACTGAATTTGGTTGCTTAGCAGGGCATGTACACTAATTGCTATTAGCATTTGGATCCTCTCCTATTTCAATTTAATAATAAAGGTTTTTCAAAGTATGTTATTTCTGGTTGATAACTGACAGATTCCAAAAAGTATATAAGTGCTCAAACATTTTTTTTTTTTTTTTTTTTTTTTTTTTTTTTTTTTTTTTTTTTCTTTTTTTTTTTTTTTTTTTTTTTTTTTTGACAATGCTTAAACTAAAGTAAATCAGCCACGGTTCTCACCTTGCCATTAACCTGTCCCCACTGACACCACTGATTTATCTCCTAGCAATGGCAAGCCGGCAAGTGGATATTGCGACCCAGGGCTGGTTCATAGGTCTCATGTGTGCTGTCGCTCTCCTTATCTTAATTCTGCTGATCGTTTGCTTCATCAGAAGAAATAAGGGTGGTAAATATCCAGGTGAGGAGGATTAGGTTGCCTTGTAATGCTGCAGAATTATCCACTGAACTAAAAGGAATTGTGTAGATAGAGACAGTTTATCTTCTTAGAGTGGTACATTTGAATTTTCTGATCCAGTCATCTTGTTCCCTGTTTATATAATGGCTCCCTACAGACCATCAAGGGTGTCTGGAAAAATAAATCAGTCTGTTTTCTAAGGAAACCTGCTTCTTTTAGGATCCCCAAAGGAAGTAGCACTTAAGGTCAGTTGGTAGGAAGAAAATTAGAGGGAGGGAAGCATGGACAATTTTCCAGAGGGACTAATGCATGAACCCAGTTTTGATATTATGATGTGTGTTGTAACTGTCTCTGTAAGATTGCTGGTTTATTCAGTTCAGTATATCTGATGAGTTTATATTTTCTTCACTGACCATTTAGCAAAAAAAAAAAAAGTGCCAGAATAGATTTACACAGCAATTTGTTATCATAAATATTGCTAATAGATAGTACTGAACAAAAAGAGAAAACTTAAAAAACCTCTTAATCAAGTGAAATTGAGTAACCCCATTATGTAACAAACTTCATTCTAGTAAACTACATTCAAAATAAACTGAAATATCAAATCATACTCATGGCCACCTAATATACATGGCTGTGCAGCATCTACTGTGTACAGAACAGTTCCCCTTCACTCTAATATACATAACTGCACAGCATCTACTGTGTACAGAACAGCTCCCTGTTAACTCTAATGTACATGGCTATGCAGCATCTACTGTGTAGAGAACAGTTCCCCATTCACTCTACAATACATGGCTGCGCAGCATTTACTGCGTAGAGAACAGTTCCCCTTCACTCTGATATACATGGCTGCGCAGCATCTACTGCGTACAGAACAGTTCCCCGTTCACTCTACTATACATGGCTGCGCAGCATCTACTGCATAGAGAACAGTTCCCCTTCACTCTGATATACATGGCTGCACAGCATTTACTGCGTACAGAACAGTTCCCCTTCACTCTAATATACATGCCTGTGCAGCATCTACTGCATACAGAACAGTTCCCCGTTCACTCTAATGTACATGGCTGCGCAGCATCTACTGCATACAGAACAGTTCCCGTTCACTCTAATGTACATGGCTGCACAGCATCTACTGCATACAGAACAGTTCCCCTTCACTCTAATATACATGCCTGTGCAGCATCTACTGCATACAGAACAGTTCACCATTCACTCCAATGTACATGGCTGCGCAGCATCTACTGCGTACAGAATAGTTCCTGTTCACTCTAATGTACATGGCTGCACAGCATCTACTGCATACAGAACAGTTCCCGTTCACTCTAATATACGTGGCTGCGCAGCATCTACTGCATACAGAACAGTTCCTGTTCACTCTAATGTACATGGCTGCACAGCATCTACTGCGTACAGAACAGTTCCCGTTCACTCTAATGTACATGGCTGCACAGCATCTACTGCATACAGAACAGTCCCCATTCACTCTAATGTACAAGGCTGCGCAGCATCTACTGCTTACAGAATAGTTCCCGTTCACTCTAATGTACATGGCTGAACAGCATCTACTGCATACAGAACAGTCCCCATTCACTCTAATGTACAAGGCTGCACAGCATCTACTGCGTACAGAACAGTTCCCCCGTTCACTCTAATGTACATGGCTGCGCAGCATCTACTGTGTACAGAACAGTTCCTTGTTCACTCTTAATATACATGACCGCACAGCATCTACTATGTACAGAACAGTTCCCTGTTCACTCTGATATACATGGCTGCGCAGCATCTACTGCATACAGAACAGTTCCCCTTCATTCTAATGCACATGGCTGCACAGCATCTACTGCATACACTCTAATATACTTGGCCACACAGCATCTACTGTATTCAGAACAGTTCTCGTTCATTCTAATATATATGGCTGAGCAGCATCTACTGCGTACAGAACAGTTCCCCATTCACTCTTGTAAACTTTGCAACAAGGAAGTTGAGGATCAATGGCTAATAATGTCGTACAAAATTTTCAGTTAAAGAAAAGGAAGATGCTCATGCAGATCCCGAGATCCAACCCATGAAGGAAGATGATGGAACTTTTGGAGAATACAGGTGAGCTCTGGTTCCTTCTTTTCTTGTCTCCCCTGTCCCATAAAACACTGTCCACAGACACATTCCTGAGGACAGAACCTGGCAAGTAGTGGGCCCAGCCTGATGGTTCATATCTCTTTAGAAACATGTCCATGTCAAAATCTGTGCATCTTTCATGATGAAAATGTTCTCACTTTTCATTACAAAATAATATTCCTCATCAAAAAATAAAATTCCATTATAGTCCTAGGTTCAGAATCATAATGTCTTCCATTTTGTTATATTTTCCAGAGACCCATGCTTCATTGCTCACCCTAGCAATGCCATTGCATTACAGTGAGAATTAAAAAGAGGGATCCTACACTGCCTGCATTGTAGAGGAAATGATATCGTGACTTCTCTCTCTTTTATTTTTGAGATTGAGGATTATTATGTGATACAGGCTGGCCCGGGACTCACTATATAGCCCAGGCTGGTTCAAATTCATGGTCCTTCAGCTTCAGCCTCCCAAGTGCTGGCATCACAATCATAAGTCACCGTGACCAGACTTAAAATGTGTGTGTTATGCCTGTGTGTGCACATGTGTATACACATGTGGGTGTGCATGTGTGTGCCTGTGTGTGCATACATGTGTTTCCAGGTGTGTGAGTGCATGTGTACGTGTGTGCATGTGTGTTTACATGTGTGTGTGCATGTGTGGGGGCTTGTGTGTGTGCACATGTGTGCATGTGTGCACATGTGTAGATGTGCATGTGTGTGTACGTGTGCGCATAGGGGGCTCATGTGTGCATGTGTATGTGTGTGCACATATACATGTGCACATGCGTGCACACGTGTGTGTGTGTATGTGTGTGTCATGCTGGGGGGCAGCAAAAGCAGGGTTTACTATTTGCTAGGCAAGCATTCTACCACTATGCTACATACCCAGCCCCAAGACTCTTTAATTTTAGATTTATAGGTGGTTTTTCTTAATGCCTATTCCCTGCACGTTAGTAAAAACTAGTAAGATGCTGGGTGTGGTGGTGCACGCCTTTAATCCTAGCACTTGGGAGGCAGAGGCAGGCGGATCTTTGTGAGTTCAAGGCCAGCCTGGTCTACAGAGCGAGTTCCAGGACAGCTGGGGCTACAGAGAGACCCTGTCTCGAAATGACCAAAAAAAAAACTAGTAAGATAACTAGCTTATTTTAGAACCATTAACTATTAAGAAATATCACACCCACTAAGAATGTGTTAACTCACAGAATGTTGATAATACATTCTTGGCTTGACTTCATATTAAAAACATTTTCCTAATTTATTCTTCATTTTTTAATTAAAATTGTCTTGCCTAGATGTTACAGATCTTTTTAAGAGAAATGGAAATAGTTATTTTAGATATCTTAAAAACAGAAACAATAAATTTAGTCATGTATTTAAAAGACTGTGATTCTAATGTCCCAAGATAATTCTAGTCATAAAACGCCTTTTACATCTTAGCTTTTCATAGGCCTCTTGATTAAATAAAATATTTTTTGTCTCTTTGAGCTAGGGTCTCCCTGTAGCCCCAGCTGGCCTAGAACTCACTATGGAGGCCAAGCTGGCCTGAATCTCACAGATCTGCCTGCCCTGCCTGATGAGTACTGGAACTAAAGGCATGCACCACCACACCCAGCTAAAATATAATTTTTAAAACATGAATGGATCTCATATTAAGGTTTTGCCAGAAGAAAACACTTTGGGTAAATTAAATGATTTACATATTGTGATTTCCAAGTCACCTTTGTCTATAGATATTTGTATTAGTCACTACCTGTCTTTGGTACTCACTTTTGGTATTTCCCTGTCAGGTATTTTATCCCTGAAGGATAAAATAATACCACGTTAGGAAATGTACAGCTGATTGGGAAAAAACATATTTTTCCACAAGAGATTTCATGGTGGTCTCCATGCAGATTTGAGGTGTCTGGCTTCAATGTCTGTGTATCTGAACTAACCTTCTTTTCCGCAAAGAGAACTATGCTCTCTAAAATTTCTCAGCATTTCTGTATCTCATAGTACAGGAAACATGTCTAGTGAGGGTTTTCTTGATGTCAGATTCTGGCTCTGAGCTGAAAGTATTTGAAAACATAGACAGCACCCAACCCACTATGACCAAAAGGTTTCCATAGCACATTAGAGCAACCTATGATATGCATAGCCCAGTGCAGTTGTGTCCTACGCTGGAGTAGGAATCTTTGCTGATATAACTCACTTTTCTATTTGTTTCTCCTGCAAGCAGGTGAGCTGATAATAACTGAAGAACTTGTTTGTAAAGTTCTCGGGGCTGTAGTCTCATACAGGATATGCATGCCACTCCCTTGTTTTTGTTATGAAGCTGCATCTTTGATGTAGCCTGAAAAAAAATATATATATATATGTGTGTGTGTGTATATATATATATATGTATATATATTTGCATGAATTGGAAATAAGCCATTGCACTTCATATTTTTTCACATGGTGACGAATTCATAGTCTTTGTTATCATGGTTAAATGAATACGGCAATGTACTGCTCACCTTGTGGATCTCACAAAAGAAAGAAGTTTGCTCTTATATTGATGTGGAGCCAGAACCAGAGAGAATATGACTGGCAGCTATATTCGCTATACCATTAAAACTTGATTAAAATCAAGGCTGAGTTTTATGAACTAGCTTGGAATCGAGATGCTGTTCGTTTTCCCTTCCACTCAGCCACTCCATATAGTATGATTCCTTTATGATAATTTCTGTAGATCACAATTTTATCCTCTATAAATTAAGACCATTGTTCAAGTCTTAAATCATCTTTGGAAGTTTCCTTTTCTGGCTCCGTGATTTCTGAGCTCTCTATGAGCTGCTAACAACTTTCAATACTATTTTGTCTTCACAGCAGTACATAGCAAGCATTTGGCCCCTGGCTTCATAGCCACCATTTGATTCATGTCTGTCTGCTCATCTTTCTTTTTCAGTATTAATCCATGTGTGCCATTCTTGTGAAGCGTTTTCAAATGGCTGCCTTTGGCTTTTGCCTTGAGTTTCTCAGGACAGAGACTCCATTTGGGCCTATTGAATACAAGCCCAATTGGCAAGAAAACAAAAATACTTGTCACACGTAATGACATTGATCCTGGAGGGGCAAGAGGAAATAAATTTCTGGTGGGTGTCTTCAACTCGAAACACAACTCAGTGATGTAAAGTAACATCCTCAAACTCCTGTACACATGGCTCTGTCCTGTGACTTTAGGACACTTCCTCGGGATTTTTTTCCCTTTGGCTCTTTCTATTTAGAGCAATTAGTAGACTTCTATTATCTGGGATTTCACAATTAATGAAAACGGTTCCAATTGTTTAAATAGAATCTTTTATTTTAACAGTACATGTGAGTATTATTCTCTTCCCTAAATCACCAGGGTCCTTTCTCTGCTTTGCACCTTCTGGAAGTTTTGAGCTCTGTATTATTTATTGATTCTTATTCTTCTGCATTCTGAAAATGAAATATAATGCTGGTCACACATGAACACACAATTAGGACGATTGTCTCAATGTCAATTAATTCCATTTGTGATACATATATTCTCCAGCCTGAGGATGGAAGCATCTACCTGGTTGGCTCTGAGCCAAAAGACATTTCATAGTGCAAAGAGGGATGGAACTTCCTTTGTTAGCCAAATTTTGAGTTTTTTCATGCACTGTGACCCCATGTCCTCACTCCAACACCCACCCCTAAGAGTTACCCTCTCAGAAGCCTGCAGCTTTCTTTGTTTGTCTCTTTAATTATACAGACAGTAGGAACTGCATCCTTTCTAGCATATAGAAAAACCAGAGAAACAATGCAGCCAACTGTGTAAGTATTTCCTTATTCTTAAGATCCATTCTTTTTAAAACCAGAGTGAACCTAGGTTGTAAATTATGTCTATGGTACTTGAACTCATGACTTACTTCACAAATGGAGGCTTTTGTCATGCGAATATTGTCATTCATGTGACCACAGCTCTGTTGTAAGCTTGCTGACCCTTGCTTAAAGCTTGACTGATGCAAACCATTTGTTACACATACTTTAAGTTTATTCTCCTCACAAATTTGAACTAGTTGGTAAGCAAAAAATAGTAATGATGATGATGAACTTTTACAGTGTATCAGAAAAAGGTTTGGATCATGCTTATCCATGAAACCATAGCATGGTTTGACCACAGTAGAATGGTCACTATAGAAAAATCAGACATAATTATCAGATGCACTTGCTGTGGATGATTTCTTCATTAGCCTTTTGCTGGATATGGGCAACCTTGAACCAAGCATTATGGAAAAAGAAACTAACTCCTTAAAATATATTCTTAGTGTGAAAGAACTAAAATATATTCCAATGCTTTGTTGCCATAAAGAAGAAACGAAAACATTTTAATGTTAGAATTCTAAAAGTTTCTGAGATTCTATGTTCTCTTCTATTGTAATTTTAATATCAATTCACCCAAGCAATTTTTATTGAGTATCTGCTACATGTCAGGCCTTAGGGATATTGAAAGCAATAGAACATGGTCCCTCATTGGAAGTTTATAATATAGTGAGGGATCCAAGGGGGAAGCAACAACCTGGTCAAAGTGCAAGAAGTGCATGTACAGATGCAGGGAAAGGAAGGACACGAGGAAGCTGGGGCCAGGAGGACAGGCTGTGGGAGGCAGGGAGGGAAGTCTTCCTGGAGGAACAGAGTCTTGATATTGCAATATGAACACTGCTTTCTATGGCATCAACTTTTATTTATGAATAGAGGTATCCAAGAATATTTTTCTATCTATATACACCATATTCTATCTTAATATGAAACTCATTTCATCTTTGATCATCTGAGTTCATTAACATCTGTCCTTTAAAGTTCTAAAAATGTGGGTGGGTTATTTGTTTTATAAAGCATGTATATGATTTTTAAATTCTCTTCTGTAACCTTTTCACTCTCTGATCAGGGACACTACTTTTTCACATTTAAACTTGACAGTGCAGCTTCTTTTGGCACGATGTCAAAAGCATCCAGCTTATTGTTTAATTATAAAATTCATCTTCGCATTGAAAAATGCTAAGTACTAACAGCGCTTCACACAGTCTTGTAGTCACTCTGCAGGACTGCAAAATTCTGTCTAGGTATGCCGAACAAGATGTTTCTTTGGGAAAAGAAATCTCCCTGAGATAGGGATCTTCAGCACAGAGAAGAGGAGTGCAGGGCACTTGGTGGACATTAATCATATGCAGGCACTGTGCTTTGTGTAATTCTCATTTAACTAGATTCTCATTATTGACATACAGTATTACATCACACCATGCTTTAAAAATAATCATACATAGATTTTTCTTTCTATTCTGAAAAGACTGTGGATACCCATTTCCTCCCTTTGCTTTCAAGTACAACCTGTTTCTATGTTCTCTTCTATCATGGAGCTGAGATGAATGGATATTTTCAAGGAGTCTTTGCTGGCTAGGCTGGTCATTATTCATAACAGATTATGCATGTGAAATCCACATGGAAAAATACAGTAGAGTTGTGATAGGTTAGTATTATTGTTTAACCCAGAACTCACATAAAAGATAACCCTATTTATATGTACCTACAATCTGGAAAATAAGATTTTAAAGATAAGTCTAGTAATTTTGATAATACAAATTATCATCTAGATCATCCACTGATATTAGGACCTATAGTCTTTTTGTCTGGTCAGTAGGTTGGTTGGTTGGTTGGTTGGTTGGTTGGTTATTTTTTTACTAGATCTCATTGTGTAGCACAGGCTAGTCTAGAACTTGCTATGTAGGCCAAGCTGAATGCAAAACTTGTACTGGTTCTCCCACTTCCGCTTCCCAAGTGCTGGATTCACAGGCTGATAGCATTAACAAGTCTTAATATCTGCTATATCAAGTCTTCTAACTTTGTTACTCCTTTTTTTCTTGGTCTTTTTTTTTTTTTTTTTTTTGAGACAAGATCTCCCTGAAGCCCCAGCTGTTCTGGAACTTGCTATGTAGACCAGGCTGGCCATGAACTCACAGCCTCCTGCGTGCTGGGATTAAAGAGGTGCGCCACCATGCCCAGCCTAACTTTGTTATTCTATAAGATGTTTTTTGGTATATATACATCTTAGAATCATCTGCCGTGATCCAGACAAATACTTTCTAGGCTTTCATTGCAAATAAATTAAACTCTGATGAGAAAAACATAGAGGAGGCTAACATTTTTTATGTCTGAGCCTTCTAGTTGTAGATACGATGCCCTCCTCCACTAATCTATGACTTTAATAACTTGGAGTAAAAAATCTGATTTTCTCCGCAAAGGTCCTACACATATTTTTCTTATATATTTTTCTTTCATATTTTATGGTATTATAAATGAAATATTTTTCAATTTCTAATTACTTACAAGGGTATAGAAATTTATTTTTATATTTTATTAAATATTACTAAATTCCCTTTTCATTTTAATATTTGTAGATTCATATATAACATCATTTGTGAACAGTGACATATTCCTTTCTTCTTTTATTTGCTTTTCTTATCAAATTGCTTGGGACTTTCTAGGCAGTTTTTATTAGAAGTGCCACTAACAGCCAAATGTGATGGGCTCATACTTGTACTCCTAGCACTTGAGAGGCAAAGGCAGGAAGGTGAGAAGTTCAAGATCACCCTTAGCTACCTAGCAAGTTTGAAAGTTTTAGACCAATCTGAAATACTGAAATACATGGGACCCTGTCTCAAACATTGAGGAGGAGGAGGAGCAGGAGGAAGAGGAGGAGAAGGAAGAGGAGGAGGAGGAGGAGGAGGAGGAGGAGGAGGAGGAGGAGAAGGAGGAGATGATAATGGAGATAGCAACCATCTTCACCATTATCTCTGGTGCCAAACGGCATTTTGACATTCACCATCAGGGATGCTGTTACTATAGGTTTCTTGAGGTCATTAATCAGATTAATGAAAATGCTTTTTATTCTGGATAAAGTTTTGTGAATTAATATTGAACTCTGTCTTTTTATCTAAATCTATGATGATCACAAATTATTTTCTTTTGCAAAAAATAATCAGTTTATTAATTGTGTTTTCATACTATACCAAACTCGTATTCCTAAAATAGATCCAACTTGGATATGATCTGTTAGCTTTTCGGTCGACTGCTAAATTCTGTTTGCTATGAGTTGATGTTGCCTCACCCATGTTCATGAGCAGGAGTAGCATGTAGCTCAACTTTCTTGTATCATTTTTGTTATTTTAGATAATATCATGAAGGTCTCATAATATTATTAAAAGAGTAGTTCTTCTGATACATCCAAAATTTAACATGTCCAAACTGAACCTCAAATCTCACTCTCTCCAGGCGTGGTGGTGCACACCTTTAATCCTAGCACTCGGGAGGCAGAGGCAGGTGGATCTCTGTGAGTTCAAGGCCAGCCTGGTCTACAGAGTGAGTTCCAGGCCAGCTGGGGCTACAGGGAGACCCTGTCTCAAACACACACACACACACACACACACACACACACACACACACACAAAGGATGCTCCGGTCCATAGTAAGAAAGTGTCGTTCTGAAGCTCCTGTTGCTCACGCTGTATCTCTTGTGCCACTGTTTTCTCTGTTGTTCCCTAACTAGTCCATCAGAAATTCTTGTTTGCTCTACTTTCAAAATCTGACCAATAATCTGAGCATTCTATATGAACTTCTTCAGTGTTCCACTGGCTCCACATCCCAGTCATCTCTCCCAGACAACTGCAGTAGTCACCCCTGACTCCCCTGGGCAGAGGCTAGCAAACTCCCTCTTGCAAAATTCCCCTGGAAAATATTTAAGACTTTGCCAGCCACATTACCTCAGCTGTAACTCTGCAGTTCCACTGATGTAGCACCAAAGGAGATGTTGGTAACACATTACCAGTTGCTAGAACTTACCAACCCCTCCCTTCAAGGGCAGGCTCAACACTGATGGCAGAGTTGTGCTTTGAGGGCATAGATCTGAGCAAGGCACTTACTCTTGGAAATCTCTCCAGTGACTTTCATCTTGCTCAGAGTTCAAGGGAGGATCTTAAATGTCCAATGGCACTACTGAGTCCTGCCACCTCCCACCTTTCTCCAACCATTCTCTCATTCAGGTCAGTTCCAGCCACAGCAACTCGGCTGTCCCTAGAGTGTCAGGCCTGCCCCACTGCAAGACATTTGCCCCACTTGTGGCTTTCATCATGATTGCTCTCCCTTTAGTTACCCACGTTGGTAACTCAGCTCTTAAATCTTTAGTAAGATGTCATTTCTTAACAAGGCCTTCTCTGGATAGGTTACTTAAATGTCAACCTCCACCCCCTCCCTAACTCCTTCTGTCTTTTTCTCTTATCTCTGTGTTCTCTGTAGTAATGATCACCTTGTGATAGAACTAATTTTCTTTACCATCTTGATTGTTCATTGTCTTTTACCCCACTAGATGCAAGCACACAATGCAGTCAGCATTTTAGTCTGTGTTGTTTGCTGCTGTGTCCCCAGTGGTTGAAATTAGAGTAGGCCCTCAGTAAACATTTGTTAGATGAAGGGAAGATTGGCTAGATGACTAGATCTAAGAAATGGCATCATGAGAAGGACTTGCCGTGGATTCCCGGGCACACTACTTCTACTAAGCTGACTAATAATGGGAATCCAGGTGGCAAAATTCTGCTCATCCTTGAACTCTTCAGCAGCATTCACTTTCTCACCAAATCCTATTCAGTATTTTGTAGGAAGTATTCAACAGAAACCTGGAAGTCCACGGCTAAATCTCAGAGATGTCATGTGGGTGTTATGTCTTCTGAAATGCCCCCCAAAAAGGCCACCCAATATTCTGTGATGTCACTGCATCATGAACAATGCTGATAGTATAGATTTGTGATACACACTTGTATGTTATCTAACCATGTCATTTTAAAGAGCATATACCGGGGCTGGAGAGATGGCCTAGCGGTTAAGAGCACTGACTGCTCTTGCAGAGGACCCGGGTTCAATCCCCAGCACCCACATGGTGGCTGAGAACTGTCTGTAACTCCAATTCCAGGAGAACTCCAGTTCCAGGGGAATCCGACACCCTCTTCTGACCTCAACAACATTGCACGACACGGGTGCACAGACCTACATGCAGACAGTACATTCAAATAAATAAATAAATAAATAAATAAATAAATAAATAAATAAAATTTAAAAAATAAATAAAGAGCATATACCAAGGTCAGACTGCTGACAGCTCTTCCCAGTCTTCATGTATTCTTCTTGGAAACAAAAACAAAACCTCGAGAAGAAATTATTGGGCAAAAGTGCCAAACTGCCTTATGGGGCTAGAGAGATGGCTTGGTGGTTAGGAACACTAGATGCTCTTACAGAGGACCTGGGTTCAATTCCTAGCACCCACATAAGCAGCTAACTGTAACTCCAGTTCCAAGGGAATCTGATGCCCTCTTCTGACCTCCGCAGGCATTGCATGACACAGGTGCACTTACATACATGCACATAAAATAAAATAATAAAAAAAAATTTTTAAAGAGGTAGACTAACTTATATATTTGTATATCTTGGTGACTGGACTAGAAAAAATGTCTCTATAAACAGGGAAAGCAGTTAAATCATAACACGAACTACTGAATGAAACACTGCAGTTAAGGCGGCCACTGTGTCACATCGGGACTTCCCCACCCTGACTAATATTGTGCATCATTCCTATATTGCCTTAAACATTTGATCTTTGAAAGAAAACAAAAAAAAATGAGTTATTACTGCTAATTTGTTTCTAATTTTCCCAGATGTTACCTATTAAGGAGATCGGTGTACCTACCTATGTGACCATATTAGTGGACATTCTTAAACACAATACTTTACTTTTTTATTCAAGAAATTGTGCTTAAGGGTTCAACAGAGACTCAAGCAAAACAACAATAGATTCCTATAATGTTCACTGAAGTAAACGCCTTGGTCCCCCTCAATGTGGGCATGCTACATAACACACAGGAGAGGCAAGAAGGGGGATTGGGCAAAGACAGAGTATTTGCTTTTATGAGTTTTGGAAGTACTCAAGCTCTGCTGTTCATAGTACAGATACAGTGTTTTAACTTAAAGTGTGTCTCTTTCCAAATTAATAAATCTTTACCCATTGACTAAAAGTTCTTCAGGAACAAAGTTCTGTGTCTTGCCAGTGTAAGGTTCTGCTCTTCTTCTTAGGCTGTTCTCATTTGTCTCCTCTGCACCCTTTTAATGGGACTTATAGGTCTTTTGAAAGGTAAGGCTGAAGTTTACGAATCTGGCCTGTGCTCCATAACAAATTTACTTGAAATGCAGGGTTTTACTTCTCCTTCTGGCTCAGGAGGAAGAAGTACCCATATTTCACATATAACCAAAATCATGCTCCATTCTTAGTCAAGGAAGCCAAGGTGTTCTGTGGTTTAACATGCTAACCCCCTACTCACCGGAAGCTTTCTCTGCACCTTTGACTTGAAAACAGTGATGACCTCCACCTCCCCCATGTCTTCCCTTGTGAACGCTCGTGATTATTTCTGGATTGCTTTCTAATCAGACTTCAGAGTCTCTCATTTAAATTAACATGCACAGTGGGGAAAGGCATCCACTTCGCTGCAGACCATGATTCAACCATTTCCGGGCCTGATCTTCATTCCCGCGCCTTCCTAGCCACTGGAGTCAACCTGGCAGTTAGATTTGGCTAAACCAGCTCAGGATTCCATATGCTTTTTTCATAATTTGCATGCATGATCTGTTGGGGGGGGGAGAAAGTCTTTTACCTGCCAGTCTTAACAAAATGCTTCCTCTTTTTTTTTTTTTTTTTTCCAGCGATGCAGAAGACCACAAGCCTTTGAAAAAAGGAAGTCGCACACCTTCGGACAGGACTGTAAAAAAAGAAGATAGTGACGATAGTCTAGTGGACTATGGAGAGGGGGTGAATGGACAGTTCAATGAAGACGGCTCCTTTATCGGGCAGTACAGTGGTAAGAAAGAGAAAGAACCAGCGGAGGGAAATGAGAGCTCAGAGGCGCCTTCTCCTGTCAACGCCATGAATTCTTTTGTTTAGTTTTTAAGCTCTTTGCCAACGCCCCCTTTCTCTGGACTGTCTTGCCCGAGTACTTGCTTATCAGCCTTCTCATATTATGAACATATGGGTAGAAAGGATGTTTTCTGCTGTATGTTACTACTATGAGAACAGAGCAAGACCTAACTCAGTCAAATGGTATGTTCCTGTGAACTGGGACTGAAAGTGCATACTTTTTTGTTCAAAGTGGGTTTTCTCAATTTCCTCAGAACTGATTAAAAACAATGCAACATCATCAACAGATCACGTTATTTCCTCTGCAGGATACAGCTCAATAAGATGCATGAAAATGTTACACAGAGGACACACCTGTGTATGTTACTAAAACATGGTTGGATATTTTGTCTGTACTATCCTCAGTGAACCCCTAAATATGAATTCCGTTTTCATTGTCAAGAGTGTTACTGTAGTATTCTCTAGAACTTCAATGTCTTTGTGGACATTGTTGTGACCTTGGTGACTATGTCTAGCTGTTGTTAGTCTTTTGGGGAGACTGTTAGGAACAGTATGTACAGTATATACTTGCTAAATGAGTTCATTTTGACAGCTGCATCTGCTAATGCTTACTGGGACTCTGTGACCTGCTCTGCTCCTGTTACTGCATAGGCTTCCTAACTTTCCAGGTACTTCATGAGCACAGCGCAGCATTCTACCTTCTACGCTCTCTCCCTATGTGTTCACTTGCTTTTAGGCATAAACAGTGTGTATTGTGATGCATTCTGGCATTGGTGCCATACCAAAAGAACTGAAAACAAAGCAGTCAAGTTGAATTTCAAATTTTATTCCAGAAAACACAGGGCAAGACACATGCAGTGCCTTCAGACAGCAAGCATTCACTAATGATTATGTTCTACATCGCTAGTAAGGGCAACTCCATCTTATGTTACTGTCATCGTTAGAAAGAGACTTTTAAAAGGCAGAGACAATGAGAGCTGAAATGCTGGAAAAGTTGGGACAATTAAAAGTGTAAGTTTATTTTACAGGGCCTTTCCCCATAAATACAAAAAGCAAAGCTTATCATTTGGCTGCCGCACGTGATGATTTTATAGTCTTTTGTAGTTCCTATCCAAATAAGTCACATTCAGTAAGAAAAACATCAACCTGGTAGGAAACTGATAGAAAAACAAGGTATTGAAAAACTAAAAGCATATAACAGCATGTGAACATTAATGCATTATTCGCTAAAATTTTACCTGTATGAGTTTTCAAAACTCTCTGCAGCATTCGGCAATATGTATGCAAATTGCAATAGGTAGACTTCAGTAGCTGAGAAGTCTGACAAGTGCTTAATCATCCAGTGATCAAAGGGATTTCATCTGCAGTTCAAAAAATAAATATATATTCTATCATGATCATAAATAATACATATCAAATGGCTTACCTCTAATATGAAAATCTATAGCAACCTACAGTTGAAGGAATGCTCAGTTTCATTTGCCAATAAATTGGTTTCTCATAACTTGCATCAAGTTTAATTTTAAGTAAAGCTTTTTTATATGTAGATATTCTGTTGAATTTGTAAATATACTTAAAGTATAGAGGCTCTATGCTGATAGGTGTTATGTACAAATAAACATTCGAGCAATGTTTATGGTGTACTGTGTGAGAGGTAACCTCATTAGTTAACACACTGTGTGGGACTGGAAAGCAGCCAGAGGCCTTTTGTGTTTTTCACTTTCTTTTTGCTGTGAAACCGAAATAGTGAACTTTCCACCAACTGTTTCAGCATTGTCTGGCTGAAATCCTTGGAGCTTAGTTATGGAGCACAGTAGATTTAGTCACCTGACATCTTAACCAGTACAGGGAAAGCATAATTTGAAGTAATCCCAGGACAAGATGGCCCTAAATACTTTCAATTCTCTTATGTTGACTTTCCACAAATCGGCCTATCTATTGGAAATATAAAATTGTAAGACAGGCTTGCCTTGACATCAGAGAGCACAAAGACAAAGGTTACTTTCAATTTGTCAGTGTTCTAAGAGAAAAATAAAAGTGCAGCTCTTATACTTCCACAAAGATAGATGCTAACCTTCTCTGTGCATGCAGGAGTCACTTCTGTAATAATGCAGCAGATTTTTGTATTAAAAATTAAATGTGGTTTTAAAGTCCCTCTCTCTTGTAATTTATCATGTTCCTGGTGGAGTAGGACTGTCCAGGTGATGACATATGTAACCGGGCAGGAAAATGGGACTGGATTTCCATCCCAAAAAGTGATTATTAAACTATCTCGAGCTCTTTGTGGTTTTTAACTTTTTCAAACCTGTATTTCTTATGAATGTCTTAAAGCAATTTTGATTTTTTCTTTTAAAAGGCTGTTACATGCATAGAATATTACGCACAAAGCCACATGTCTTAGTCATAAAACACTTAATAAAATGTGCAGTCAAGAACATTTGAAGGAAAAGCAGGAATAGATAGTGTTGTGGGGGAGAAAACTTCCAAGAAATCCGGTGCTGCCTCCTTAGTCAATGCCTAGTGCCCCCGAGTGATGACCCGAATCTGTACTGCCTCCACTGACCTCCCAGCAGCCTGGGTCTCATAGCATGCCTGCTTGGTGAGATGGTTTGGACATTTGTCCATTTGTCTGTATTAGAAATATGTCATCCACTTCCTTCTCTCCACACTCATTCCTCTAAGTGTCTCCACTCTATCCAGCTCTGCTGATAGCCCAACCCTAGCCACTTCCCACATTCCATCACCTGCCCCTTAGTCACAGGCCCCTGGTCTCAGTCTTGCACCCAGGAGACCTTCCATTCTGTCCCTCAGAGTTATTTAAATAACATGTTAAAACAAGTGAACTGAAGATTCCCCACAGAGACATCCGCTGCTCACTTGAGAACAGCAATCCAACCTCCCTTTCTCCCTTCCCGAATGTCCCAGCTTTCTGAAAACAGGGGTCAGAGAACATTACCAGGACCTCGGAAAGCACTGTTCTGTTACAGTCTTGTTCAGAAGGCTTGGGGTTTTTGTTGTTGTTGTTGTTTGTTTTTTTGTTTTTTGTCTTTTTGAGACAGGGTCTCCTGTAGTCCCAGCTGTCCTGGAACTCACTTTGTAGACCAGGCTGCCCTTGAACTCACAAAGATCCACCTGCCTCTACCTCCCAAGTGCTAGCTCCCAAGTGCTAGGACACACCCGGCTTCAGAAGGCTTGATTTTTTAAAATAATTTTTTAATTTTTATTTTTTATGTGTATGAATGTACTGTCTGCATGTAGGTTTGTGCACCTGTGTCATGCAATGCAGAGGTCAGAAGAGGGCATCGGATTCCCCTGGAACTGGAGCCATGTGGGTGTTAGGGATCGAACCCGGGTCCTCTGCAAAAGCAGTTGGCGCTCTCAACAGCTAGGCCATCTTTCCAGCCCCAGAAGGCTTGATTTTAATGGCTTGGTAGGTGAGGGGATTCAAGAAGGAAGTCTCACTGTTGAATCCGGCCTGAGATATTTCTACATCTGACCACCAGAGGGCTCCCGTGCTTTATTCAGCTCAAAGGAAAAGTGCTATGGAAAGCCAGGCTGCCTCTGAACATGGTACAAAGCAATTTACATAATCAAACGGAGAACTAATGGTGCAGAAAATGATCACCTGCTACAACGTGGGATATGGAATTGCAGCTTTCTCTAGTGAGTGCACAGATCCCAGAGTAAGCACATGGTGTGTCAGCCTTTTTCACGTTTATTCTCTTGATTGGGCATGGGCAGCCCAATGACTTCAGCCAGGGTGGGTTTGGGGAAGAGCTGCCCCAGACTCCCATCGACCATCCCTGTCTTGTGAGTGAGGATGAAGGAGGGGAGTCCCTAAAACGACTTTGCCATTTTCTTCAAAGATGCTATTTTGTCTGCCACAATGGTGAGATGTTTTGTGATTGAAAAAAGGTGCACTTAAATGTAAGCTCCCACAGCTCTTAGGATAAGTAAAGTAAGTAAAGGTGGGGAAAGGCAGAGAATAGTGCTACAGCATTTGTATTAAACCGTGGCTAGGTGGAAGGTGCAATGCCCAGAGGCCCAAAAGAGGTTAGGATCCATGTTCCTCCTCAGCACGTAGATAGCTGCGTGTCCCAACTCTCAACACTCCACACCTGTGTCCTCAGAGAGACAATGGTGGTGGCAGATGATTTCTAACACAGCTTTCTGCTTGAGTCCTGTGCCTCCTAGTAATAAAGCAAAACAAAACCTGAGCCATGCTAGAGCCAGACAT
Source organism: Rhizomys pruinosus (assembly GCA_009823505.1). Taxonomy (NCBI): domain Eukaryota; kingdom Metazoa; phylum Chordata; class Mammalia; order Rodentia; family Spalacidae; genus Rhizomys; species Rhizomys pruinosus. The sequence goes on from VZQC01008907.1 coordinate 5,888,362, forward strand.
TGTGCTATAAAGGTAAGAAACACAAGAAGCACAGTAAATCTGCTTCCTGTTCTTATGGAGCCTGGAGCCCAGTATGGGAAGAGGATATAAACAAATGACTACCTAGACAGATCTAATCCCACACTTAGGTAAGAGCTTGGAAGGGACAGATGATAGTATCGTCCAGTCCATACAAGGTGGTCATGAAAACTGCCCGGAAATGTGAGCAGAAGGGGATGGACATGGGAAACCCAGGGAGCAACCAGAGGGCGAAGCTGGTAACCACAGGGCAGTGTGCCTGCCTATGTGAAGAGACCAGACTAGGACCACAGGCCAGTGTGCAAGCCTATGTGAAGAGACCAGACTAGGACCGCAGGCCAGTGTGCCTGCCTACGTGAAGAGACCAGACTAGGACCACAGGCCAGTGTGCAAGCCTACGTGAAGAGACCAGACTAAGACCGCAGGCCAGTGTGCAAGCCTACGTGAAGAGACCAGACTAGGATGGGCCAGAGGACCATGGGACAAGCTTTTGTACTTATTCAGAAAGCTATGGAAAGAAGTCGAAAGGGTCAGAGGTTATATGATCAGATTGATGTGGAGAGAAGGGGGGAATCATCAGTTTCGTGTCAAATGGGCTGAAGACTAGAAAGACAGTGGTGAGCCTGTGCTTCACAAACAGGCTGGATCCAGATACGAGCACTAGAGGTAGAGAGGAGTGAATGGATTCGGAAGACACTGTGGAAGCCAAGCTGGTGGAAGGCATGGCCATATGCAAGAGTCAGGACAGGGAGGTGTTGGGCATAACTCCTAGATTTCTGATTTGCCTAACTACACATGAAGTTCTCAGACGTGGAAATACCAGGAAAGAATGAGATTTAGGGGTTCAGTACACACGAGTTTAGGTGAATAAGTGAAAATTTACCAACCTCTGAGGCATCCAAGTGAAAATGACTCAGAGGAATTGGGCATATGGGTCTGACACTCAGAGAAACTCCTAAGATGAGCAGTAATTTAAGCCATGAGGCCCAGAGGAAACTGCCAGGAAAGAGTGTGAGCAAGAGGACTGGGGACCCTACTCAGAGATTCTCAGTCTGATGCACAGCCAGAGGAGAACAGCCCTCTCCAGACCAGTGGAGCCAGTTCTGGCTACAAAACACGGCGGGACGTGTTCAGTAGGAAGTTAGTGAGAAGCACCACTGTGAGGCTGGATAACTCCTTGGCGGATGAGTCTCCATCACCCTTCCCGGGCCTGCTTCCATGGTTATCTGTTGACATTCAAACAGCTCAGGTATCTCAGAAACAAACAGACCTTTGCATCCTTTCACTATGCACCCCCTTCTGTTATCATCAGCTCTCCTCCACTTCATGGTCAAAATGGTTAAATAATACCAGGAAAACACACATAAGGGTAATTGTAGAAGCTGTTTCCCATCCTTTGTTCATTTTATAGCCATAAAATTCCAGTCCCACTCAGTGTGTCCTATGTACAATGTCTTTCTTCAGCTCTAAATACATTCTCTCTGTAGATGACTAACAACAAAAAGGAATTTTTTTTTCATCCGAGGTTCTTAGCTAGCTCATTGGAATAACCTGTGCAGTTTTAAAGGCCTAAACCTACTCACGCAGGCCAATAATCTCTATTTTTTTATAAGCTGGGATGTGACTTGGCAATCTGTAAGCTTTAAAGGTCTTCAGATGGTTCTAATATGTGGCCAAAGTAGAAATCAATGTTAAAGAACAGTTTGTTCCTACATATTGTGTGTTTACTTAAAGTAGTCAAGTATTTTGAAAGCATTTCTCCACACAACCCAGGAGTAGATCTCAAATTGTCTTGTATCCTCTCGTAAAATATATGTAGAGAAAACAAATTCCTCCTATGCTGCTGATGGGAATGAAACATGGTGCAGCTACTTCAGAAAGCAGTTTGGCAATTTCTTTAAATATTGAATATAAATTTAACATGTGACTCACAATTTAGCTCTTAAGTACCCGAGAGACATGAAAACCTACATCTACTCAAAGGCTTGTCAGCACATGTTCATAAAGCATTAATAATAATAGCTAGAAAACCCCAGTGTCTATGAACAGATGAATGACTAAACAAAATATGGTGTCACACAATCAAATGACCTAGCTATGCAAAATAAATAAAATGCTATTCAGCAACTTTTGAAGGATTATTACATATCCCAATGTTAGAAATCCTAACACACATCCCAATTTTAAAAACCTAAGTACAAAGGACCACATATTGTATTATTCTTATTAATTTGAAATGTCTAGAAAGGCAAACTTATGAAGACAGGAAGTCAATTAGTGGCTGAGTGGGATGGTGACAAGGATTAACTGCAAATTGGTATGAGGGACCTTCCTGAAGTGAGGAACTATCCTAAAGCTGGATGGTGCTGATGTTGTACACCTTTGTAAGTTTACCAAATCTCCTTGAGTTTTGTAGTTAAAACACTGAATTATGGTATTCAGTGTACAAATGAGGTTTAAGAAGAGTACAGCAACCAGTCACAGATGCTTTGCCTCCTGTTTACTCAAGGAGACTGAAAGACAACTTCCCAGGTATGGTCCCCAGAACAGCACCAGCAGCAGCACTGATTAGACATGCAAATTCCTGTCCTGCCTCCGTCTACTGATTCAGGAACTCTGAGGGTATAGACCAGTATCTGTGCTTTTAAAAAGTCACTGGTTCAGAAACACACTACCTTATGTGAAACACTGCACTCAACCTGGACTCAAACCAAATGGGAATGGTTTATCTGTTGAAATTAAAAGAAGAGACTGGGCTCTCTCCTCATAATAGCAGAGACATAGAGGTAAGTGACTAAACAATTTCTGATATGTGCACTGCACTCATATCCTGAATCAAAAATAAGAGCAAACTCTTGGCTCGGGTATCTCTTGCTACCAAGTGAAAGAAGCTAAGCATAGACATTTCATTCATATAAAAACACTGGAACAGGCAAAACTATCCTATAATGACAGAAACCAGACCTGTGACTACCAGGGATTGCGGCTTGGGAAGTAAGTTACCCCAAAGAAGCGAGACTACCTTTAGGGATGGTGGGAAAAGTCCATATCTTGCTCATGAGGATCACAAGAGGGTGCTACATTAGGACTCAAAAGTATATGCTTAAAATGAATGTACATTATTATAGATAAATTGTATCTTGATAGAGTTGATCTTGAAAGGAAAATAAATCAGACATAAGTGACTCCTCTCCTTCAAGCCTCTTTCTTTGGTCTGCTCACCCAAAAATGGGGGGAGGGGAGGGGATACCTGGCTCTGTCTTGTCTTCATTTGAGGGACCCCAGCTTGCCTTCTGAGAAAGGTCTTCAGATAGCTGTCTATCCCTTGCCTGCACAGTGGTGGGTGGTGCTTTCCAACAGCCCTGTGTTCAGCACACACACAGACTTCTCTGGCTAGATGGCCCCAAAGCCCCAAATGAGGTGGAATTCAGGAACACAGTATGTGTGACACCAAATCCACAGTCTACAAACCCATCTTGGAAATTAAGTAAATATTTGATATCCGTCTATCCAGTTGTTACGTCTGGGTTCCACAGTTGACCTCTGACTCGGACTCCAACAGCCTTGACCAGACTCACCTCCAATCCATCCTTCATACTAGGGGTGTGAAGTGTCAGCAGCTGTCCTGACATGGGGAGACGATTCTCATTTCTGACCCTGTGACAAGGCCATCTCCGGATGTTTGCTGCAGTTGGACTTTTCACCATCATCCTTATGCTCCTTCCTGAAATCACCCTCATGTGAGCTCTTCTGGGTCTAAGCAGCATTTTGTTTCCTCGCTGTGAGTTCCCCATCTAAATGAGGTCTCATTGACATCTCAAAATAATGTGTTTAAAATTTAAATCTTGAGCTTGCTTGCTTATTTATATTTATTTATTTTTTGGTCTTTTTGAGACAGGGTCTCCCTGTAACCCCAGCTGTCCTGGAACTCACTGTGTAGACCAGGCTGGCCTTGAACTCACAGAGATCCACCTGCCTCTCCTCCCAAGTGTTAGGATTAAAGGTGTGTACCACCATGCCCGGCTTAAAGACATTTCTTAGCCGCCATGTGGGTGCTGGGAATCGAACCTGGGTCCTCTTCAAGAGCAGTCAGTGCTCTTAACTGCCGAGCCATCTCTCCAGCCCTTGAGCTTGCAACTCTAACTCTTGACTTTCCAGTGGTCTGTGCTAATCCTTTTGGGCGACTATAACAGACTGCCAGAGCCTCAGGCTAATAAGCAACAGAAATTTGTTTTTCACGATTCTCAGAGCTGGACATCCACAATCAAGATGCCAGCAGCTTCAGTGTCTGTGAGGGCCTGCCACTTGGCTCACAGATGGCACCTTCTCACTGTGTCCTAACATGATAAGGGGGCAAGGGAGTTCTCTGGAGTACCTTTCTGCGGGCAGCAGGCCTTCCAAAGGTCCCAGCCTCCAACGCATTGAGGGTTAGGATTTAAGAAAAGGGGAGGGGGAATGGGGAACATCAACATTTAGTCTACAGCAGTGCTCAGTCTCAGTAAATGTCACCATGTTGGCTCAAGGCAAAACCCCTAGAAGCTGCTATTTAAGCCCTCCACCCCAGCAGATCCATCAGCCAGTTCTAATGGTCTTTTCCCAAAATGTGTGTTGAAACATACATGTGTGCTGTCTTCGGCCGCACAGCTCAGCTCACGGCTTGCTTCTCCACTGTCCCTAGAGCAAGTGAACAAACTTTTTTATGAAAACGCAGACAGCAAATAATCCAGACTTTGCAGGCCATTTGATCTCTGTTTCAGCCATTCTCTAGAGTGAAAGCAGCTGTAGATAATACTTAAATAAATGGGTATAACCAGGTTCCCATAAAACTTGGGGCTGGAGAAATGGCCTAGTGATTAAGAGCGCCGACCGCTCTTGCAGAGGACCCGGGTTCGATCCCCAGCACCCACATGGTGGCCGAGAGCCGTCTGAAACTCCAATTCCAGGAGAGCTCCAGTTCCGGGGGAGTCCGACACCCTCTTCTGACCTCCGCGGCGTTGCACGTCACGGGTGCACAGACTTGCATGCAGACAATACATTCATACACATATGGAAATAAATAAAATTAAAAAATAAATAAATAAATAAAAATTTAAAAAAAAACTTAATTACAATAACAGAGAGCTGACCAGATGTGGCTCAGGGGCCATAGCTTACTAACCTCACTCATAGAAAGACCCCTGCCTAGAGTACTTCAAAGACTTCCCACTCCACTTGAAAGAAAATTCGGGGCTGCAGAAGTGGCTCAACCTAACTTCATATCCCCAGAACACATACCAAGCCAGAGACAGGAGCTTACCGTACCTGCGGCATGCAGCACTGAACAAGAGATCTGCCTCGGACCGGGTGGAAGGCCAATCCCAAGCCTGTCCCCTGATCTCTGCACAAACCTGTGGCACATGACCACTGAGAGCGTCACACACAAACACACACATACAATCTGGAGAGAGAGAGAGAGAGAGAGAGAGAGAGAGAGAGAGAGAGAGAGAGAATATCCAGATTTCACCACCTAGTACCTCTTTCCCACTCAGCTACACGGGTCCCTTTCTTCCTCACATACTGTGCCTTTGCTGCTTCATTCTCTAGGCTGCACAAGAATAGTGCTTCCCATAACACCCTGTTTACAAATAGTCTCCCTCTCCCTTTCTCTCTCTCCTCCCTCTCCCCCTCCCTTCCCTCTTCTCTCCTTTCTGTCTTTTTGCCCTGTGATATCACAGAAAGGAGGCATCTGCAAATCAAGAAGAGAGCCCTCATCAGGAATCACTGGTGAGCATCTCGATCTGGAACTTCCAGCCTTCAAACCTGTGTTAACCCTTCCCTCCAGACTGGTGTTTAACTACCTATGGCAGCCTGAGAACACTAAGATAGAATCTTTTGCACATTGCATTTCTTTCACATTCTGCTACACAGATGTGTTTGCCTAGTTATATACATTTTCAGCATGCAGTCCTCTTTACTTAGCATGAAATTGCTGTGTTAAAGTGGAGAGGGAGAAGAAAAGAATTAACCTGACTTTAGTGCCTGTTAAATGCCAAGCACTACACAAGACTGAGTGTGGACTAATCCCACTTAAGCCCTTTCTCCTTTTAATTTATCATCTTTAAATCTAAACTACATAAAAATTTAAAAAGCCTGATATTCAAAACAGGAAGAGATTAGGCCTTCTGATCTGTCTGGCTATGAAAGACTAATATTTAAAAATGAAAGCCTACTGTTTGTAAAGGCTGATGATGGATCCTCAGCCCAAAACCTATTCAAAGCAGAGGACCAGCTCTGGACAACTAGGTTTAGAGGATCCCTAGCCTGTGCTGTGGCCCACACTGATATGCGAGCAGAGACCCACCCCTCTCTTTTTTCAGATTACAGTGTGTAGAGAACATGAGGCTGGCCAGTTTTCAAGGTCCTCCCAGCTCTGCTGTTCATGAGACCACCAGACACCCCAGAAACAGGCAGACAGAGCCTCCTCGCCCTCCCTAGACACCCCAGAAACAGGCAGACAGAGCCTCCTCGCCCTCCCTAGACACCCCAGAAACAGGCACACAGAGCCTCCTCGCCCTCCCTAGGCACCCCAGAAACAGCCAGGCAGAGCCTCCTCGCCCTCCCTAGACACCCCAGAAACAGGCACACAGAGCCTCCTCGCCCTCCCTAGACACCCCAGAAACAGGCAGACAGAGCCTCCTCGCCCTCCCTAGACACCCCAGAAACAGGCAGACAGAGCCTCCTCGCCCTCCCTAGACACCCCAGAAACAGACAGACAGAGCCTCCTCGCCCTCCCTAGGCACCCAGAAACAGGCAGACAGGTAGCCTCCTCGCCCTCCCTAGGCACTCCAGAAACAGCCAGACAACTCCTCGCTCTACCCTAGGCACCCCAGAAACGCCAGACAGAGCCTCCTCGCATCTCCATAGGACACCCCAGAAACAGCGGAGACAGAGCCTCCTCGCCCTCCCTAGACACCCCAGAAACAGACAGACAGAGCCTCCTCGCCCTCCCTAGAGCACCCCAGAAACCAGCAGACAGAGCCTCCTTGTCCCTCCCTAGGCACCCCCCAAAACAGCCAGAGAGAGCCTCCTCGCCCTCCCTAGACACCCCAGAAACAGGCAGACAGAGCCTCCTCGCCCTCCCTAGACACCCCAGAAACAGGCAGACAGAGCCTCCTCGCCCTCCCTAGACACCCCAGAAACAAGCCAGACAGAGCCTCCTTGCCCTCCCTAGGCACCCCAGAAACAGCCAGAGAGAACCTTCCTCACCCTCCCTAGACACCCCAGAAACAGACAACAGAGCCTCCTCGCCCTCCCTAGACACCCCAGAAACAGGCAGACAGAGCCGCCTCGCCCTCCCTAGACACCCCAGAAACAGGGAGACAGAGCCTCCTCGCCCTCCCTAGACACCACGCAGAAACAGCAGACAGAGCCATCCTCGCCCTCCATAGGCACCCCAAGAAACGCCAGAGAGAGCCCCCTTGCACTCCCTAGGCACCCAGAAACAGCCAGGCAGAGCCTCCTCGCCCTCCCTAGCACTCCAGAAACAGACAGGCCTCCTCGCCCTGCCCTAGAGGACACCCGCAGAAACAGACAGACAGAGCCTCCTCGCCCTCCCTAGACACCCCAGAAACAGCCAGACAGAGCCTCCTCGCCCTCCCTAGGACACCCCAGAAACAGCCAGACAGAGCCTCCTCGCCCTCCCTAGGCACTCCAGAAACAGACAGACAGAGCCTCCTCGCCCTCCCTAGGTACCCCAGAAACAGCCAGACAGAGCCTCCTTGCCCTCCATAGGCACCCCAGAAACAGCCAGACAGAGCCTCCTTGCCCTCCCTAGGCACCCCAGAAACAGACAGAGCCTCCTCATCCTCCCTAGGCACCCCAGAAACAGCCAGAGCCTCCTCACCCTCCCTAGGCACGCCAGAAACAGCCAGACAGAGCCTCCTCGCCCTCCCTAGACACCCCAGAAACAGGCAGAGCCTCCTCGCCCTCCCTAGACACCCCAGAAACAGACAGAGCCTCCTCGCCCTCCCTAGGCACCCCAGAAACAGCCAGAGAGAGCCTCCTTGCCCTCCCTAGGCACCCTAGAAACAGCCAGAGAGAGCCTCCTCGCCCTCCCTAGGCACCCCAGAAACAGCCAGACAGAGCCTCCTCGCCCTCCCTAGGCACCCCAGAAACAGCCAGACAGAGCCTCCTCGCCCTCCCTAGGCACCCCAGAAACAGCCAGACAGAGCCTCCTCGCCCTCCATAGGCACCCCAGAAACAGCCAGACAGAGCCTCCTCGCCCTCCCTAGGCACCCCAGAAACAGCCAGAGCCTCCTCGCCCTCCCTAGGCACCCCAGAAACAGCCAGACAGAGCCTCCTCGCTCTACCCAGGCACCCCAGAAACGGCCAGACAGAGCCTCCTCATCTTCCCTAGGCACCCCAGAAACAGCCAGACAGAGCCTCCTCGCCCTCCCTAGGCACCCCAGAAACAGCCAGACAGAGCATCCTCGCTCTACCCAGGCACCCCAGAAACAGCCAGACAGAGCCTCCTCACCTCCCTAGGCACGCCAGAAACAGCCAGACAGAGCTCCTCGCTCTACCTAGGCACCCCAGAAACAGCCAGACAGAGCCTCCTCGCTCTACCTAGGCACCTCAGAAACAGCCAGACAGAGCTTCCTCACCCTCCATAGGCACCCCAGAAACAGCCAGACAGAGCCTCCTCATTCTCCCTAGACACCCCAGAAACAGAGCCAGACAGAGCCTCCCCGTCCTCCCTAGACACCACAGAAACAGCCAGACAGAGCCTCCTCATCCTCTCTAGACACCCTAGAAACAGCCAGATAGAGCCTCCTCATCCTCCCTAGACACCCCAGAAACAGAGCCTCCTCATCCTCCCTAGACACCCCAGAAACAGCCAGACAGAGCCTCCTCGCCCTCCCTAGGCACCCCAGAAACAGCCAGACAGAGCCTCCTCGCCCTCCCAGGCCCTACCCGGTGTTTCATAAAGTCCTTGTCGGGACATGCTAGAAGTTGTCATGGGTTTGGTGTGTCTGGTTATTACTTCCCATCAAGATGGAAGACACTTGAGAATAGGAAAGCTCTGCTTGGGGGAGATGCTCATGGGCAAGGTAGGACTTCAGATCTCAGCTCTCCACTGACTCAGCTAAGCACTCTTCCCTCTGCCTTCAGAGATACTAAGAGGAAGACAGGCATGCACAGCTGGAGCCTGGGATTTGTTGCTCTGTATCGAGTCATGAAAGAGCCTTTATTTCCATGGGGGAATTTTTACACCTCTGGGCCCATCTCTCTTCTTTTTTTTTTTTTTTTTTTTTTTTTTTTTTTTTTTTTTTTTTGTTTTTTTTTTTTTGTATTTTTGAGACAGGGTTTCCCTTTAGTCCCAGCTGGCCTGGAGCTCACTCTGTAAACCAGGCTGGCCTTAAACTCACAGTGAACTCACAGAGATCTACCTGCCTCTGCCTCCTGAGTGCTGGGATTAAAGGCATGTGCCACCATGCCCGGCACTAAAGATGGTTCTTAGCCACCGTGTAGATGCTGGGAATCCAACCCAGGTCCTCTGCAAGAGCAGCCAGTGCTCTTAACCACTGAGCCATCTCTCCAGCCCCCAGGCCCATTTCTTATCTCGTGTTCGGAAGGACAAGAACAGAAGCCATGGCCTCTGAGCTTAATGGACCTGCACCCCAGAGAAAGTCTGGAGTTACACGGCTTCATGCCCAATAAGTCCAGAGCTAGACTTAAATGTCATGATAGTGTGTGGACTATTACTTCAAAGACAGGTGCCACTGGGCTTAGTGGACTATTACTTCAAAGACAGGTGCCACTGGGCTTAAATAGAGGGTTCCCTGGAGGGTACCTCACAAATTGGATGGAACTTGGAAAGAACCCAGAAAGAAGAAATGGGATTCACAATAACGTTTCACCCCAAAGAAGGTCCCCTTCTGAGGTGCTGGGGGGTTGGGACTACAGTGTCTGAACATGGAGTGAGAAGTGAGGGACACAGCCCATTAGATGTGGGTAAGTGGGAATTTAATCCTGTCGATGCCAACTCTATAGCTTCCAAATATAGCAATATAGGCAACAAAAGAAGGTGGCTGCTTTTCATGAACTGAAACTTGTACTCATGACTCCAGTAGATAGAGGTTGTATCAAGTTCCAAATGGTCTCCTGTCTGGAAACAGAATTCCTAGACCATCCAAGTGATGACCAACCTACAGCAGGACAAGGCTTGAGAATCCCACCCGAAGCCTGAGAGAGAGCCCACAGGTGCAAGGAAGGAGTCTGTGCCCTCTGTGGACACTTGAAAACATGCAGAGTTACTTAAAGTTGGGGAGGGTGATAGCTCAGTCAGCAAGATGTTTGCTGTGCCAACTTGAATAGCTGAGTTCAAGCTCTACAACTGGGCATGGAAGTGCACACTGTAATCCCAGGACTGGGGAGGTGCAGACAAGTGATCCCTTGGCTTGCTGGCTGACCAGCTTAGCCTTATCAGGCAAGCTCCAGACTAGCAGACCTTACCTCCAAACCATGATGGGCAGTGCCTGGGGAGGAATGGCACTCGGGGCTGACCTCGACCTTCCACATACTTGTACGCACACATACATGCATGCACATGTGTGCACACACAAAAGTATTTAAACTTCTCTGGAAATCTTATTCTAAACTAGATTTTCATTAACTAAGTTCTTTTAATTACCTATGGCCTTCATTGATTATTGACCATGACCTGATGGCTTTTCTCACCAACAGTGCCTTCTGGGAGTGAAAGTTCAGAGCTGCCAGAAGCAACAGAAATGTACTCTGGAGAGCGTTTAGCGAAAATACAGTGCTGAACACAGATGCTCGGGAGTGAGGTTCCTTACCATGACAAGAAAGTCAAAGCAGGAAAACCTACGAATTAGTGAAGATGAAAAGACAAGCTGGGGGGGGCGCGTTTTGAAATCCACGGAGAAGTAGCCAAGAGGAAAGCAATGTGCAGGGTCCTTCCAGAAGGTGTGGGACCCGCCTGTCCCTGTTCAAGTTAAGGCATCAGTTGCAATTGGCCAGGCTTTCACAGACATTAAGCACACGTGCCTGGGGTTGCATGCACACTCTGCCTTCTCCAATCAGTCCCTTTGTCAATCTCAACAGGCTGCTTTTTGCTGCTTCTACCCACCACTTCCCTGCTGTAAAATTTCATTGCTGGAGAATTAAAAGAAACACTTATTTTTGTCCTTTCATTATACAAGTCAGTGGACAATCTATTGTTAACTACAGATTCAGAACACGGTGACACCCAAGTGTTACCCAGGACAGGATAAGAGAAACATTCAGTGAACGAACATTGAGACCCCACTACTAAGGCCTGAGGATGGAGAGTGGCCAAACGGCAACCAAAGGATTTCCAGAGTAGGCAGGGGAGGGTGAGCAGAGGCCACACACAGCTCAGAGCAGGCAGGGGAGGGTGAGCAGAGCCCACACACAGCTCAAAGCAGGCAGGGGAGGGTGAGCAGAGCCCACACACAGCTCAGAGCAGGCAGGGGAGGGTGAGCAGAGCCCACACACAGCTCAGAGCAGGCAGGGGAGGGTGAGCAGAGCCCACACACAGCTCAGAGCAGGCAGGGGAGGGTGAGCAGAGCCCACACACAGCTCAGAGCAGGCAGGGGAGGGTGAGCAGAGCCCACACACAGCTCAGAGCAGGCAGGGGAGGGTGAGCAGAGCCCACACACAGCTCAGAGCAGGCAGGGGAGGGTGAGCAGAGCCCACACACAGCTCAGAGCAGGCAGGGGAGGGTGAGCAGAGCCCACACACAGCTCAGAGCAGGCAGGGGAGGGTGAGCAGAGCCCACACACAGCTCAGAGCAGGCAGGGGAGGGTGAGCAGAGCCCACACACAGCTCAGAGCAGGCAGGGGAGGGTGAGCAGAGCCCACACACAGCTCAGAGCAGGCAGGGGAGGGTGAGCAGAGCCCACACACAGCTCAGAGCAGGCAGGGGAGGGTGAGCAGAGCCCACACACAGCTCAGAGCAGGCAGGGGAGGGTGAGCAGAGCCCACACACAGCTCAGAGCAGGCAGGGGAGGGTGAGCAGAGCCCACACACAGCTCAGAGCAGGCAGGGGAGGGTGAGCAGAGCCCACACACAGCTCAGAGCAGGCAGGGGAGGGTGAGCAGAGCCCACACACAGCTCAGAGCAGGCAGGGGAGGGTGAGCAGAGCCCACACACAGCTCAGAGCAGGCAGGGGAGGGTGAGCAGAGCCCACACACAGCTCAGAGCAGGCAGGGGAGGGTGAGCAGAGCCCACACACAGCTCAGAGCAGGCAGGGGAGGGTGAGCAGAGCCCACACACAGCTCAGAGCAGGCAGGGGAGGGTGAGCAGAGCCCACACACAGCTCAGAGCAGGCAGGGGAGGGTGAGCAGAACCCATACACAGCACAGAGGACCCTGCGTCTGTACACATAGATCCAGGGTAACATGTGCACCCAGAAGGGGAACCTTGTCACACTCGGCTGTGCGTGAAAGTGTCCTGGAGGCGATGCTGAGTGTCTACTAGCATTAACTAGATCACAGATGAACAAGCTTTTTCTATAAATGCATAATAATAAAATATATTTTGCCTTATACGTCTCTTTCATAATCAGCCCTGCCTTTGCAGTATACACAATGCACCTATAGAAAGAATTCAGTGTGATTGTTCTAGTTAATATTTATGAATATTAACATTTACATTTCACTCACTGCTTTATATTGAAAACACTATTATACTTATGATTTTTTTTTTTGTCTTTTTGAGACAGGGTCTCTCTTTAGCCCCAGCTGTCCTGGAACTCACTCTGTAGACCAGGCTGGCCTTGAACTCACAAAGATCTGCCTGCCTCTGCCTCTCAAGTGCTAGGATTAAAGGCGTGCGCCACCACGCCCAGCACACTTCTGATTTTGTTTTTAAACCGTTAGAAAATACAAATGGGGCTGGAGAGATGGCTCAGCGCTTAAGAGCGCCGACTGCTCTTGCAGAGGACCCAGGTTCGATTCCCAGCACCCACATGGCGGCTAAGAACCATCTTTGACTCCAGTTCCAGGAGAATCCCACCCTGTCTTCTGAGCTCTGAGGCATTGCACGACACAGGTGCACCAACCTGCATGCAGACAGTACACTCATAAACATATAAAATAACACCTATCTCAGCATCCACATGAAAATTCATTTGTTTGGAATGCCCTCTTCTGAAAACTTCAAGTGTGCTAGAACAATTTATACCACAAAACCACCATATTAAAAAAATAGGAGCTGGAGGGATGGGTCAGTGGTTAAGACCATTGATTGCTTTTGCAGAGGACCTGGATTTGGTTCCCAGCACCCACAGGGCAGCTAATAACTGTCCAAAACGCTAGTTCCAGAGGATCCAACACCCTCTTTGACTTCCATGGGCTTTGTATGACATGGGTGTACTTACATACATGCAGGCAATGCACATAAAAATAAAAATAAATAAAATATTAATAAATGAATTAAATACAAGAAACCTGACTATCCTGGCCACAAGAATGAGGATGGTGGGGAGTAGCCATAGACAAGTATGTTGCCCTAGCTGAGTTACTAGCCTCTAGATTTCACTCTCTTTATCCTGAAAATGGAGGGTTAGAACTTTATCTCAAAAGTCCTGGCTGAGTCCTCTTCTTGAGTGTGACCAGCTGCTTCAGGCTCGTGCTGCCTCGACTCCCTGCTCGCCATGATGGACTGTAACTTTGAACCATGAGCTTCTGTCCTAAAATTTCATTTCTCAGATATTTTATCACAGCATCTGGAAAAGTAACTAATACATAAACATCTGCATGTATATGTATATATTTCATTATGTCTCCAAAAACATTTAACTGAGTGCCTTGTAATTTACTTGGCAGACTCACCTGTCAAGCTGCAGTTTATTTCTGGGATCCCACCATTTACCACAGGTCTGCTTAGCATGATCACTGTAGCTTCAGCCAGGATCTCCATCACTTAGTGCTGGGTATAGTGGAAGGGTAATTCCATTCAGGCGAGTGGGGCACGAGGGGCAGGACTAGCTGTCCTTGTCCCAGTGCTGGACGGACCTCAGGGCTTTGAGCATGCTTGGGGAGCTTCCCATGTTAAAAAAAAAAAAAAGTCCTGGCTGAATATTAAATTCCTCAACATAATGGTTTTTGCATGGAAATCATATAGCTTGGCTAGGGAAACAACTTAGTTGGTAGAGACTAATATGAACAAAGCTTTGGGTTCGATCCTCTGCACCTCCTATGCTGGGCATGGTGGCATACCTGTAATTCTAGCACGCAGGAGGTGGTGCAAAAAGGATCAAAAGTTCAAGGTCATCTGCCTCAACTCCATGATGAGTTTGAGGCCAAGCGGGGACTACACAAGACCTTGTCAAGAAGTGGAGACGAGTGGGGAGGAAAAGGGAAGGAAGGGAGAGAGGGGTGGAGAAGAAAACAAGAAAACAACACGACTCTTGCTCAGCTGTCCAAGTTGGGTACACTTTAGCATTTCCTACAGATATTGAAATGTACTTTTAGATTCTTATGGGAATTTTAGAAATAAGTGTGTGGATGTGAGAACCCTGCTCTCCCTTAAATGCCCTACTTCAGTCCTTATAACTAAGGCTTCCAAGACAAATTCTAATATGAGTCCAAGACAACATCTGGCCCAGGCTGCTACAGGCTGTACAGACTGTTCCCATCCTCCTCTAGTAGAGGCGGGAACTGGGAAGGTTGGTTAGTAGAGAAATCTAAGGCAAATCCATATCAGTCCTATCCAGCTGCTACGGAACTCTGCCAGGCTCATTCTAAGACAGCAGAAGGCAGTTACCACTCCAGTCAGAGAGAGTCTTCCACATCCTCAGTGCCTGGAGTCTCTGTAGGCGGGACCCTCCCATCTGTCCTTTCAGAACTTTGGCAAGCTGAGCTGGCTTCATTTAGCTTTGGGGTCTGGACTGTGGCTTCATTCGGGCTCAACAATTCCTGTTAAAGTCTGACCAGCTATTTCAAGGTCTTCTGAGCTGAGCATTCCTCCACACATCCTGCTAGGACTTGTAAGGCTCCTCGCTCCCGTGAAATCACCTTCAGTCTGGACAAGTCTGTTTAGCTGCAGCTTCCCTGCGGCTGAGTTTAGATGGGGAAACAGATTGAGCAGGCCACAGGCAGTTCTGACAGAGAAGGGAGTTCTTCCCAAGTTGCCTTCAGAAGGACTATCTTGTCCTGAGGAAGAAATGAGGTGTTCCCTTCTCTCACATTTCTCTTTAGTTCCTCTTGAAGGAGCTAAGTTGAATACAAGTTGAATTTCATATATAAACTCTACCAAATGAAACTGCCAAAGAAACAGAGCTAGGATCCTCATAGCCGAGTTTAGGTGGAAAGAAGAGAGTGCACATGAGAATGAGTCAGACTCCCATTGGCCCAGAGCTCACTATTTAGGCTAGACTAGCAGGCCAGAGCACCCCAGAGATCTATGTGTCTCTGCTTCTCTAGTGCTGGGATTACAAACAGGTCACTATGCCTAGAAGTTTAAGGGGTTCTGAAGATCAACCCTGCACTTTCCTAACTGGGCTCTCTTCCCAGCACAAAAGATTTTTTTGTGGAATTCCAATCTTTCAAATAAATTTAAAAGCCATATAAATATTTTTATATGATAATTTAAAAGTCTAAAAGAAAAAGTAAGATTGGACTAGTCAAATCGATTACAAACCCATTAATTGGACAAACTGAAAAGTCCTTCAATTTCAAACTCCCCGTTAAATTCTACAGGAAAACTAGATATTAATCATTGCTGTCCTACTACATGGTGCTTTGTGGGATTTGTGGCTTGTCTCAGTCAATGCAGCAAGTTAGCTGAGCAAATGCTGCCCCAAACACCCTCTGTGCTCAGTGTGTGATGGCAAAGGCACGGCTCCTTCTAGCCAGGAGTGCGCTTTCTAGGGTCAGAAAGCGGGCAAAGAAGCCCGACCTGTGGGGAAGACTCAAAAACAGTAGCTGAATCGGTCTAAAACTATAGTGGTGAATATGCACAAATATCAAGCAAGAATCATTTTAGAACAACTTGAGTAAAGCTGAAAGCCTATGAATTTTGTATTTGGAGACTTTGGTGACTTTATCGCCCAATGTGTAATTGTATAAAAAATGAGTATCTCTTTTGGCTCGGCTAACAGTGATTAACTGCTCTTCCCTGAGATGTTCTTCCATGAATTTCTCAGAATCCCAAATGCATCTTTCCAAGCTCAATGAGCTGAGCCACTGAAACTATGCAGGTTTGGAATAGATGGCTCTGTTCTCCTGACAGGTGAGTGCAACTGAAAACTGCTTCAGCCAACTCCTCTCCCATAAACCTTATTTGGAAGAAATTTCAAAGCACTTACACCTGCAGCTCCAGCATGATCACCTGCAGAGACCCAAGGTAAGCAAGTGAGTGGTGTATTCAAGGTGATCCCACACAAGTTAGGATTGTTCAGAGCCATGAGAACTCAAAAGACAATGTTTTACCTGCTCCCAGAAGTAGCTTGGAGTGGGATTGGAATCTCCATTTCTAAGAAACAAACCCCTCTATTTTAGCATATTTTATAAATGACAAGTGTTCAAACTTTTTAGAAATTACCAGAGAAAAAAGGAAGCAATTAGAACAGAGAACAAAATTTCTTTGCAGTATCCCAGGTGATTAAAATTGGGTTTATAGACAAATGAGAACCTTTAAGTAAAAATCCAGCTGCTTTCCTCTACATGCAAAGTGCATGTGCGAGTCATGCTTAAGTCAGAACCCGAGGCTGGTTCTTCACAATCACGTTTTCTGTAGGTTTACGAACACTCCCGTCATTTTTTTTTTTTCCTTTCTTTCGGTGCCTGGGGGAGAATGTTCTCTCTACTTAACCAACTCTCGCTTTCAGATGTGTCTTCACACGCCCTGATCGCCGCCTGGCCTCTCCACACAGACTCCAGCCCAGGTAAGTCTCACCCTCTGACAGAGCATGCTGGCTCTGGGTGGACTAAGAAACGGCATCAGTGAGGTCAGATGGTTATAGTCCTGCAGGGAAACCGCACTGGGTAAAAGTAAACAAATAAATAAATGGAGCATCATATTTTAGCATGGTTATTAGCAATTATTACTTTTACAGAACAAAAATTAATTAACATTTCTACCAAAGGTTACTGCAGCATGAGACAGAGTGTACAGGAAAAAATGGTCCATAGTGCATAGTGAGATGCCACCCAGGACTTGTAGCCTTCATGGCTGTGAGGGAATTTCAGATGACGCAGTGTTGAAATGCATAAATCTCAAAGTGTATCCTATGTATACATATGGTTATTAGATACAACTTGTCAAGCTTTAGAAAATGTTTAACCTCTTAGATCTGTCCACATTTTCTAAAGCTTTTTTTAATATACCAGATATGCATAAATATTAAATTTTAAGAAAAACTTGGTATCTGTTATAATTGAAAGGAAAATAAATGTCATAGCTCTGTATTCTTTATTCTTCACTGTGATGTTATTTAGGCAAAAAAAATCTGTTGAAATATCAAATGATTCCTAGAACATGTGAAAATAATAATATGTATTTTACAAATGAGGGAAAAGTTACATATAAGATTCTATGCAAATAGCTACTGTAGATGTATAAAATAAGTGCCATTTGAAGCATGCCAGAAACTATCTTAAGGATGAATCTATTCATTATAATTATCCCGCATGCGTGTCCTCATAGAGTTGCAGTAGTAGTAGCAGGTGAGGCCTTTGCCAGCCACTGTCCCCACATTGTTTGGAGCTGGTCACCCTGCCACGAGATGCCCCTCATGTCTTATCTGTTTCTTTGGTGTAACTTTGGAAAGGATGCTGGTTTCAGGTGAAGACTGAGAAGGTGGATGTTAGTGAACCATCAGTAATAGTAATTCCAGAAATTTGGTTATTCTTAGTTCATGTATGTTAAGACTCACGTCACCTAAGCAGCATCCACCAAACAATCACCAAACTGTATCCACTTCCTTCAGAAATACATTTACACCCTTTTCATCCAAGGAACAGATTACTATTGGTTATTAGCACCAATCACTTTAAATGTATCATTTAATCTCACCAACAAATTTAGCAGGAAAAAGAAAAGGTCAAGTGAAGCCCCTGTGAGGCTCCACAAGATATCAGCTCTGGAAAGCATGGTTTCTAGACACAGGTGCAGCTGCAGACTTCATTAAAGCCCGAGTGTGTGTGTGTGTGGTTTCAGATAACAGAAGTGGTAGTTGCCAGGCTTATGTAACACTCGTATAGTTTGAAGCCCAACTCACCTAAATTGGGAATTGGAAAATCAGGAAGAAGACAAGGAACAGTTTTAGGAAGCGAAGGATGGGATGGTAAAGCTCGTGACCAAGGGCTCTGCAGCCTCTCGTGGCACTTGTCAAGCTCAGCACTGTTGGTATTCAGGAGTTGGCTAATGCATCTCAGGGACAGCAATGTCCTGACTAGTGGACGGTGAGCAGCATCCCTTTTTCTACCCTGTAGAAACTGCCTCCTTCCGTGTTGTGCCATCCCAGAATGTGTGCTGATAATTCCAAATGGCCTCTGCCTACCCAATGTGAAACAGTGGACCTGCACTGTGAGGAACGTACCCACAACAGAGCAGGTTCCCACTCAGTGCCAGCCCCCCTGCAGGAGCAGCAGCCCCCATCTTTACAGTGCAGATCTAGAGAAACTTGGGACAGTGGTTCTCAAATCTGAGCTTCATCAGACTCACCAGGAGGGCTTTATTGAAGATGCAGAAAGCCGGGAGCCTGGAATTGGTGGTTCTGGGCTGAAACCTGAGCTTGTATTTGCATTTCTAGCAGATTGCCAGATGGGGCTGGTGCTCCAGTGTGGAGGATTCCCAGAACCTGAGAACTCTTCATCCTGAAACCAGGACCATCCCAACAAGCCCCATGACTTGATCATTGCATTATGTCCGGAGAACACACGTGGAGAGCCACCATGTAAGGCAGTAAAAACAAAGGGACAGGGTGAGAATTCAGACTTAATGGATTAGAGATCAAGGCACTGAAGAGGGCTCTTAGGTTTCTGGCTTAAGCATGTCCAGCAAGAGTTATATGATGAATTTTCACCTAAGAGCTTCATTTATTTTTGCAGTACTGGAATCAAACCCAGGACCTTGTGCATGCCAGGCAAGCACTGTACCACTGAGCTATATCTCCAACCCCTAAGATCTTTTAAAAAATCCCAGCACTCGGGAGGCAGAGGCAGGCAGATCTCTGTGAGTTCAAGCCAGCCTGGTCTACATAGCGTGTTCCAGGACAGCTGGGGCTACAGGGAGACCCTGTCTCGAAAAGACAAAAAAAATGAGCTGGGAGCCTGCCCCCTCATATTCTGATTAATTAGTATGGAATGTGACCCAAGCAACAGTTTTTTTTTAAGGTTTCCTGTTGATCCAGCAAGCAAAGCCTGGAAATCCCAGCTTTATAACCTTTCCTTATGATGGAAACTGGAACAGATATGTGGGTCAAATTAACAAGAATTAGGTAGGTGTTTTGAGCTGTATCATCAACTCTGGATACATATGAGACTCCTCTGGGGAGTTTTTAAATGCATTAACACTCAGGTTCCACCCTCAAAGATTCTGGTTTCATGGGCTTGGTTAGATATGACCATTGGTGGCTTTAAAAGTCTCCCTGGATTCAGGGCTGGAGAGATGGCCTAGCAGTTAAGAGCACCGACTGCTCTTGCAGAGGACTCGGGTTCAATCCCCAGCACCCACATGGTGGCTGAGAACCGTCTGTAACTCCAATTCCAGGAGAACTCCAGTTCCAGGGGAATCTGACACCCTCTTCTGACCTCCACAGCATTGCACGACACGTGCGGTGCACAAACCTACATGCAGACAGTACATTCATACACATAAACAAATATTTTAAAAAAGTCTCCCTGGATACATACAATGGAATAGTACTCACCCCTAAAAAGGAGAACATCTGGACAGATGCTGTAATGTGGATGACCCTTGAGGGCTTTCATTACATGAGATAAGCCAGTCATAGAAGGACAGTTATTGCATGATTCCATTTACCCAAAATCCTTGGAGTAGTTCAGTCTGTAGACAGAATGTTCAGGTAGTTGTAGCCTTTCCGATGTTCTTCCTCACTTTGACCAGAGTTCACACTTCCTGGACTGCAAGCTCCCGATGCCCCAGCCAGCTGGTTAACGACCCAGGTCTTAGTCCTGGTAAAGAGGGGAAGGGGAGAGGAAGTACAAGCCAGGTGAGAGAAAGAGAGAAAAACAAGGAAAGAGCAGACTGGAGGACAGGCAGGAGGGATTCCACGGAGGAATAACTCAAAATTTAATTCCACAGTTTATACTAGACCTTGTGAGGTATGACTGGGGGTTGGGGACAACAGAATTTACACCATATACTCCAGATCACTACAGGATGTGACAATGTTTTGCCCAAAGCATCAAAGCAGTTGGCACCAGGCAGGTTTCAAAGGCAAGCAGGAAGTCAGCAGGACTTGGCCTGAGGTGAGGGCTGGGGGTTGCCAGCTGACCTCCTACTGTGTTTCTGCCAACCGGAATCCCCACAGGTAGTTGCTGGGGTTGGGAACAGGACTTATTCAATGGATACTGTTTCCTTTTTACAACTTGAAAAGAATTCTGGAGATTGGTCATGCACTCTGAACCCAACACTTCAAAATGGTTGAGGTGGGACATTTTATGTCACACATATTTTTGCCACAGATTTTTCAAGATATTCTTAGAAGGACACCATTAAACAAAATCTTCCTAAGTGATTGGAACATGCATTCCTGGCTGCGGCCTGTTGACTTTGGGGCAGAGTGCTCAGCAGGCAGAGGAACCTGCCATAAGCAGATTGCTCTGGGGGTGATGCTGGCATGTTGTGGCCAGCTGTCTGTAAGGGAACTTATCCAGTTCACGCTAGCTTGGGATGGTCTTCTGACCACACCTGCTTCCATGTAGGTCATTCATGTTGGGAAATTTGGTGTCCGGAAGTTTATTTATACCTTTATTTTAGCTTAGAAATCAGTTTTCCCAGATAGATGGAAAAAATTCTCGAAAGTTCATTTTCATGACAGGATGTGACACATTGTGATAGCAATGAAGCTTTCTTCCCCAAACCTCGCTGCAGAAGGCACTCTACTCCAGCCGTCAGTGCTGCAGTTCTACCTCCTTTCTAAGTCCTTGGAACTCTACAATCTGCACCCATCCCACCCTCCAACCAGGACAGTTTGGCCTGGAGTTGGCAACAGACTTCCAGTTTGGAATCTTCCCTATGAATCAGTTTCCTAAAGAGGAAGGTCATGGCATTTCCTGTACAACACTTAACTGTCCTCAGTAACCCAGAGTCAAGGTCATTTCAAGCCCCTGTCACAAGCCATTTGCAGATCAGAATCTTACTGAATTCAGACTCTTTGCTTATAAATTATGTTTTCAAACTGAGCTTGTTTTTCCCCATCTTAGATTAAAAGGACAGCCTACCTTGCCAATCTTTCTGCATTTTTGGACAGAATAAAGCATGCGGGTAGAAGTTCTGAATCCAGGACAACATTAGGATAGGAGATTTCACCTTAGCAAAAGTCTATCTGGACAGCTGGCCACAAAAAGGCAACAAGAAAAAGGCAACAAGAAAGAACCACCTATAGATGTGCTCGGGATCAGAGGGCCTGCCTGTTAGGCCTTCTGAAGGCTCCCCTCTGCATTCTCTAGAAGGCTTGCCCAGCCTTTTGATATTGTGACACTATGTTGTCATCTACAAAGTTCACACTAGGAAACTGCACAATCAAGCTACCAAAATTTGCCATAAAATTTAATGTTTTAAGTAAGTTTGTGATTTTGAGCTGGAACATAGTCATAGCTATCTTGGGGCACATGTGACTATGGGCCACAGGTTAGACATGCCTGCTGGGTCTTCATAACATTTTATGTAGGGTCATTAGTCCCAAATTACAGATTCTTGTAACAAATAAAGTAAGGCCTAATTCTCAGTGAATCCTTTTATTCTGACCTTGGACTTCTGAAATAAACCCTAGGTTTTTTAAACAGCTTAGATTGCAGAATGGGAAGTTTGCCTAAAATCAGGCATTTCAAATCCCCTTTTAAATACTGTCCTGATGGCTGGCCTTTGAATTCAGGAAATTGGCATTTAAGGCACAGAAAACAGAATAAGAAGAGGGTTAAGAAAGCAAGAAGTGCCACATCTGATGGAATGCAGAGAGGGATAAGGGGCCAGACTGCATACAAGGATAAGGATAATGTGCGTGAGAGGATAAGAAGTTAAGAGCACCGACTGCTCTTGCAGAGGACCCGGGTTCGATTCCCAGTACCCGCATGGTGGCTGAGAACTGTCTTTAACTCTAGTTCCAGGGGAATCTGACACCCTCTTCTGACCTCCACAGCATTGCACGACACGGGTGCACAAACCTACATGCAGACAGTACATTCATACACATAAACAAATATTTTAAAAAAGTCTCCCTGGATACATACAATGGAATAGTACTCACCCCTAAAAAGGAGAACATCTGGACAGATGCTGTAATGTGGATGACCCTTGAGGGCTTTCATTACATGAGATAAGCCAGTCATAGAAGGACAGTTATTGCATGATTCCATTTACCCAAAATCCTTGGAGTAGTTCAGTCTGTAGACAGAATGTTCAGGTAGTTGTAGCCTTTCCGATGTTCTTCCTCACTTTGACCAGAGTTCACACTTCACTGGACTGCAAGCTCCCTGATGCCCCAGCCAGCTGGTTAACGACCCAGGTCTTAGTCCTGGTAAAGAGGGGAAGGGGAGAGGAAGTACAAGCCAGGTGAGAGAAAGAGAGAAAGAACAAGGAAAGGACAGACTGGAGGACAGGCAGGAGGGATTCCACGGAGGAATAACTCAACTTTAATTCCACAGTTTATACTAGACCTTGTGAGGTATGACTGGGGGTTGGGACACACAGAATCTTACACCGTATACTCCAGATCACTACAGGAATATGACAATGTTTTGCCCAAAGCATCAAAGGCAGTGGCACCAGGCAGGTTTCAAAGGCAAGCAGGAAGTCAGCAGGACTTGGCCTGAGGTGAGGGCTGGGGGTTGCCAGCTGACCTCCTACTGTGTTTCTGCCAACCGGAATCCCCACAGGTAGTTGCTGGGGTTGGGAACAGGACTTATTCAATGGATACTGTTTCCTTTTTACAACTTGAAAAGAATTCTGGAGATTGGTCATGCACTCTGAACCCAACACTTCAAAATGGTTGAGGTGGGACATTTTATGTCACACATATTTTTGCCACAGATTTTTCAAGATATTCTTAGAAGGACACCATTAAACAAAATCTTCCTAAGTGATTGGAACATGCATTCCTGGCTGCGGCCTGTTGACTTTGGGGCAGAGTGCTCAGCAGGCAGAGGAACCTGCCATAAGCAGATTGCTCTGGGGGTGATGCTGGCATGTTGTGGCCAGCTGTCTGTAAGGGAACTTATCCAGTTCACGCTAGCTTGGGATGGTCTTCTGACCACACCTGCTTCCATGTAGGTCATTCATGTTGGGAAATTTGGTGTCCGGAAGTTTATTTATACCTTTATTTTAGCTTAGAAATCAGTTTTCCCAGATAGATGGAAAAAATTCTCGAAAGTTCATTTTCATGACAGGATGTGACACATTGTGATAGCAATGAAGCTTTCTTCCCCAAACCTCGCTGCAGAAGGCACTCTACTCCAGCCGTCAGTGCTGCAGTTCTACCTCCTTTCTAAGTCCTTGGAACTCTACAATCTGCACCCATCCCACCCTCCAACCAGGACAGTTTGGCCTGGAGTTGGCAACAGACTTCCAGTTTGGAATCTTCCCTATGAATCAGTTTCCTAAAGAGGAAGGTCATGGCATTTCCTGTACAACACTTAACTGTCCTCAGTAACCCAGAGTCAAGGTCATTTCAAGCCCCTGTCACAAGCCATTTGCAGATCAGAATCTTACTGAATTCAGACTCTTTGCTTATAAATTATGTTTTCAAACTGAGCTTGTTTTTCCCCATCTTAGATTAAAAGGACAGCCTACCTTGCCAATCTTTCTGCATTTTTGGACAGAATAAAGCATGCGGGTAGAAGTTCTGAATCCAGGACAACATTAGGATAGGAGATTTCACCTTAGCAAAAGTCTATCTGGACAGCTGGCCACAAAAAGGCAACAAGAAAAAGGCAACAAGAAAGAACCACCTATAGATGTGCTCGGGATCAGAGGGCCTGCCTGTTAGGCCTTCTGAAGGCTCCCCTCTGCATTCTCTAGAAGGCTTGCCCAGCCTTTTGATATTGTGACTCAGTGTGGTCATCTACAAAGTTCACACTAGGAAACTGCACAATCAAGCTACCAAAATTTGCCATAAAATTTAATGTTTTAAGTAAGTTTGTGATTTTGAGCTGGAACATAGTCATAGCTATCTTGGGGCACATGTGACTATGGGCCACAGGTTAGACATGCCTGCTGGGTCTTCATAACATTTTATGTAGGGTCATTAGTCCCAAATTACAGATTCTTGTAACAAATAAAGTAAGGCCTAATTCTCAGTGAATCCTTTTATTCTGACCTTGGACTTCTGAAATAAACCCTAGGTTGTATAAACAGCTTAGATTGCAGAATGGGAAGTTTGCCTAAAATCAGGCATTTCAAATCCCCTTTTAAATACTGTCCTGATGGCTGGCCTTTGAATTCAGGAAATTGGCATTTAAGGCACAGAAAACAGAATAAGAAGAGGGTTAAGAAAGCAAGAAGTGCCACATCTGATGGAATGCAGAGAGGGATAAGGGGCCAGACTGCATACAAGGATAAGGATAATGTGCGTGAGAGGATAAGAAGGTCACATTGATGAAATAAACAAGAATCCACTAGGAAACACCTTGAAGGACAGAATGTCAAAAACAGTCTCATTTGTAAATGCATGAAAAATGTTTTTACACTCGCCACTGTGCAACAACAAAAAATAAATAATAGAATTTTTTTCTTCTTTAAGCTGACAAAGATTTGAAATTCATTATACTTAATATTGACAAGGGCTTAGGCCCAGAGTTGATCCCACAGTCTCTTGTGAGAGTGTCAGTTGGGACAAACTTTCTGCATAGCAGCTGGACAGTAACATCAAAAGCTTTATACAGGGACTGGAGAGATGGCTCAGCAGTTAAGATCATTGGGGCTCTTCCAAAGGACCTAGGTTCAATTCCCAGCAACCATGTGGTGTATAACAACTGTCCATAACTCCAGTTCCAGCGAATCTGATGCCCTCTTCTGACCTCCATGGGCATTGCATGACACAGGTGCACCTACCTACATGCAGGCAATACAATCATACACATAAAATAAAAATAATAAATACATTTTTGGGTCTTTTTGAGACAGGGTCTCCCTGTAGCCCCAACTGGTGTGGAACTTGCTATGTAAACCAGGCTGGCTTTGAACTCAAAGAGATCCACCTGCTTTTGCTTCCTGAGTGCTAGAATTAAAGGCCTGTGCCACCACACCCAGAATAAATAAAATATTTTTTTAAATCTTTATATGCATAGACACACACATGCATTATACATGTAGTATGTACACTTGCATGTCTGTATGTGTACATGTACATCCATACACATATGCTCTCTCTGTACACATGCATATCTATATATTCACATATGCACTCACACCATTTGATCCATTATTTCCACTCCATTTAATATATCCTAGGGAATAGTTTAAATAAAGATTTAGCAGAAATATTTATAATATGAAAATATTTAAAAGAAAGTATCCATCATCAATGAGATTCAGAGGAATATTATGCTGTAATTTAAAAGTTACTCAACAGCAATTTGCTTACTCTCTTCTCAGCCACCGAGGGCCTTGTATTGGGGCTTCTCACAGCAGTCTCTTGGCACGGAGGGAGGTCCCTTTCCTGACCCTTGCAGCCGAATCTATTAATACAAAGGGAAGAGACACAGCTTTGGTTTTTCAAAGGTACTAAACCATCTTAAGGATCCTTACTAAACTAAAAATCTTGATTTAAGCACTCTGTTGTTGGTTCAAAAAGATGTCTGGCATTTATTCATTTGGAAAATTTTTATGTGCCAGGACAACAAAGAACATAGCAAAATATCAACTTCTTTTCTCTAGGTGATAGTACTATAGGTAATATTTTCTTCATTCTGCCTATCCTCTTGAATTTCTATTTTTCTACAATAAGTATGTATTCACTGTGCATATTTTTAAAATTCTAAATAAAAATGGGCAAAAGTAAGATAAATGCAAAGAAAATACTATTTCATGTTGTTTACTGAAAAAATATTAAAATCAACACTGGGCATGGTGGTGCTCATCTTTATTCCAGCCTGAGGAAGGCAGAAGCAGGCAAATCATGCAAGATCAAGGCCAGCCTGGTCCACACAGTGACTTCCAGGTGGGCTTGGACTAGAACAATCCCATATATATGGAATCTTTATATATATAATATATATTATGTATATATGCAGTATATATTTTTATGTACTCTTATTTTTAAAGAACTGGGCACTGTGGACTTTTTGTATCACTAAAGGGTCAGAGCAATTAAATGCGAAGGCTTTTAAATCATATTTTATGATGTCCATGGCTGATTGTATCTGTACTCACTTTAGCCCTCTTTTGACCTAGCATAATTGACTTTACTCCTTCACTGATGAAAGAATGCAATTCAACTGACCTTTATTCTACAACTTGGTAAGTACCAGCTGTCAAAATCCATTTTCTAGTTGAAATGAATTGTTCTAAAACATTTAGTAGAAGTCTATTTTAAGCATATAAATGTTTGTTGTATGGCCATCTTTATATGACTCTTCTGTTCTAGACTTGTGTAAAACAACTGGAAAAGCATGCAGAGAACTACTTGGTAGCTACACGTGGCTGTTTTAATCACCCCTTAATTTATCAGCACATAGTAATCAAATTAAGATGCCAAATTAGCACCAAATTGTTTTGGATTCTTAATTTACAAATACAATGCATTTCATTTTCAAAATGGCTCAGCTTTGAATGCAACATTTCTCCCAGTGATGAAATCCCGTGAAGAATTCTCTGACAAAATTCTCTCATCTAAGGAGGCAGTGGCCAGATTCTTCATGCTTCTGCTGTCGCTAATAAACTGAGAGTAATAACAGAGAAGATGTTGCCACAATTGTTCCCTTTGATCCTAGCTTTTCTGTAATAGTCTGTCCCCTGGATACTGAGTCCTAACTAAATTGGTTCAAAGCTTCATGCTAAACTTCCTCAGGGCAGCAAACTTTCAGGATCTTGCTGCTTATTTTGACCATTCCCAAACCCTGAGGTAATTTCCCCATTACATTGTGGTAATGGAGGATAGAAACACTCCAGATGGTGAGCGCTCATTTGCACTCTGCTGGAAATTCCTTGCATGGGAGAATGAGACACAGAGGCCAGTGGGAGCAGAGGCACTAAGCATCTGGGGCCCTCAGGTTAGTTCTGTATCCCGGAGGCTTGGCCAGGGCCTCAGATCATCAAAAAAGGCATTTCAGTTCGCAGCTGCCTTGGGCGTTCCCCTTGGAAACTAAACCAGTTTCCAAAACCAGAAGAGGCCACAGACACTGACTCCATCTTCTCCCAGCTCTGTCCCTTACATGTGGCAAGGGCCCACACCAATATATGGTTACCATGAGATTGTGAGATCCCTCCTCAGGTAGTGGGAAGCCCTCCTTCCAAGAGAAAAACCTTCAAAACTAAATTACCTTAGAAAAAGACTCACTGTAGTGGGATGTGGATTCCTAAATTTAACTTATCCTAATCAAAACCAAGTCTCTAGGGTTGCCCAAGGTCAAACTTCTGAGGAAAATGACACATATATCTTTGGTGTGGGCATTTTCTGATTTGCACTTTGCCCACATGTCACAGTTGGGCATGTTCTGGTTGGCCTTCATATAAATACTGGAGCCTATCTAAATGCTGTGAGGATTCCATCTGAGGAAGAGAGGAGAATGAATCATCAAGTTCATTGCCTCCCCCATGTGTGGGATTACATGCAAAGTGAGAACTTTATCTAACATGCACTTTTGTCACCTATGACTTCTAAATGTGTGTGTGTGTGTGTGTGTGTGTGTACGCACTGTGTGCTGTCATCCTCTAAAACTCTGAAACAAACTCTAGTGTATTTGAAAGCATCAAACACAGGAAGGAAAACTGTACCAGCATGCAAAATTATTGAACAGGAAAGCTCAATGACTGTAGTTACTTCTACAAAGTGATTCTCCACCTTATAGAAAATCCACTACACATTTTGATTTAAGTCTTAATATTTCATTTCTAAATTCATTTTAATAGTGTTCTATCTTCATCTATGCCATTTTCAAGGAATGCATTATTGTTCAATGACATAAACATATTTACCCTGACTCAAGCCCAACCTATTGCTAATGGGATAATCTGGCAATTGACAGCCTGAGCCCCAGAAAGATCACATCAAGTCTGAATTCAGACATGAAGCTTTAGTTATCTATGTTTCTAGCCATTTTGTGTGAAGTATGGTAGACTAAAAGTTCATATCTGCACTTGTACTAATGCAGGAATAATCATTCAAAGTCCTGGGATGTTTTTCTAAAAAGTATTCATCTGATTTCAACAAGTTCGGCCAAGTCAGGTTATAAAAACATGCTAATTCTCCATGGCAACAACTCTAGTACAATAATTCAGGATACAACTTGTCTAAAAGAATAAATCCCTGTAAGGGAAATCTTAGTTAATCCACACATACCATCAACAAAACTGTTACAGCTGACCTTGTTTTTAAAGTCTCTGTTTATGGGAGTCCAAACTTCACGATAGCAATTGATTCTGAGTACCATATCCAGGAAATGAAAAGATGAGGACTTAAGTTCTTCAATTAATAAAAAGGAAAATTCACAGTAATCAGTTAGTGTAATTTGTTGTACCACAAAAAATATAGCATGCAGTTAAGTTTCTGCACACAAGTATCTCAAAGAAAGAAATATTATTGTTTTGATTTACAGTAATAATCTTTGGTACAGATAGACAACTCCCTGTTCCAATAGTATTCTGTAACTATGGGAGGGGAGACATTATATATTATTCTTAGTTATAGAATTCATTATCTATCTATGAATTCTTTGTGCCTCATACTAGACACAGAATAAGCAGATTCATAGATTAGTTTATATAAGAATGAGTGCTTCAGAGAAAAAGCATGATTTTCAGTAGCCTAGGGTTTGAGAGGTCTGAATGAAAGCAAGAAATCCATTAACTATAAAACAAATCCATGGAAAAAATCCTCTCTTTTGTAACTGAGAATTATGAGGAAAAGCAAAGCTTACTTCACAGCACAGCAATTAGTTTTCATTATAAGCCACCCCTCTGGCTCTTCTCAAGTAAACCTCGACATAAATTGTAATGTCTCGGGCTGGAGAGATAGCCTAGCGGTTAAGAGCACCGACGCTCTTGCAGAGGACCCGGGTTCGATCCCCAGCACCCACATGGCGGCTAAGAACCGTCTGTAACTCCAATTCCAGGAGAACTCCAGTTCCAGGGGAATCCGAGACCCTCTTCTGACCTCCGCGGCATTGCACGACACGGGTGCACAGACCTGCATGCAGACAATACATTCATACACATGCAAAAATAAATAATAATAATAAAAAAATTTTTTTTAATTGTAATGTCTCAAGGGAAAGGCACCCAAGATCAGATGGAATGTAGGTCACGTGCATGTTATCTTAGTGTCAGACGTACTTGCTTCAACACTCAGAGGCGATTTTCTTTATTTGAAGAGTCTGTCTACTTTTTATTTAGAAATCATTATAAGTTCACACACAGTTATGAGAAATGGTACAGAGAGACCTGTGTACCCTTCACCCAGCTTTCCTTCCTCAGTGGTAACATCTTGCATAACTAGTGTACGATGTCATGACCAGGGAATTAACACTGATGCAATCACTGCCTTATTCAAATTTCATAAGGATTATTTTGGAGGGGGGTATATCTGTTCATGCATGTGCCCCTGTATGTGAAAGTCTTAGGTTGACATCAAATGTCTTCCTAATTCCTCTTCACCTTAGTTTTGTGAAAGAGTCTCTCACACTAAACCTGGAGCCCCAGGGATCCTCTGTTTCTTCCTTCCCTTACCCTCAGCACTGTGGTTACAGCTTTTTTGTGGGTACTGGGTTACAGATTCAGGTCTTCCTGTGACATCTCCCCACCTCCAGATTTCACCATGTACTCATATATGTAGATGTATTTTATTCTGTGCAGTGTTATCACATACAGAGTTGTGTGGTGATCACTAGCTATAGTCATGATACAGAAGTTTCATCACCTCAAAGATCCCTAGTACTACTCTTTTATTGCTAGTCCTTTCTCCTTGCCTCCCTAGCCTCCAGCAATCACAGATCTGCTTTCCAACTGTGTAAATAGGTCACTGGAAGCGTAGCATACAACCTTTCTTAATCAGCACAATTCCTTTGAGGTTCATCTATGTTGTATCACTGGTTATTCATGCTTTGCCCCTCTTTCTTGCTAAATTTTACACTACATTATGGAGATATAATAATCTGTTGGCCATTCACCCATTGAAGAACATCTGGATCGTTTCCAGGTTTTTGGCAATTGTAAATACAGATGTTATGGATGTTTGTATTCAGGGTTTTGTGTGAATATAAGTTGTAATTTGTCTGGGATAGATATCCCAGGACACAGCTCTTTAGTTGTATGATAATCACAGCTTTGCAAGAAGCTACCACACTTTTCCCCAGAGCGCCTGTAAACATTTTATATTCCTGCTAGAAATGTATGAGGGATCCATCCTCCCTCAACATCTGGGTTATCCTTGGTTTTTATTTTGCCTATTTTAGTAGGTATATAAGAATATCTTACTGTGATATGACTTTCATTAATTTAAGAGCTAAAATGTGCTTATTTACCATCAGTATATCTTCCTTGGTGAAATATCTGTCGGTGTTGTTCACCATTTCCTCACTATTACTGTGCTGTTGGGCTTCCTTCCTTCCTTTCTTTCATTGTTGTTACAGTACTGAGGATCCAAGCCACCTGCTAGGCAAATACTCTGCCACTGAGCTACACCCCACCTCTAATTGATGTACACATGTGTGGTGTAAGTACACGTATGTGCAGGTGCATCCATGGAGGCCAGAGCAGGATATCTGGTGTCCTGCTCAATCTATATCAGCCTTTAATCCCTTGAGACAGGGTTCTCACCGAACGTGGGGCTAGGCTGGTGGCCAGCAAGCCCCAACAATCCTCCCAACTCTACCACCCATGCATGTGGCCTCTGCATGGCCATACATGGCTGCTAAGCTCTTCCTGCTTATACAGCAGGAACTCTTACCCACTGAGCCATCTCTCCAGTGCTTCCTGTTGGTTTTTATTTCATTTACTATTTTTTTTTTTTTTGTCTTTTCGAGAGAGGGTCTCCCTGTAGTCCTAGCTGTCCTGGAACTCACTCTGTAGACCAGGCTGGCCTTGAACTCACAAAGATCCGCCTGCCTCTGCCTCCCAAGTGCTAGGATTAAAGGCGTGCGCCACCACGCCCGGCTTCATTTACTATTTTATTTAAGATTTATACATGCATACAATGTACTTGGATCACATCTGTTCCTCCACATCTATTCCCTCCCCTCCAATTCTTCCCTTATCCCCTCCCCACCATTTTCCCTCCTAACTCATATACTTTCTCTTTTTTGTGTGTGATCTTCTCGGTTTATTGATAATTCCCCAAAAGTAATAGAGTGTTATGATTGGGCAATACAACTATTAATTTGGTAAAAGCTACATTTCTTAGCTTTCTAATTTTTTTATTTGACCAGTTAGTAAACACAAGCAATAATCATAAGGAGTATCCATGGAAACCCAATTAGCAAACTTCTGAGTCTGATTCTTGTACATCCCAGGGTCCCCAAGTCTAGTTGGAGAGGTTTGCCTACACAAACATGGTGATCAAATAAAAGTCCAGTCCATTTATGCTGTGACCTCACAATTCACCCCCCTTCTTTAGCACTGACAATCTGATACATCTCTTTTAAAATACCAATGGAATCTACTTAGTGCAGCCTTATGTGCATGGGTGTAGTCACTTCCGCTGGAACTTGGGCCGCGTCTCAGGGCCAGCATCCATGAAGAAAATGGACTTTCCCTCCTGCAACAACCATCAACTGTCAATAGCTCCCCAGCTGGGAGTAAGACTTCATCCGCTCCTCCCCCAGCCATGCCCAGATGGTGGCTGGCTTGATCTTGCATATGCCTTATATCGTGCATCCCAACTGCTGTGAATGTATGTGTAGGACTGTGCCGCGATATCTGGCAAATACTGTTTTACTACAGACATCTGTTCCCTCTGGCTCATACAATCCTTCTGCCCCTGAGCCACGATGATCCTTGAGCCTTTGTAGGGCAAAGGGTGGTCCAATTGGCTTTTTAATGCTGAGCTTTGTGATCTCTTCATATGTGGGGCTGCTGACCCTACAGTTGAATGGGCTGAAGAGGGGACGCACACGTGGGGCTGGTGGCCCTGTGGCCAAACACACAGCTGAGGGACTGATGGTCCCACAGCCAAACACAAGGTGAGAGAGCTGCTGGTTCCCACAACCAAATGAGCTGAGAGTCAGCTGTGGGGTTGATGGCCCCACAATCAAACACATTCACAGTAACAGCCTGGGGATCACATCAAATGGTGTGAATCTGTGAAGTCTATAGCTTAAATAGGTCTGGGATGGGCAACCTTTACATCCTATGGGCCCACCTCCCAGCGACCACTCCTAAACCTCTGTACCATTACATGTCATCCCAGCCCCTGAGGTGCATCCAGAAAGGGACATCCAGACAAACAAGTCGGATCATGACACCAAGCAAGTGCTAACATAGCATTGCTTAGTGTGCTAAATAGATTGTGCGTGCACATGAGCAATGTACGCCTGCATGCAGGACTGCGGTCCCACATTCACATATCTAATCAGATGAGCGTTATTGGATATGTGGTTGGAAGTTTTCTTTTCCAATCTATTGCTTGCCTATCCACCTTTTCAGGAGATGATTCTCAGAGCAAAAGTTTTTAGTTTTTGAGGTCTCATTTTCTGATTTTTGCTTTTGTGGAACGTACATTATCGTTTCTAAGAATTCTTTGTCTAGCCCTAAGACTCATGGATTCTCTCCTGTGTTTTATAGCAATTTCACAGTTTCATTTAAGACCAGGGCATGCTTTCTTTATACAAGGTATGAGCTTTTGGTGGTGGCTCATCTTTTGCCTAGGGATGTTTCATTGCTCTGACAGCATTCTTCCTCATCACATTGCTTTTTGCCCCTTCAAAGTCAGTGGGTCATATTTCTGAGTGTCTACTTCTGCGTTCCATATCTCTTCCATTGATAAGAGTTTAATGTTCATGTTTACTACAGCCCTGAAGCAAGGCTTAATATCAAAAACAGTAAGTACTTTTCTTTTACTATTTTTAATTTTTGAGTTATTCAAGGTCCTATGCCCCTCCATCCAGAGGCTACTTTATTTTTGTAAAATTATTATGCCTGCAATTTGAACTGTAATCAAGAGAAAACTAAGGTTTAGAACTGGCCTCCAGAACCAAGCGGGGTTCTGTTCTTCTAAATGAAGCAGAAATGATACTGTACTCTCCTATTCAAATATACATTTTAAAAGAAGAAACAACTATTTCTATAAATAACTATCCACAAAACAGTACACTGGATTCTTGTTTGCCCCACATTCAACTTTGTCTTTGCTAACTTTATATCTTATTTCCAGTAAGATTTTATTTATTTTTATTCATACTTCCCAATTAGCCTGTCTATTAATGGCAAGAAATCATTCAGACTACCCGACACACCCACACATGTAGAGAGTTAATAACTAACAATGACTCAAATTCATCCATTTGCAAAGATTTCCCCTTTTTATTTACAAATATTTAATTAATTTTATGTGTATAAGTGTTTTGCATATATGTAGGTGTGCAGTATACATGCATTGCCTGAGGAGGCCAGAAGACACCAGATTCCCTAGAACTGGAGTTAAGGATGATTGTCAGCTGCCACATGGGTCCTAGGAGTCTAGCCGAGGATCCTCTGCAGGAGTAGCCAGTGCTCTTAACTACCGAACCACCTCTGCAGCCCTTCCTTGTTTTTTTACGTAACTTAATGGTTCTACAATATTTTTAAGATTTATGCACATGATGCTATATATCTTATGCTAAGTAAGTGTTGTGTTAGCTTTTCCCAGGAATATCTGAACAATGTCAGTCACTGTAGATATGACACCAACAACAGGTCAGTGGATTCCACATAAATCTAGCTCGGTGAAACAAGTTATTTGGTTCATTTAGAGGCACATGAGTGAAGTTAGTTACAGCGATGTAGGCGACTCCAAAACAGTCACAACACAGAAAAGTGAGTTCCATCCAAGCAGAGATGACCATCTCCCCACATCCACACAGTAGAACTTCCTCTTCAGCTTGGCTTCCACTTTGATATGCTCTAGTACTTGTAAACCCAGTACACTTCTAATGACAGTGCCAGGGAGGCAGAGACAGGCGGATCCTGGGACTCGCGGGCCAGCCTCGATGAGTCATCGAGCTTCAGCTCAATCAGAGATCCTGCCTCAGAAATTAAGGTAGACGGCTCCTGAGGATTAACACCTGAAGTTGATCTCTCTCTCTCTCTCTGTCTCTCTCTCTCTCTCTCTCTCTCTCTCTCTCTCACACACACACACACAGACATTACATGTGATTTACATCTAAAGTCATCTCATAGAATTCAACTTTACATCCAGCTGCCAACAGCCATCTCCAAAAGTAAGGCAGTGAACAGAAGATGTGAAGAATAAGATTGAGTTTAGCCTTTAATCCCAGCACTCAGGAGGCAGAGGCAGGCGGATCTCTGTAAGTTCAAGGCCAACCTGGTCTACAAAGCGAGTTCCAGGACAGCTGGGACTACAGGGAGACCCTGTCTCAAAAAGACCAAAAAAAATAAATAAATAAAAGATTGAGTTTTATATTTTCTAAAGTGTTTCCCTAGTGTTACATGGAATATTAAGTTCTACTTTTTCAGAAGTCTTCTATGAAATAAATTTGAGACCTGCTAGATTAAATAATTTTAAACATATTTGCTTTGCTTTTTCACAGAAGCCTTTCTCGGGGCCTTTGCTATGGCAGTGCCCCTGGGAAAAGCCAGGAGAGAGAATTAGGCTGCAGCAGCTCCCAGGTATTTTGTCCTCAGTGTCATTTCTGATGGAGAATTCTGCTGATCTGGAGTTCAATTCCCATTTTAGAAGCACTCACCTTTCATTAAAATCTGTATTTGGATAAATGAGACTTATATGTTATTACACGTAAGGCTACCCAGCAGGCAAAATTGGGAGCAGTCTTCATCTATTAACAGACTTAAAGGTCTGATATATCTTTGTCCAATACTGAATACATATATAAATAAATGCCTGTATCCATCAGTCCTTGGCTATAGGCTGCCCCATGTTGGAAAAGGAGATGAAGGCCGTGTGATTGCCACTGCAAGGGACTGCCATCAGCCTGAGGCACAAACAGCATCCATAACCAGGGACTTAAAGAGCCACAGATCTGGTATTAAAAGTAAAGGAAGGACTGGAAAGGTGGCTCAGTGGTTAAGAGCACTGACTGTTCTTGAAAAGGACTTGAGTTTGGTTCCCAGCACCTACATAATGGCTAACAAGTGTCTATAATTCCAATTTCAGGGGATCAAATACTCTCTTCTGGTCTCCACAGGCATTGCATACACCTGGTGCATCACATACATGCAGGCAAAATACTCATACATATAAAATAAAATTTAAGTAAGGGAACAATTAACATTCCATCTTACCTGATTGCTTTTGGAAGTCCTGGGCTATCCCGGGGCTACCTCCACACAGCTGTTTCTGTTGTGTTCAAGGCTGGCTCAGTTACTTAGCAGCTCAAGATGAATGCAGTAGGGGTACCTGCCGTTCTGCCCCTGGGAATCTCCTCGTGGGACGCAGTGCACAGCTTACAGCATCTTCTACTTGTGGACTGAATGGAGCTCAGAAATACTGCATCCTCAGCTACCTGGAGGTAAGTTGGTTCCTGGTTCCTTGTTCATTGTTGAATCAATGCTGGAAATTTTGAGGGGTATGCCTAGGACCACTCAGCCAACAGGAAAGGAGAAAATACTCCTTGAACTGACATAAAGCAATGAAACCCAAAGTCTTAACCCAATTTCAATTTCCTGTTGCCTTCAGCATTAGATAGGAACGTCATTTTGGTTCAGTCTTTGAAGGGAATTATCATAAAACTTACTGGTCACTCTTAGAAATTGAACATAGTTAATTCCTTCTGTAAAGATAAAAGATCTCTTAGGACCTCAAGGCCACATGCTGAACATGAGTCTCCATGGCTCTACCCTAACTAGACAGGAATAGGGTGTAGAACTTTGAACGGCACCTCAACTTCCTACCACTTGGAAGCTGGATTATCTAAACCCCATAAATTCATAAATTCCCAGCGTGAACATGTTTTTGTAATCCCCTATTTAAGGACTAGTTTTATTAAAGGGTCAGTGGCTTTTCGGGGGTTTTCCTCCCTGCGGAGCAGCAGAACAAGCATCAAAGGTTATCTAAGTGTCATACCTGCTGAAAGTCCCGAGGCCATCGTGTCTGCTCCTTAACTAAGAGGATGTGCAGGAAGGAAGTTGGATATGAGCCTAATGTTAGGGGCCAGGCTTTTCCATGTATTGTTTATGTAAGGCAACTTGTTTAGGTCTCTGTGAAATGCATTGTATTCTAATTGGGTTCTAGTAAAAGATGATGATTATAAATAAGTAGAGACAATGCAGTGCTTAGCACTGTTCTAAGTTTAGGAAACACCCAAGTAAATGCTTCCTACATATACGAGGAAATTACATGGTAGGAAAATTTGCTCAACACTAGCCCATGTGGGATGGATGGCCATTCAACTGACCTTGCCCCTAGACAAAGAAATAGTTCTCCACTCTAGTATTAGAAGTCTCCAGCACCTGCATCACCCACCTGTTCTTCAGCCCCAGCTCTGCTGTCACGAGCCAACTGCTCTGCCAATAATGAGATGTAGCTGTTTCTCTAGTTCAAAGTTATACCCCAAAAAAGTACAGAAAAAACCTAAAAGTAAAAGCTCAATTTATCTTAAAAAATCAGAAATCTTAGAAAAGTTTAGAGCCAAGAACAAGGGAAACTTCAAAATATGTCAGATATTTAATAGTAAATTGGATTATGGCTACTAGTCTAGATAAATGTTTGTGCCACACACAATGGTTTTCCCCTATCAGTTATCTAAGAAAGAGCTACCTAGCTGAACATATCCAGAATCTGCATACCCACACAGACCTATGCATCACCAACACCAAGACTCTGATGCATCTGTTAGCCACCATGAAGCCTCCTCTGCAGTGACCCTAACATACATTATGCCTCTAAAGCGTTTATAGAAAAACATTTAGGGGCTGGAGAGATGGCCTAGCGGTTAAGAGCGCCGACCGCTCTTGCAGAGGACCCGGGTTTGATCCCCAGCACCCACATGGCGGCTGAGAACCGTCTGAAACTCCAATTCCAGGAGAACTCCAGTTCCAGGGGAATCCGACACCCTCTTCTGACCTCCGCGGCATTGCACGACACGGGTGCACAAACTTGCACGCAGACAGTACATTCACACATACAGAAATAAATAAAATTAATTTTAAAAAAAACCTTTAAAAAAAAAAAGAAAGAAAGAAAAACAGCCTGTGAGGCCCAAGGCTAACCAGCTCCCAAGTACTTTCTGAGGACACGGCGTGTTTTGATGGGATCACAAAGCTTCTGCTATTCTGGGAGGTCTAGGACAAGCCTATTTACTTAAAAATTTTACCTAGTAGCTAGCGCATTAACTATTCAAAGAATATTGGTGTCTTTAATAATAAGATATATTTAACAAGTGATTCTAAAATGAGTTGTTTATATAATCTTCTTAGAGGGTTTTTTTTTTTACTTTGGAAGATTCTATCTGAAACACTCATTAAAACCAATACTCATTCCATCCAGCAAATTTTATCAAGCAGTTGCTGTAGGAAAGCCATCATTCAAGGTAATAGACATAGCAATAACCAATGCCCCTGTCCTTGTTCAGCTTAAATTCTAGCTTTGGAGACAGACAATAAATTGAACTACTATATAATATGGTTTTGAGTACTAATAAAGCTTTAGGAAACAGGGCTGGGGATAAAGCTAAGTGGTAGGGTGTTTACCTAGTATGCACCCTAGGTTTTTGCCTCTCCCAAAGTACAGCCCCTCCCCCAAAAAAGACTTAGGAAATGTATATAATAAAATTCAGGATGGAGAGTAGCAGAAGGCCATGAGGTGGGGATGTGTCCGTATTTCAGAAAGGGTCAAAAAAATTATCTTTGAGAGGTTGTCATTTAAATGTGGATGTAAAAGAAGAAAAAGCAGGAGATATGAAAGTAGTTGAGATGGAGATGGAGATTTGCCTGTGCCAACTCCATGGCAGATAAGTTCTCAGTGTACTTGAAGAAGAGCAAGAATCAAGTGTGACTAGAGCCTAGTGGACAAAGTGACAGCAGGCAGGAGTAAAGCAAAGTGGCCCTCTCCAGTCCCCCTGGGCCTGGAAGCCCATGAAGACCTATAGTCAAACAGGGTTTGCTGAGTGCCCACTGCCCAGGACCAACGTGGGTGGAGCCGATGTATGACACACAAGATTGCACTGAACAGCGAAACCGTTCAGAAAGTGGACGCTTTACAAAAATCCCCTTCTGAATCTTCGCAATGCTAGTCAAGAGCAAGAGCGACTGTGTGGTCCATTGACAGTCCTTTGGAAATTTTTGTGAAGCTCTTTAGCAATTTTAGACCATCCCAAAGTGGACACATTCATTAAGCAAGCTTAAAGGCCACCATGGCTGTTACCATCTTTGGAACCCCAACCTATGAAAACTCATTCCTGTTTATTAATAAAACCTCTAGACTGTAAGACAGGAGGGTAGTCCTCTTTGTTGTGAGTTTCATGAAAACCCCTTTCCTAAGTTTACAAGTGCAAAATAAAGATGTCTGTCGTGGAAACTTTCCTACCCAAATCCTATAAAACCTGAGAGGAAAGGGGTGATGGTAACAGATAAGCTAAAATCCAACTGTTTCACTGATTCCTTGCCAAATATTCCTTTTATTGGCTCAGGAAAATCATTCCAATTCAAAAAGAATGCTCTCAATATTTCTCTACCATTTAAAAGAAACTTCCAAAGTCTTAATTGAGAGAAAATTAGTCTAATATGAAATTGGAGATTTTTTCCCTCAAACTTATAAATTTATAAAATTTCTGCCTCCTATTTTAATTTACTTTGCCATTGTATTTAAGTGCCAATTGATGGAAAAGTGATATCTTGTTATTTCCTCTAGTTTTTTATTTTTAGCCAGGTTGGAAGAGTAAATATAGTAAGAACAGCTTGTTTTTAAATTCGGATCAGCATAACTCTTTAAACGATGGTGTTTTCCAGGGGGAACAAAAATGCTTTGTCTGTGACTCCTGAGGCCCATATGATCCGTGCACCCAGCCCAACAGCCACACCATTGAAAATGGAATTATGAGCTTTGCACCAGACAGAGAAAAGAAATGGTGGTAATCTGAAAATGGTATGAATGAAGTCTTTTCTGATTTTTTATTTCATGTTTTAATAAGGCTCCTTTCTCCTTATGTGGCTTTTATGAATGTCACAACCAGATGTTGTCCACCAGAAATGAGGAGCTTCATATAGGAACAAATCGTATTTTCATGTCAAGAAAGAATGTCTCCCTTTAGAGAAATCTAAGTGTAATTTAAGCGAATTATTCAGAGTGTTTCATTCTTTCAGTGTGGGAGAAGAAACTTATCTCTGTTTCCTTTGTTCTTTGTTTAAAATGAAAGAGCATGTTGGTAGATTAAGCCTAATATGAGACCCACTGAGAATGACCACCAGGAGATTTCCCCCTTCAACACATGAGGAGACACAGAGAGAGGACAGTTTGCTTGCCTCTGCAAGCCAGAGATTAATATAAAGTTTGAATTGAGAGGATAATTGGCTGCTGAGTGAGACTCTTTTCTTCCTGGATTCATCCTTTTCTCTGTCCACGAGCAGCAGTGAGCCCCATACTGGCCATGCCTGTCTATATTTCTTAGAGTGCTTTTTCAAGTATGGACCTGGCAAGGCATTCCTCCCAGCCCACCCAGCCATGGGCCTAAGCACCCTGCCACCCACATGGAGCCTCCCCGGTGGAGACTTCCTTAGTCCAGTGGCCTCTGTTCATCCTTGGCACAGAATAATTCTATTCACTACTGTCTGTAATGACACTTCAGACTCCAATAACTCTATTCTCTTCAGACTTCTAATCATACTTCTTTTAGAGCACTCTAATTGGAACAAAACTCTGGAATAATCATACTCTATAAAATGGTTTAAGGCGAGCATGCTATAAAGGCCTGTTTGTCTACTGTCCATTTGATGAGTGCCTGACTGGTGTTTGGCCCTGCAGTCTCATTTAGCTGATCCCTGTAGATCCCAGTTCTTACCTCTCCTCGGTTTCAAAACAGTCACCCATCTTCACTGATGAAGATGCTTTTATTACCATCTCCTCTGTCCCAGGTGTCTAGCATCAGTTACACTTCTTGGAACAGGATTGCAGAAGGACATGCCCCACACTTTAGAGAGGGGAAGTAGATGTCCAAGGGGAGCAATCTGGAGCCCCGCCTGGAAAGTGGCTGGGGAGCAAAGCTTTCCCACGCTACTCCCCTCAGAACTGTAGCAGAGCCTTTAGACACGGCAGACTGGCTACTGCCTTCCAGAGCTGAACTGCCCAATCTGGTGGCCGAGTGGTATGTGTCCAATCCATACAGTGACGTGCTGCCACTGTGAAAATACCCTGATGTGTAAGATGGAAACTGGGGAGAAATATATACTGAAGCATTAATCATTTTTAAAATATTTAAATAATATTTTATATGGCACGACTATATTATTAAAGGTAAATCTACTGATTTTTCCTTCATTTACTAGGAATTCTTACATTATACATCTGGCTTTGCTTCTGTTAGGAGAGTTCTGCTCTAGACACCTTCAAGCCTCCATGGGGCCAGCACAGGGCAGAGACTCAATGAGAAGTCCAGGCAGGATTTTGTCATCTCCTCAATCACAGAGAAGCCCACAGACCTCCACTCCCAGGGGAACAATCCAAGTTGTATTTTATGTCAAGTGACAAAGTGTAGCTTCAGTGACTGCTAGCAGCTGTTGAGGAGAGGGTGTGTTGTTTTCCGGCACGCTCTGGCTTGCCAGCTCCAGCTCATGTGTACTCAGGAAATGAACCCCCTTTTACCCACTGGAAATGGCCAGGAACTCCCTGGGGAGTGTGTGGCACTGCCACACAGTGGTCATGTGAGTTGCCACCAAGCCGTGCATGTGGACCGTCAGGGTGGAACCCATGCGGCTGGGCTGTGGCTCTCCTTGCACAGCAGCAGCAGATGGGAAAGCTCCTGAATCCACAGAGACTGACAGAGAAGCCGAGCCGCGCGGCACGCTGTCCCTGGCTGTCTTCTTGCTCCTTTGTCCTTAGGACTTGACCATGTCAGCTTCAGACTGGACCTGGAGGCACTGTTCCAGTTCAGCCACCTCGTTCTGACCTTTAAGGAACAGCTGGGAGACCTGCTGCCCCCTCGCTGCCAAAATGCACGGTGTCAAACTAAAGTTTGACAACAAAAGCCAGAATAAGTCTAGACGTTTCTGTTACCTGGGTTTTGTTATTGAATGAGCTGAAAAAGAAAACATTACTTATTAATCAGTGATTATTAAGATCAATTTCTTTTTAATCTTAGAGGACAGAGTAAGGGAAATTTCAAGTACTGAGCTGACAGTGAACTAGAAGAAAAATCTTTAGGAGAAAATGGCGGGAGCTGGAAATTGTTTAGTCAAGACTGTGATCAAGAGGAGAAGAAAACTTAGTGTTGGGAACTAAGGACAGTCAGATGCTAGAGCCAGTCACTGCGCCACAGCCGTGTGTGTGTGTGTGTGTGTGTGTGTGTGTGTGTGTACATGAGTACAGTGTTCATGTGAGGGGTGCACATGTGTGTGCAGGTGCATGTCCACATGTGTGCTTGTGTATGCGGAGGACAACCTCAGGTATCTGTCCTCTGGTGCCATACACTTTTTTTCTTTCTTTTTGAGACAGTCTCTTACTGGCCTGGAACTCACCCAGAAGGCTAGGCTTACTAGTCAGTGAGAGCCAGGAATCTACCTGCCGTGGCTTCCCAGTACTGAGATCCAAGCTAGTGCTGTCATGCCTGCCTTTTATTAGCATGATTTCAGGGGCACTGAACTCAGATGCTTATGCTTGCAAGGCGCTTTATCAACTTAGCTGTCTCCCCAGTCCCCATACAGTGTCTCTTTTAAAGATTCAGTTTTATTTTATGTGTATGAGTATTTTGCCTGCATATTCATATGTGTCTTTTTTTTTTTTTTTTTGGTCTTTTCGAGACAGGGTCTCCCTGTAGCCCCAGCTGTCCTTGAACTCACACAGATCTGCCTGCCTTTGCTTCCCGAGTGCTAGGATTAAAGGCCCACGCCACCACGCCCAGCTTCATATGTGTCTTACATGGGAGTCTCATGCCTGTGGAGGCCAAAAGAGGATATCAGACCTTTTGAAACTAGAGTTACAGATGGTTATGAGCTGCCATGTGGGTGCTGGGAACTGAATCCAGGTCTTCTGCAAGAGCAGCATATGTTCTTTTTTTATTTTAATTTAATTTTTATTGATGCTTTGTGCATTTCATACATTTTTTCCAATTCAGTTCAGGCTTATTTCCCTTTCCCTCCCCCCCATCCCCACCCCATCCTTCCGCCATAACTGTCCTGCATCTTTCTCTCAGTTTTTTTTTTCATTTTTAGCTATAAGTGATAATCCATGAGTACAAGCATCCTTCATGCAAAACCTATCTGCAGGCTGTTGTGCCCAAACACCTACAGCCCCACCATCCAGTGGGGGGTGACAGGTTGTTTGTTCAATCAAGTTGATCAAATGAGTGTCCAGACTACATTGCTGTAGTTTCACCATTCACCCCAATCGCAGCCCTTACATTCTACCACGCCCCCTCTTCCGCAGGTTGTTCCCTAGGCTTAGAAAAGGGGCACAGGTGGTTGAGAGGTAAAACAGTCCACTCTCTCTGGAGCTGTTGACTTGGACTCTGGTCAATTCT
Organism: Rhizomys pruinosus; assembly: GCA_009823505.1. NCBI lineage: Eukaryota > Metazoa > Chordata > Mammalia > Rodentia > Spalacidae > Rhizomys > Rhizomys pruinosus. The sequence continues at coordinate 5,931,590 of VZQC01008907.1, forward strand.
GGCTGTTTCCTTTCATGGGCTGACAGTTTGTCCAGGAATAACCTTTCGATCCTACTGCCCTGGCGCGTTATGGCGTCTCCAGCATATGTTCTTAACAACTGAACCGTGTCTCCAGTCCCTATATAATCTCTTTTAATTTTTTTTATGTGCATGAGTGTGTGTCCTGCATGTATGTGTGTTCGTGTCACGCAATGGCTGTGGAGGCCAGAAGAGGGCGTTGGACCCCTGGAACTGAAGTTACAGATGGTTGTTAGCTGCCATGTGGATGCTGGGAATGGAACTAGGTCTTCTGGAAGAGTAGTCAGTGCTCTTAACCACTGAGCCATCTCTTCAGTCACTATAGTCTCTTTTAATCACCAAAAATCTATCTTTGAGGTCACCTCTAAGTACTAGTCTACAGTAATTGAAAAAAAAGAATATAAAATAAAATAATCAAAATTGTTTTAAAAATCACCAGTCTTTACTCCAAAGAATTTATTTACCCCCTAGTATGGATAAACACAAATAGAAAAATTATAATACATAGTAATGAATATTGAAATGGAGGTGTGGTTAGATGCTAGGAAAGTTCATTAAAGAGGCCCAACCTGCTCTAAGGAATCAACATAAACTTCATCAATGGATTTTCAAGGATGTAGAAGAGTTTGCCTAAGGAACAGTATTCTAGGCAAAGGTATCCAGAGCCAAATGCTATAAAATGTAAATGACATTAGCTTTTCAATTTATATGCCGTTTTCTTTCATTAATAATTCATATGGCCATAAGTATTTTCAAAGTGTAATTAGATTCTGAGGACAAAATATGTATTCATAAATGCATACCACTTATTGGAATGAGATCTAGGAATAGCAATTGCATAGAACATTTTAAAAGGTATGCATAAAGTTTGAAAAAATGGAATTAAAACAATGAGAATGTTCAAAGTAGATAATCATATCTGTCTTTGTGGACTATCACAAGTGCATGCATTATTTTCACAGACCTTTCGGCCTGCTGCAATGTTAGTAGAGCGTTCCACAGACTTTGGCCACACCTGGAAGCTGCTCAAATATTTTGCAAAAGACTGTTCGGCCTCCTTTCCCGGCATCACAGCTGGCCAGGCCCAAGGAGTAGGAGATCTGGTTTGCGACTCCAGATACTCGGATATTGAACCTGCCACTGGTGGTGAGGTACTACTTCTTTCCCTGGGTCTGTTTTACTAAAAATTAAGCATTTTAATGTGACTAGCTTAAATTTTAAAAGAAATTGAAATAATACTTATTGAAATGTGATTTGGGATGTTTTTTAAAAGAAAGTATAGTGCCGGGCATGGTGGTGCACGCCTTTAATCCTAGCACTTGGGAGGCAGAGGCAGGCGGATCTTTGTGAGTTCAAGGCCAGCCTGGTCTACAGAGTGAGTTCCAGGACAGCTGGGGCTACAGGGAGACCCTGTCTCAAAAAGACAAAAAAAAAAATCTAAGTAAGAGTCCTAAATAATAAATAATAAATGCATTATCAGAAGTAATTAGCTCTGCATCAGTGTGCTCATCGGAGGGTGAACAGGCCTAAAATCTAAACTGAGCACCCTGGCCCAGAGGAAGGAGAAACACTGGCCTCCCAGCTTTGCCAGCAGCAGCCTCTGGGGTCAGGTGGCGGGGCCACCTGCTCTGTAAACTGCTAGGTGGGATCTCCAGGAATGTCTGCCTGCACAGAACTAGTGTCTGGCAGAAGGTTGAGGTGCATGGGACGACGTTGTTTCCTCAGAGAAGAAAGGACATATACTCCAGCCACCTCTGCCAGGTCCAGATTGGTGATGGCTCTGAATTATCACCACTCATCCCTAACCCAGCAGGGAGCCTCCCCTCAGCGATGCTGTCTCCTCAGGCCACATACACAGCTGTGCATCAAGAGGCAGCAGCTGCTTCTGAATCCCTCAGCCATGTTAGTGCTTACACAAAACCCAAATGATAATACACATCCTACACCAGCTGGGAGGCAAACACTCAGCCTTTTGGCAAAGTCAAGATCTCGTCTCAAAAAGAAAAGTAGACTTATGTTTTGGAGTACTGCACTGTAAACTTACCTCTGTTTGTCTTACAGGTTGTTTTAAAAGTTCTGGATCCCAGTTTTGAAATAGAAAACCCTCACAGCCTCCATATCCAGGGTACGGGTTGTGTTATCTTCTCCCATCCTCTCTTTATATTGCAGCTCAGGAGTGTTTCCTGTCATTTCCCTTATATGGCAGGCTGAGCGGACGTCAGTCAGGAGGGCACCTTGAACCCATGCAACTTAAATGCATTTTTGAGTCATTGTTTTCTTTTCTTTAGACCTTGTAACATTAACAAACTTGAGGATAAACTTCACCAAGCTCCATCCCCTTGGGGACACCTTATTTGGAAGGACACAAAATGTTTCCTTTGATAAATATTACTACGCTCTGTATGAGATGTTGTTCACGGAAGCTGTTTCTGTAATGACCACGTCAGTAAATGCAGCCTCAGAATGTGACGGAGATTTTTCCAGTCCTCCAGGAATGGTGAGTTGTTCATCCAAAAGAGCAGGCGGTCCTCCCTGCTTGTGAATAAGACCAGATGTCTATGTGACTGTTATCAAATCCTAGTGCCTGTTTCTCAGGGAAGCAAGTATCATGGCTTCACAGGCCATCTGGGGCCTTACCCTTATGGTAGCCAAGAGGCCTGTGGATTCTGCCACCCATGGACATGGAGAGATGGCCTAGCGGTTAAGAGCGCCGACCGCTCTTACAGAGGACCCGGGTTCTATCCCCAGCACCCACATGGCGGCCAAGAACCGTCTGAAACTCCAATTCCAGGAGAACTCCAGTTCCAGGGGAATCCAAGACCCTCTTCTGACCTCCGCGGCATTGCACGACACGGGTGCACACACTTGCATGCAGACAGTACATTTATACACGTACAGAAATAAATAAAAATTTAAAAAAAAAATTAAACAGAACTTAAAGTTTATGATTTCAAGGTAGCACAATTAGGTTTCCGGTCTTTCTCCTATTTGTTCATTCTTTTTTGTAGCATGTAGAGAATTTCTAGAGATGAACCATAATTCACATTCATGTTCTCACAAAGTCATTAAAGATCTATTGAGTGTAAGACTTATGTCTTAATGAGGAACAGGTTCAGTGTTCAGTAATATCTGCTGTTGTAAGAACACTCAACCCACATGATATTTCTGTGCTCTAGATAACTATCACCACTGCATCTCACTGTCATTCTTGAGACAAGTCTTCAAAAGTAGATGCAAGCTGGGTGTGGTGGCGCACACCTTTAATCCTAGCACTCAGGAGGCAGAGACAGGCGGATCTTTCAAGGGCAGCCTGTTCTATAGAATTCTGGGACAGCTGGGGCCACAGGGAGACGCTATCTCAAAAAAAAAAAAAAAAAAAAAAAAAAAAAAAAGTAGATGCAATAGAATTACTTGTTGTGTTGTTTGATGTTTTTGTGGTACTAGAGATGAAACCCAGGGTATAAACATTCCAAGTAAGAGCTGCCACCGAGCCCAAGAATTGTATTTTTGTGCAGGGATATGTCTAATAAACAAATTTTAATTCATTTGTGTTTGTTGTTTGTTTGTGATAGTCTCATGTATCCCAAGCTGGTCTCAAACACCCTGTGTGACAGAAAATGGCCTTGAACTCCTGCTCCTCCTCCTTCGACCTCTTGAGTTCTGGGATTCCAGGTGTGCGCCTTCGGCCTTGTCCTGCTGTGGAGCCTTTTGTACCTTCTCATGCAGTTGCCTCTGTGTTTCTCTGGAAGCAGAACTCCCTCTGGCTCTGGGCTGTTTAGAGCATTTTATGAAAAGCTTCCTTCTTCTAACTCTATTTTCCATTATGCTCTTAACTCTGCTACACACAATCCCATATCCCGCCACCTCGACCTGCTCCTCATTATACTGAGAACTATAATGCATTGTCTGAAAACTAAAATTCTATTAAGTGTTCACTCCTGAACTTTGGTAAGATTGTCACGTAATAGAAATGTCCTGGTTGGCACTATCAGTAACACATAGAGAACTAATCTGCTGCTTCATTTTCCAGTTGAAGAACCCTGCTTGTTCTCAAAGAGAAGACCTATTTTAACAGTATTTATTATACAATGCAGGTTCATGGTCGCTGTGTCTGCCAGCACAATACAGAAGGCCCCAGCTGTGAGAGATGCAAGGACTTCTTCCAGAATGTCCCTTGGCGGCCAGCTCTGGGCCCCTCAGACAGCACTTGCAGATGTAAGTGAAAGTAAGCCCTTCATAGGTGAGTGTATTTTTTGTTCCTGGCTTGAAGAGCAGTGTAGCTCATTTCTGAGAGGCTGTGGGCAGCACATGGATGACGTGGCTTCTCCCAGCTGTACTTGTCTGCTACCCTAATTGCTTCAATTATCTCACACAGGAGAATCAACTTCTCAAACTATCAGTCCCCAAATTAATTTTTAAGTTGAGATAATGTGCATGTTGTATGGCCCAGCTTCAGAAGTGGAGCAGAGAATTGTAATGGTAAAGTAACCCAGGACAATGCAGAGTCCAAGCATTTGGTAATACCAGATTCGGTACAGGAATGTCTGTCACCTCAGTGACCAGCCATTCCTTGAGCTTGACCTTGAACCCACAGGCAGAAGGACAGAAAGAGGTGCAGGACTGAGCTTGATAAGCTATGGCACTTCACACAAAATGTGCAGCTTAACAAAGTGTTATTTTCATAACATGCTGCCTCTGAATTTTGAGGCGCTTCCAAAACATCTTGTTATTCTGTTTCTTTTCCCAGATTTAGGAAAAATGGGACCCGAGGGAACAAAAGGTCCCTAGAACAGCGCTAATTTTTTTTCATCCACATCTGTGACGGTCACAATATGCAAAACAGCCAAGCTCAGCCTGTTTACAAGGGAAAAAAAGTCAAGGCAGGCAACCAAGCGTAGACATTGTCACACAGACAAACAAATTCCAGCGCAGACCTCGAGGCTACTCCTCTGGCTGAAGTGCCGAAGAGAGCAAATGACCCGCAGTCACCCTTCCAGCTCCTCTGCCCTACTCAACAGAAGCTAAATGGGGCCGAGCTCCAGCATCTTACTTGATAAACCAGTGCACAGACCATGTGGGGTTTAAAAAATGCACATTTACAAAGCAGAATTTATTAAATTAGTTTATTTTCTTAATACCACCACAGATACTGCTCCCTGTGGCTTGTAGATGACCCGAGGACCTTAGCGTGTTTGTATGGTTACTACGTGTTAAACATTTAGAGCACATCTAGAAAGCCCATGAACAGAATCAGCCCTAGACCTTGGAAAAAGCATCTCTTTCAGCCATGGTACTCCTGGGGTAACCCCGAATGGAAGAAGCGGGGACAGGGAGGAGCAGGAGGACGTGGCATCCCACGTCCTCCGCAAGACTCCCACTTAGCTACCCTCTTCTGCTTTCCCAGCCTGCAACTGCAACGACCACTCTGACCGCTGCCACTTCGACATAGCTGTGTACCTGGCTAGCGGAGGCAGCGGAGGCGTGTGTGAGGACTGCCAGCACCACACGGAGGGCCAGCACTGTGACCGCTGCAGGTCCCTTCTATGGAGACTCCCTACGCATGCCTTCGTGAGCTCCCAACCTGGTTTCTCCTTGACTTTGCCATTTACCTGAGTGAACTCTAGCCTGGCCTCCCCGGGCTGCCTGACTGCTGGTGGACCCCTTCTGCTTCATGGGGCTCCAAACTGCTCTGGGGGGCTGTGGGAAACCATCCCAGCCCTAAGAACATCTCTTTCTCCAAACAAACTAAGCTAAATAATCTTGGATGGTCTTGAGGATCTTGCAACAGGAGCCATCTGAGGGAACAAGAAGGCTACTCAGAATTCTCCCAGGAGGGGCGGATGGCTTGATATTTCCCAGGAGTCTTGAAAGTCAACACGGGGAAATAACAGTGAAACTGGCTAAAACAGTTGACTGAGTATAAACAATTTGATTTTGCTGATAGGATGAATTAGATAGGGTATCATCTTGATTCTTTAAAAATGTTTCAAATTCTAGCCGGGCATGGTGGTGCTCGCCTTTAATCCTAGCACTCGGGAGGCAGAGGCAGTCGCATCTTTGTGAGTTCAAGGCCAGCCTGGTCTACAGAGTGAGTTCCAGGACAGCTGGGGCTACAGGGAGCCTGTCTCGAAAAGACCAAAAAAAAAAAAAGTTTCAAATTCTTTGGGGGACAGGGCTGGAGATTAAGCCTAGAGCATCATGCGTGCTAGACAATGACTGTTAACTCCAGGATACCTTCCCAATGCTTTTTAAAAAATTATGTGTACAAGTGTTTTGCCTGCATGTGTGTAAGTGCACCCATACATGCAATGCCCGCAGAGGCTAGAAGAGGGTGTCAGATCTGCTGGAACTGGAGTTACAGATGGTTGTTAGCTACCATGTTGGTGCTGGGAACTAAACCTAGGTCCTCTGGAAGAACTCTCCAACCCCTCAGCCATTTTTTTTTTATTCTTCATTTTTGATACAGGATCTCACCAAGTTTTCCAAGTTGGCCTTGGACTCCTTCTGTAGCCCAGACAGGCCTTAAGCTGTGATCCTCCTGGCTCTACTCTCATGTAGCTAGGATTAAAGGTATCTGCCACCACTCTTAAAAATGAAATTGTTTGGGCTGGAGAGATGGCCTAGCGGTTAAGAGCGCCGACCGCTCTTACAGAGGACCCGGGTTCGATCCCCAGCACCCACATGGCGGCTGAGAACCATCTGAAGCTCCAATTCCAGGAGAACTCCAGTTCCAGGGGAATCCGACGCCCTCTTCCGACCTCCGCGGCATTGCACGACACGGGTGCACAAACTTACATGCAGACAGTACATTTATACACATACAGAAATAAATAAAAAAAATTTTTTTAAATGAAATTGTTCCAGTGTTTACAAAATAACAGTAGAATAAACACCATATAGCATCCCCAGCTTTATTGAAGTCTAGCAGCTTTGGTGGCTCCCTTGGGGACTTCCCTTACTTGGACACGGTGGGTTCTGTCCATGCCCCAGGCACACGCCTGTCCCGTTCCTCTGCTCGCCTTCCTAGAAGTCAGTGCTTAGAAGTTGATATTTATTATTACCAGGCTCAGCCTTACACTTTCCACTTTCTGGTGTGTGCTTATCACAGGCAATACATGTTGGCATGCTTTCAAACTTTTGGGTATTTCATTCAACAACTTGTTTTTAATTTTGCCCCAGGTCAGGTAGATCTAGTTCTTCCATCTCCATTTCTGTAAAGACTCTCTACCCATTAATAGAACAAGTTATATTTGTCCATTTTTCTTCTAATGTTACAATAAACCTTCTTGTATTTATGACCTTGGGCACATATGCAAAGTCTAACCATAAGAAACATAATGAGACAGGGTGTGGTGGTGTATGCCTTTAATCCCAGCATTCAGAAAACAGATAGGCCAAGGATACCTCGATCTACATAGTGAGTTCCAAGACAACTGGGGCTACAGGGCCACAGACTATGCTTCTATTAAAAGTAGATAATACTGAATTGTCTCCTACAACTCTGACTAGTCAGTCAACTTGCTGTGGCTCCATCTCCTTGCCAGCACTGGGTTTTGTCAAGCTTCAACTTTTGCTAATCTTAGTTTTGTCACACTTTCACTGCTGATGAAGTGACGTGTCATCATTGTTTTAATTTGCATTTCTCTACAGAATTGGGACTAAATGAAGCAAGCAAAGCACTAGGTCCCTAAATTTATGGCAACACTTGCTGTAAGGGTCATGCAAATGCAGGGATACCACTTGCCACTTGCATGAACCTGAGAGTGAGAAGCTCCTTACATTTCGCACCCCAGGCTCCTTCCTTGCTGCACTGTAGCCCCATAGTCACTGAATATCACCAGGGAAAGAATTTCCCCTGGGGGCTGGAGAGATGGCTCAGCGGTTAAGAGCACTGACTGCTCTTGCAGAGGACCCAGGTTCGATTCCCAGCACCCACATGGCGGTTAAGAACCATCTTTAACTCCAGTTCCAGGGGAATCCAATGCCTTCTTCTGACCTCTGTGGCATTGCACAACACAGGCACCAATCTACATGCAGACAGTACACTCATACACATAAAAAATAATAAATAAAAAAATTTTTAAAGAATTTGCCCTGAATTAAGATACTCAGTGTCAGTGTTCTAGTTTGTCTTCCATTGCTGTGACAAAACACTCTGACTGACACCAACTTGGGGAGGAAAGGGTTTATTCAGCTTACATCTCCCGGGTCACAGATCATCACTTACGGAGACCAAGGCAGGAACTCAGGGCAGGAACCTGGAGTCAGGAGCTGAAGCACAGGCCATGGAGGAATGCTGTTCACTGGCTTGCTCCTCTGGCCCATGCCCAGCCTGACCTCTTATACAGTACACAACAACCTGCCCAGGGCGGCACCACCCATAGTGGGCTGGGCCCTCCCACACTGCTCAACAATCAAGACAATACCCCACAAACGTGGCCACAGGCCAGTCCAATGGAGCCAATTCCCCAATTGAGGCTCCCTCAACCCAGGTGTGTCAAGTTGACACTAAAGCTATCCAGCACAGTCAGTCACTAGGTCCGAGCTTTCACTCTCTCTATAAACTAGCAAGTTGGCCTATTACTGTTTTATAGATCTGGTAAAAGCTATGAAACTCCTTGGCCAAAGACAAAATACTTTACTACTCATGGCCCAGCAAGCACAAGATCATTGCGCTGGTATGGGTTTCCAATTACCTAAGTCCCAAGTCCTATGGGATGGCAGGTGAGTACTGCACATCTAGTACAGTATTGTCATGTGTCCATCTGTCAGGACCAAAGAACACATCTTGGAGACTCCAGTGATCTTCTAGAAACTAGAAGCAAGCCTGATCTTAGTCTAGGTGAAGATGTTCTTTATCTCCTCTCTGAAGTGCTTGCTGCAAACACAACCCTGCTAAATGCCCTGAGTACAGTAAACAGAGCCTTGCACTGAATCAATGTAATGTCAAGGCAAGGCAAGGGAAGCCTGCTATGAAACTGTAGCTTCAAGGTTTGCATAATTATGATACAATGAATTCTTACACAAATGTAATTCAGTAGCCAATGAAGTATATTCAGTGTCCTAGGATTCAAACTCTAATGATCACAACACAGAAAAGGCATCAATGAAGGGTTTTGCTTAGATTACCCAGTAGGCATCAACATAAAATTTATCTTCCATGACTTGTTCAAAATTGATAGAGAGAAATGAATTCTCACAGGATATATTTTAGAATAATTTTATGAGTATCCTAAGTATCCTAAAAGTTGTTCCAGAATCTGTACACACACACACACACACACATACACACACCACTCATTGCTTTTATTATTGGTTTAAAAGCTATGTATACACAACTTGAAGAGAAGTTTCTTCTGATTGATACTGTGTTTTTTTATAGAACCTTCAGCTATACACATACACTTGTATATTTATTGTATGTATATTTTTCAGTAAGACTTTGAACTAATACATTTTCCTCGGGTTTTTCATACCATCTAAGGATTATTTGTCTCTCCCCTCACTCCTCTTAATAACCCTCCCTACTCTCATCCCAATTAAAGTACCCCCTTCTTACCATTTCCTCCTTAATAATACCTGTCACCTATGATATTTATATTGGATATTTGTATTTTATCTTTTGAGAACTGACTGTTCATTAGCCCATTTATTGATTGCATTATTTTATTCTGTTTAGTTTTTTTCAAAATGTATTTTATTGTATTTCGTGTACTAATACATCTTAATCATATTTAGACCACCTCCCCATCTACGCCCCCCTCAATAGCTCACCTACTGGATTTCATGCATTTGGTCATATATGTTATAGCCTATTGAGTCAAGTTTATGTACCCAAGAGACTCCCAAAATAACAAAGGCTATTAACACAACCCTTGATTTCTTCCCAGAACTTGAAGGTAAGACCCTATCATTGAATACAGGCCATGCTAGATACAGGAGCTGGAATTGACCTGGAAGACTCCTCCCTGAAAACTAGATCTCATGGTATCAGATGCTATATATAAGGTGCCTAGGGAGAAAACTAATCAATGGTCCTACCCAGAGATAAAGTCTAATAAATGAGGACTGGGCCAGAAAACTATTGTTATTGGTCCGGTACGGGAACTTTTATCTTGGGGATAATCAACTAATAAATCAACTAATAAAATTTTATCTTGGGGATAATCAACAGCTGTCTAATTGAAGTTAAGTCCCTCTCAGTTGGAGGAAACTCATGTGAGGTACTGTGAACATAGACAAATGTGTCTGGCTGGAGAGGTCATAGATCCTAAAGAAAAACTTACTTTTGCCACATGCCTAGAACAATGTACTTTCTCACTTTTTTCTCAGTATGCATCCTCAGATTAACAGACAACTGTACCTTTCACCCTTCATCAAATAAGCTTCTTTTTGCAACATCTGGAGACTATTACAAAGTTCCAGAACTGGTCAAATGCAGAAAATAAGTGTCCGTGAGATGGTTGAGTCTAAGTGACACATCCTTAATGCAACCTCTAAACATAGGATGAAGGCATTGCTCAGCTCATACTACAGAAGTTTCCTTATGCAGCAGATGGTGACTAACATAGAAACCCACAACTGGGCCAGATGTGGTAGCACATGCTGCTAATTCCAGCACTCAGGAGACAAAGGCAAGCAGATCTCTGTGAGGTCAAGGCCAGCCTGGTCTACATAATGAGTTTGAGGCCAACTGGGGCTATAGGGAGACCCTGTTTCCAAAAGTCCAAAAAAAAAAGAAAAGAAAAGAAACCCACAGTTGGCCAATATGCAAAGAAAAAGAGCCATGCAGGGTACTTATCCATGAGTAGGACACCTATTTCAAACCTCTGCCTTCTAAGGTTCAGGGACATTGTGGAAGAGGAGGCAGAAAGATTGTGAGACTTAGCCAGAGAGTTGGATGACCAAAAGGAAACAGTCTTCCAAACAACTGGTCACTTACTCATGTGAACTCCCAGCAATGGTGACAGCACGCACAGGTCCCATGCAAGCTCAAATCAGAAAGACTCCCAGAAAGACGTGAGGGAGCAAGGGCAAAATCCCAACCCAACCAAAGGAACTTTGGGCAATTGATGGCCCCTGGGAGGAGGAAAGACAGAGATCCAACTCTTGGGGGCTCAGTGTACGGACCCACACTGAAGGACATTTGGGGGACACAGATTGGACTCTACAGGAACTTTTATCTTGGGGATAATCAACAGCTGTCTGAGATTAAGTCCCTTTCAGTTGGAGGAAACTCATGTGAGGTACTGTGAACATAGACAAATGTATCTGGCTGATACACTGAATTGGCCATTGGGGGAGGTGGGGCTAGGGGAGGAGATCTAAGTACTACCAAACTGTATAGTATGAAAATTGTAAAACTTCAATAAAAAATAATAATTTTTTTAAAATTGAGGGCTTGAAGGGGGGAAAGATATGTGCCTATAAAAGGAAGCAAGTCTATTATTCTCTTGGGTAGAATCTGGGAAATACAAATATTTTGAAACAGATAATCTAGTAATCTAAAGATTTGGAAATAGTAAAGTAAATATTTTAAATGCTTGAAAAAAGTTTATTCCTTAAGAACCACATAATATTAACATGGCAGTGCTTTGAGGCAAAAAGGCAAGGAAACAAGCTAGTCTCTTGAAATGAAATTAAGAAATCATTCTTTGCAGACATGTGTTCCCATGAGAGGCAGACGAGCACCTCATAACCAGCCTCCCTACCCAACTCCACAGTTTTCCAGTTACCTCAACACTTGTTTACTGTATATACACAAATGAAGATGTGCATTAAGAAAATGGAGTAGTGTTCTATAACTTCTAAGTTGTCCTCATTTGAACCTAAATATTTATATAAATAGACTCCAGGCATAAGAGTTAACTAGTTTTAAGCCTTTACAGTAAAAACAGTTAAATTTATTACAGAAAAACTTTTGACAGTCTTAATTCATCATAAAAGTTTGCTAGAATTCAATTAAAAATTGTGTGGCACTTTCTTGGTCTTCCAAGGCTAGGACATAAGGTTGTTTCAAAGTAAAGTCATTACCACTCATCCCACCCCAAAAAGCTACTTCTGTGCTCAATTAAATTGTGCTTACAACTCCATGTTAGCCCTTTGGAGTAGCTCCCAAATAAAGCTGAGCTTTTTTCTTTTGGGCTACTTTTAAAATGAATCTGGTTTGTTCTTTCAGTTCTAGAAGCAGCTGGCTTTAATTAGAAGAAAATTGGGGGATTTTCTTTTCCTCCAAACTAAATAGAATCCAATTCCTTTCTTCCATAAGATTTTTATCAGCATTCACAATCAAATAATAAGCAATAGAAACTTGAAAGATTCTGTCAGACAACTGGTCATTTGCTTTAACACCAAACAACTGGCCTGACTAGTTTTCTCCCGCTGAACTCCCTAAACACATGGTGGTGTAGGGACATAGTTTTAGACTCCAGGGCTTTGTTTTTAATGATGCATTATAAAGAAGGATGGTTTGTAAAAAAAAATCAATATGTTTTTTTTTATTTTTATTGTATTTCTTTTTATTTTTTTAAGTGTATGAATGTACTGTCTGCATGTAGGTCTGTGCACCCGTGTCGTGCAATGCTGAGGAGTTCAGAAGAGGCCATCGGATTCCCCTGGGACTGGAGTCAAAGACGCTTCTCAGGCGCCATGTGGGTGGTGGGGATCGAACCCCAGTCCTCTGTAAGAGCAGTCGGTCCTCTTAACCACTAGGCAATCTCTCCAGCCCCAATTTTTATTGTATTTCTTTTAAAGTAGAGTCCTTTGGAAACACTGCACCCAAAGGAGCTAGAGTCCTTGGTAGTGATCTAATGCCTGACAGTACAATGGTCTCCTGTCCCAAAGCTTCAAGTGATGCTTGGCCATCCCCCTGACAGTAGTGAGGGATCCCCACTTACTGGGCAGCCCTGCCTAATACGGAGTGCTTCCTAACACTAAGTCAAGGTCAACCTTTCAAGGCTTCTCCTCTAAGTTTTGTTCTGTAACCTGGAACAGTTGGTACTGCTGCTATTGTTTTTCATGTGCCATCCTTTCCTTGAGCTATTCATATTTTTTTCAAGTTGCTACTTTTATTGTTCCTTTGCTGTCAGTGAGTGTTTACCCCATTTACCAGAATCTCTTCAGGCACACTTAGACCTCACAAACAGAATTCAAAAAGGAAAACAAGAATCTGCCTATGTCTCACTGTTTCCTCTCTTTCTCTCTTGTAGGTGGTCCAAGAAAAATAACAGAATGCTAGCACTGCCCCGTGATGTACTGCCTCTCTGATGATAAAGAGCAGATGCTTTTTCCTGGGTTTCAGAGTTTGGGAACACATCTTTTTAAATTTTTTATTTATATTTTATTTTTATTTTATGTATGCAAGTGTTTTGTCTCCATGTACGTAAATGTACCCATGTGTGCAATCCCTGCAGAGGCCAGAAATCAGATCCCCCTGGAACTGTAGTTATGGACACTTGTTAGGCACCCTATGGGTGCTGGGAACTGAACCTGGGTACTCTTTGAGAGCAGCCAGTGGGCTTAGCCACTGACTGAGCTGCCGTCTCACAAGCCCAGCCTTGGGTACAGTTTACAGAACTTCTTGCCCTTGTGTTTCTGTGTCCCTTCAGTTCCTCTGTCCCTTCTCTGTCCCTTGTGTTCCTCTGTCCCTTGCCCTCTTGCCTCTCTGCCTTGTTTGTGCCTTCAAAGTTTTCCTGTTTTTAAAGAAAATATATTTTTCTTATTGAATTGAAATTCATATAATATAAAATTAGCCATTTAAAAATGAACAACTCACTGATGCAGGATTGTGCAGCCATAACATTTACCTATTCCCAAGACATTTTCAGTCCTCCAGAAATATTCGATATACTTTTAACATCCAACTTTCAGAAAAAGCAATCTTCTAAGCCAAAGATGTGTCTCAGTTGGCAGACTACTGGCCTAGCATCCATGAAGCTCTGGCTTCAATCCCCAACACCAGCACTGCGAACTGGCTGTGGTGACACACACAGGAAATCCAGCACTTGGGAGCCAGAGGCAGGAAGACCAGGCAGCTACACAGCACGTTGAGGGCACTCTGGGAAACGTGGAACTCAATCTCCAAAGGAAAATAGCGATCATCCTTTGACATTCCATCTTTACCATCATTTTAAGGTCTTTTAAAAATATTTGTATGGAGAGGCTGGAGAGATGGCTCAGAGGTTAAGAGCACTGGCTGCTCTTCCAGAGGACCAGGGTTTGATTCCCAACACCTACATGGTGGCTAACAACCATCTATAATTCCAGGGGAGTCCAATGTCCTCTTCTGACCTCCTTGGGCATTGCATGACATGGTTATACTTATGTACATGCAGGCAATGCCCTTGTATACAAAAAATAAAAATAATAAATAAAATATTTTTAAATATATGTATGAAATTGTCTAAAATTTCCCAAGGCCAGAAATCTGGCAGGTATTTCTGAACACCCTAAGCTATGAATCTAATTATTTAAATATATCTAATTCTTTAATAAATCATTTCTAGTATGAGTACAATGCTGCCCTGATGTTTCAGTTTTCCCACAGTTGCTGTTAATTAAGACAGTGCATTTTTGTGTCCCTAGCTTGTGAATGTGACCCTGATGGGACCATATCTGGTGGCATTTGTGTGAGCCACTCTGATCTGCCACAGGGTCTGTGGCTGGCCAATGCCTGTGCAAGCCAAATGTGCAAGGAGCCAAGTGTGACCAGTGCAAACCCAACCACTTTGGACTGAGAGGCTCGGACCCCCAGGGCTGCGAAGGTAAGCCCACTGATCCATAGGTCAACCTGGGTGCATGTTCCGTCATTACAAACCCCTAAGAATCCTGCCTGTGTCTGAGTCTTTAAAAATGATACAGGGGGCTGGAGAGATGGCTCAGCAGTTAAGAGCACCGACTGCTCTTGCAGAGGACCTGGGTTCGATTCCCAGAACCTACATGGCGGCTAAGAACCGTCTCTAACTCCAGTTCCAGGGGAATTCGATGCGCTCTTCTGACCTCCACGGCATTGCATGACACAGGTGCACCAACCTACATGCAGACAGTACATTCATACAAATAAGAAAATAATAAATTTTAAAAATTTAAAAATGATACAGGATCTCCCACAAACTTGAGGAAGTCACTGACAGCTTTCCCTATGGTTTACTGAATTCTTCAGAGGACCAGCAGAGGGCGCCCACATTTTCCACACAGGGAGAAACCTGGGAAAGCCCCCAAAATTTAATGGCAAGTTGTGAAACCACTGGAAAAATGGCTTCTATTAATGTCACAGAATACAATGGCTTCTCATTTTGGTGACTGCAGGGCCAATAAACACAACCAGAAGACAAAAGAACGGAGAAAGATTTGTTGTTTGTTGTGAGGAATCCATCTAGGGAACGTCTATATACTCCCATAGGAAAACAGGAACAGGCACATTCCTGAGCAGGCTTGATTACTGAGCATGCTGGGTTTAAACTCATGGTTCAAGCACAGATGGCAGGTGACTCTGGGCTTGCTAAGCTCAAGGTCATAGAGGATATATTTGAGAGGTCACTATGATGGACATGGTCACTTCTGGGAATGCTCAACTTCTTTTTCTCAAAAATCTTAGGAAAGAACACTTTAAAGGTGTATTAACATAGCTTTCCCATAAAGGCACTTGCCTTATTTAGCTGTTAATACTAAAATCTGTGTGCAATTTTATTATATTACATTATGCACGATAGCTTCTTAGACACTTTTAAGTGGTGACTTCTTTTCTTGATGTTTTTTAAATTATTATGTTTATGTATGTGTGTATATATATATGTTTGCATGTATGTGGGCATATATATGGAGGTCAGAGGAGTCAATTCTCTCCTTTCACTATGTGAGTCCATGAGATTGGACTCGGGTTGTCAGGTTTGTGGCAAGGGCTGTTACCTACTGAACCATCTCTCCAGCTCTCTTCTTTTTATTTTTTAAATTACCTTTCCCATTTCTTCTCATACCCCTCCTAATATTGATTCTGAAATCTTCTGAGAAGGAGAGGGAGGCAGTAAAGCAAGGGAGGGGTAGAAGGGAGGTAGAAAGAAGCGGAGTCGTTCCATGAGGGACACATGCAGCCTCTGGGCTGAAGGACGAGAAGCCTCAGGCTGCTCATAGACCTGAAGACTCCTGGGGACCTGGGTAAGTAACTTCATCTGGGTAAAGAGTAGTTTGAGTGTCCGTATACTTAGAGAGCAACGGGCTGAGTCTTTAGATCATAAATGCTCTGCAGGTCTGATGGAAAATAGATGCCATGAAAGACTCAAGCCTTTCACACTTTCGGCAGTCCAGATTACCCCCTGTTCACTACCTGATATGATATCCTCAGAGAATAGGCTGAGCTGCATGTGCGTGTGTGTGTGTGTGTGTGTGTGTGTGTGTGTGTGTGTTTATGTATTAGAGTGGCTTTATTGATGTATAATTCACATATGTACATACCTGCAAATTACCCATTACACAATATAATCCAGTGGTTTTTTGGCCTATCCAAAGTTGTATGAACATCAACACAATTGATTTTAGAATATTTTCCTCAAGAAGAAATACCACCTTTTTTTTTTATCTTTTAGAAACAAGGTCTCCCTTTAGTCCCACCTGGCCTGGAGCTCACTATATAAACCAGGCTGGCCTTGAGCTCACAAAGATCCACCTGCCTCTACCTCCTGAGTTCTGGGATTAAAGGCATGTGCCAACAACCCCTTCAAAACACTACTTTTGTATATGTACCTAAAATAATTGAGAGCAGAAAACCAAATGTGGTGATACATACCTTTAATCCTTGCAGTTGGGAGGTAGAGGCAGGCAGAGCTCTGAGTTTAAGCCCAGCATATTCTACATAGCAAGTTCCAGGCCAGCCAAGGATACATAATGAGACCCTGTCTAAAAAAGGGAAGAGGGGCTGGAGAGATGGCTCAACAGTGAAGAGAAGTGACTGCACTTGCAGAAGACCCAGTTTTGAACCATAGCACCCACATGGCAGCTAATGGCCATCTGTAATTCCAGTTCCAGAGGATCCGACGCCCTCTTCTTTCCTCCTCAGGCATTGGGTGCCCTTCCACACATGCAGACAATACAGTCATACACATAAAATAAAAATAAATAAAAGAGATTGGAAACAGACTTTTGAAGAGGTGTTTATACCCATGCTGATAGCACCATCCAAAGTAGTTAAGCAGCGGAAGTAACGCAAGTGTCTATGAAAAGATAAGCAGAATGTCATATAGATAGACAGAAATATTATTCAGCCTTAAAAGGAAGGAAATTCTGATACATACCACAACATGGATGAGCCTTAAGGGCATCATGTTAGATGAAATAAACTAGCCGCACACAAAAAGACAAAAACTAATTCCACATGTATGAGGGCCTAGATAGAGGAATCAGATCCACAGAGACAGAAAGTAGAATGATGGCTTCCAGGGCTCAACGGCAAAGGGAAAAGGACAGTTACTGTTTATTGGGGAAAATTCCTGTTTTGTGAGATGAAAAAAGTTTGGGAGATTTTTTTTATATGAAATTGCGAATGCCCTTCATGTACTGAAAAATGATTGAGATGTTAAATTTTGTTATATATGTATTACTAGAAGAAGCCAAAAAGAGAATTTGAATAAAAAAAAGAAAGAAAAAAGAGAAAAAGCTACCTGTCTCTTACCAGTCCCACCATCCGGCTTATCCCACTCTATCCCTAGGGAGGCAAACCCAAATCTCCTTTCTTCAGCGGCACATAATAGTGTTCAATAAAAGCCGAATCATAATATGCTCGAATTCTCTCCTAAATTACCGCGTGATTTTCTATCACATTGATCTAATATTGTCAAGGTTACATCCAATCCAACCAGAACGTATCACTACTTGTCTACTGCTGACAGAGTATACTTCCACTTGTAATCGGTTGTATACCACATTAGACTTGTCCATTCACTATGTGATGGGATATGATTTGTGTCCTTGAACACTAGGTTTCCTATAGGAGGAGAAAGTACCTTGCTCTAGTAGCATAATCTTTACAACATAAGCAGGTCTCTGTATGGGTAGAGGCGAAAGAGAAAGTGGAGAAGAGGGGAAAAATAAAGGTGGAAGGAAGGAAGGAAGAAGGGAGAAGAAAGAAAGACGAGAAAGAAGAGGAAGAAGGAAGGAATGGAAGGGACGGGAGGGAGGGAGGGAGGGAGGGAGGGAGGGAAGGAAGGAAGGAAGGAAGGAAGGAAGGAAGGAAGGAAGGAAGGAAGGAAGGAAGGAAGGAAGGAAGGAAGGAAGGAAGGGGAAAGAAAAGAAGACAGACACTTCTGCTATAGGGGGCTGTGGAAGACAGTCATGAACTGGGAAGCACTTGCCCCTGAGTCCCCCAGTCTGGCCAGCACCCTCAGAAGTGCCAGCGCTCTGGTTTATACATCCTCCTCCACTGACCTGGTGCTGCCTGACTGTTGGAACCACATGAGATTCCTGGAAGTGGCTGGCTTGGGGTTTCCTCTGTGGGATGGAATGTGGTGGATAATCAGGCATCTAGGCAGACAGCAGACCTTTTGCCCAATGTGAGCTATGAATGGCATTTACACGAGTGGGGGGATTAAAAGTGACAATAAATGTCTGTGCTATGCTTTCAGCCTGCAACTGCCACCCCATTGGGAGTCTGTCACTCTCCACCTGTGATGTGGATACAGGCCAGTGCTTGTGTCAGGCTGTGAAGAGTGTGCTGTGCGTATTTGCCTGAACTTCCCTTTCACATTGTGATGTGTATTTCTGCTCCAGTGCCTAGAAGAGACTTGGAATTGCTTTCCTTGTTCTGTTGTTCAGTGTCTCTGTAGAATGAGTCCTTACACTACAGAAATTGCAAATACCCAGCCAAGAGATGCCCCAGCAGATAAGGGTGTGATCCACCAAGACTGACGATCTGAGATGATTCCCCAGAACCCACATGGTTGAAAGGTAGACCTAACATCCTGAAAGTTGTCTTCTGACCTCTACAGCACACTTTTTGCATGGACACACACACACACACACACACACACACACACACAATCAATCAATCAATCAATTAATTAGTGTTAAAATTTTAAAGTAAAAAATTGACAAATACTGAGCATCCGGCCTCCCCACTCCCAGCCCCTGCAGAGGCCATTAAACACCTGCTAGCACACCCCTGGATTGGACCACACCCAGCAGAGGTGTCAACAGCACTATGCACTGTTGTTAGTGTCAGGAAGCAGAACACTTATCTACCCCCCCTTTTGGGCTCACAGACTTTGATCTCATGCATAAAATGACACTACCACCCCTACTTCTCTCTGCCTAAAATATTTTAGATAAGCTCTAAAAACAACCTGGATTTAAATGTATTTGCAATTCCTGTGGGAAACAAACTCTTTGAAATTTTCACAGACACCACTAAACATATAAGTACATCGTATATTCTAAATTAGTAAAATTAAACCTTTTCACTTTATAAGAAATGTGTCGTGCAGTCAGGGAATTTAAGCCCAACTCTTTTCTTTGTTCTCAAATCTTGGCAGCCCACCATGATATTTTAGACAGAGAAAAACAAAAACTTAACCTAATAAAAGAACAGTGACCTCGATGTGTCTAAAAAAAATGTAGTTGATAAATACAAAACATATGCCTATGCGGAAATAGCTTGGAGCTAATAGTTTAAGTCATTTTACTGAAAACAGCAGCAGGAGGTGGGGTTGAGAGGAGTAAGAAAGTAAATATGAAAGACAGACTCAGGCAGGTCGGGGATTCCAGAAGTTCTGCATACGAAGAGAAAAGCCAGCCATCCCAGTGACTGTGTGAACACAGCCAAGGACATACCCCGTGTGGCAGCTTCACAGAAGACCCCAAATCAGATCACTGCAGACAAGCCTCGGACCCGGAGACTGACGGGTCCATTGCCCATGTGCAGTGCAGACTAAGTCATGTTTTCAGGAGGAAAAAACTGATGAGGGACCACTGGGAGGAGAGGGGCTGTCCATCACAGCCGATCCCACACCAGGTGACCCTCATCCACTTCTAGCTGATGGGACCCTGGATGACCAACAGGAAAGGTCCCGGCCTTGAGGGACCTGCCCAGCTACATCCGGGCTTTTTTTTTCCCCTTAAGATGACATTTGCTTTGAGGAAAAAAAAAATATCAAAAGTCCTTAGTCACATTTCCTGCACATTATGTCAATGTTTAATGTTTAAAATGCTTTTTGAGTAAAATTAGGTATGCAAGGCACCAACTTAACAAAATGAGGACTTTTGAAACCATTCCAAACAAGAATCTCAAGCCTACTTAAATCTGCATTTTATCTGAGCATGTTGAATTGACATTTGAGGTATTTTCCTGAGCATTTTATACTATTGGAGTTTTTAAGTTATTTATATTTGGCCAGCCGTTCATGTCTCATAAAGGTCACGTGTTGCGATGACAAGATCTCGAACCGCTAGTACAGCTGATTCTCACGGGGAGGGGTTCCCACTACGCCCAAATGACTGCTTAACTGGAATAACTGGTTGATAAATAATTGTATCTGCTGAACCGTGGTATCCGTAGAACACCTTAAAATCAGTTCAATTGATTTTCCTCCCACCCACAAATGTTTTAGTGTAGTGTGAATAAAATTCCCAGAGATCATTGTGGTAAGGAATAGGCTTTTTTTTTTTATTTAATTTTATTTATTTCTGTATGTGTATGAATGTACTGTCTGCATGCAGGTTTGTGCACCCGTGTCGTGCAACGCCGCGGAAGTCAGAAGAGGGTCTCGGATTCCCCTGGAACTGGAGTTCTCCTGGAATTGGAGTTTCAGATGGTTTTCGGCCGCCATGTGGGTGCTGGGGATCGAACCCGGGTCCTCTGTAAGAGCGGTCGGCGCTCTTAACCGCTAGGCCATCTCTCCAGCCCCAGGAATAGGCTTTATTAAAACAGCTGAAGATAGTCTAGTAGAACATCACAGGTCTTAAAATGGCAGTCTTTTTTTTTTTTAATTTTCATTTATTTCTGTATATGTATGAATGTACTGCATGCAAATCTGTGCACCCGTGTCGTGCAATGCCACGGAGGTCAGAAGAGGGTCTCGGATGCCCCTGGAACTGGAGTCCTCCTGGAATTGGAGTTTCAGACGGTTCTCGGCCGCCATGGCAGTCTTAAAGTGACTCAGCTTGAGCCAAATCTGGTGCTGTGAAGAAATCATTGGATTTTTATTGCATTCCCCCTGAAACAGTGTATGGACAGCCCTTTGTCCCTGTTGCTCAAGATTTAGAAATGGGAGAGGTGTTATCCCTAGACTGTTCCAAGTGTGGGAGCAACAAAGGCTGTTGTGGGGCCAGGCTGTTCAGCAACTTTGATATGTGATCACATTGTGGTGCTTTCACCGTTGTATTTGGAGCAGTACAGATCTCCACAGCTGGGCTCCACTAAGCCTCTCTCTCTCTCTCTCTCTCTCTCTCTAGGTTGGATATTGGGGTCTCGGGGACCACCTCCATGGATGTTCTCCCTGTGACTGTGATATTGGAGGTGCTTACTCTAACATGTAAGTCAGTAGGGTGGATGTGAAGTTTTCCTCATTTTTCTACTTTGGACATTGTCATAGGGGAACCATTTTATTCCATGACAGGCAAAGGGTATTGAAAAACAACGACCTCGAGGTGGTCGGGAGAGCCCAGTCAGTTGATTTCTTTGACCTCAGATACTTCCTAGTGTAAGATAAACAATCCTGCTTGGGTGTCGCCAATGTGGTTGCACGGGTGCCTGAACATGGGAGACTTGACTTTACTTTAACTTCAATATTTGTGTCCTGTCAAGAGACTCCAAGACCCGTCCTTACCCCACAGACTGGTATACGGGTCCAAACTCAGGGGCACCTGGGCCAGCACCCCACATCTTTACTTTACCTTCATTCTCACTGTGCACCCTCACACTGCATTCTTTCCTACAGGTGCTCACCCAGGATGGGCAGTGTGAGTGTCGCCCGCATGTTGCTGGCCGTACCTGCATAGAGCCTGCCCCTGGCTTCTTCTTTGCCCCTTTGAATTTCTATCTCTGTGAAGCAGAGGAAGCTACACCACTCCAAGGACTCGCACCTTTGGTTTGTAGTTCATTTCTTCTCCCCACTGACTTCATTTGACGGCAGGTCAGGAAACAGCATAGCCTAGGGTTCAGAGCTAAGGCACCCAGGACACAGTGCCTTTGCCCACAGACTCAGGTCGGAGCCCTTTGTCTTATTTTTTATTTTTTTATATAAGATTACATTACAAATCAAATCCAGATCCTTGCCCCCCTCTCTGTCCCCCACCCCACCAGTGCTTATGTATTCTGACAAACATGTTTTTCATCTTTTTCTCAGTGTCAAAATTCTTGATGCAGAAGTTGACTGTTTTGAGCAGAAGTTCACCGTTTCAGTCAGTTATTTGACACAATCTTTCTGTTGTTGTTGTTGTTGCCGTTGTTCTTTCCGATATGCATAACTCCCAAATACTTGAATGAAAGGAGCCCTGCACAAGAAATTTGTGCTAGCTAGCATCCACAGATGAGGGATACCATTCCTCTTTCTTTGTCTGGGACTGTGTTACTTCACTTAGCATGATATCTTCTAGTGCCATCCATTTACCAGCAAAGTTCATGGTGTCAGCTTTCTTTACCACTGCATAGAACTCCATTGTGTATATGTACCACATTTTCTCTATCCACTAGTCAGTTGAGTCTTTGTTTTATTGTGCAGCTGCAGGTTATATAAATTTTGAGAGCCAAGTCTCTGTTTTATCTTTGTATCCCACTGGTATCCCAGTGCTTGGCACACAAATGCAAATGAGACCAAATTATGGCAAGACAAAATACTTCTGCTTTTTCAGTTAGATACGGTGCTCGCATTGAACATCTCTAGCTCTGTTTCCACCATGATGTACAAACTGCAAGGCAGTGTCTGTTGCATTCTATCAGGTCTGCACTAGTGCCTACCATAGAGCTGGACACATAGTAGGGGGCTTCACATATCAGTTAATAGATAAAGTAATAAGATTTTTTTTTGTCTTTTTGAGAAGGGTCTCCCTGTAGCCCCAGCTGGCCTGGAACTCACAGAGATCTTCCTGCCTCTGCCTCCCGAGTGCTGGGATTCAAGACATGCACCACCACGCCTGGCTTAAAGACAGTTCTTGGCCCCCATGTGGGTGCTGAGGATTAAACCCAGGTCCTCTGCAAGAGCAGTCGGTGCTCTTAACTACTGAGCCATCTCTCCAGCCCCCTATAGTTCCATCTTGTAGATAAGAAAATAATAAACAGAAATTACCTAAAATACTTAACCATACTTCAGTACATGCCCTGTGGTAGGTGCTGGGTGCTTATGATTAAAAGAGATAGTATCGCCGGGCATGGTGGCTCACACCCTTAATCCCCGCACTCGGGAGGCAGAGGCATGCAGATCTCTGGGAGTTCAAGGCCACCCTGGTCTACAGAGGGAGCTCCAGGCCAGTTGGAACTAAAGGGAGATCCTGTCTCTAAAATACACACACACACACACACACACACACACACACACACACTCACACATACACACAAAGATAGAGTATCATCAATCTTAAAATGGCTCTTAAGTAGGAGTTGTACTTGAAGATCCAAGAGAATGCTAGTCTTCTTCACTAGGAAATGCTGTCACTCATGATATGAATCCTGATTACTCTCTTCGTGACTTAAAGAAAAAGTTTTATAACATGGAATAGTTTTAAGGGGCAAGTAACACTTTTCTTAAAGGATTGGAAGTATGACAGAAAAAAAATAGAAATTCAAGGTGGAATTCATTTTCCTCTTACACTAAGCACAAGACCTTAAGAAAAATTAAGCTGGGCACCACACTATTTAATTATTTGCTCATTCATTTAGTACATTTTTATAATGTGCTTACCGTGCTGTTACTGCAAGCTGATGTAATCATAATAAAACTTTGATTTGTTTAAAGCTCTGTGCTTCACATTTCATATACATTGTCTCATTTAGTAAAGACCCTCAGTATTATCATCCAGATGAGGGAAACATTCAGGAGATTAAGAAACAAGGTCAAGGGCTGAAGAACTGGTCCAGCAGTTCAGACTGCTCTGGTAGAGGACCCGGATGTGGTTCCCACCACCCACATGGTGGCTAACAACCATCCCTAATTCCAGTTCCAGGTATCCCGTGCCCTCTTCTGACCTCCATGGGCATTGTACAACATGGGTGCACTTATATACTTGCAGGCAAAACACTCATACACATAAAAATTAAAAAAAAAATAGCGTCCAGTGGTGGTGGGCAGCAGGGCTTGGCTTGAAATCCAGCTTCATCTGGTTTCAAAACTCTGGCCCCTAATCCATAAAGATGTTCTGCGACCTTGTGCATAATGCTGAGCCCCAGGCAGGCTCTATAAAGAGGGATTGGTTAGGATCCTGGCCCCAGGGGTTCTTTTTTTTTTTTTTTATGTGTATGAGTGTACTGTCTGCATGTAGGTTGGTGCACCCATGTGGTGCAGTGCCACAGAGGTCAGAAGAGGGTGTCAGATTCCCCTGGAACTGGAGTTAAAGACAGTTCTTAGCCGCCATGTGGGTGCTGGGAATTGAACCCAGGTCCTCTGCAAGAGCAGTCGGTGCTCTTAACTGCTGAGCCATCTCTCCAGCCCCAGGGGTTCTTTTCTGGCTAATGGCTTTACAGAGATAGCTCAGGTTGGAACAAGATGAGGGCAGTGACCACATAACTGGGGAGATGGTAAGTGCATTAGGAATTCCGAGCCATGGGGATCTGCTGTTTTGAATTAGGCCCAAGATCTTAAAATCAGGAGATTTTAATTAAGGATTAGGCATTAAAATGGATTAGCCAGAGAAAGTTACAAATAAATTTCAGAGAAGAAACAATGCACATATATTCACAAGTAGAACAGGGTGTTAAAACAGGGAAAAAATATTGAAAAATAAAACTATAGCCTCTTGCAAAGCCTTGCAGCTAGATTTTATTCTTCAGGCAATGGATTTCATTGGAGCTTTGGGGGCAGGAAAATGATGTCCTGAAGACTTGGAGAGAAGATCCATCTACAGAAGCCTCATGGGAATAAACGTCTAAATTCAGAGGTAGAGCCCACCAGCACTTGGAAGGCAGAGGCAGGCAGATGTCTGTGAGTTCAAGGCCAGCCTGGTCTACATAGCCAGTGCCAGGCCAGTTGGGGCTACAGGGAGATCTTGAATCAAAAAGACAAAAGGACAAAAAGAAACAAAGAAAATTCGGAGGTAGTAGAAAGAACAGCCGGAGATGAAAATACAAATAAACATGAAGCAGAGACTGCAGCTCATGAATCTTTTTAATACTCTAGCTGGAGAGTTAAGAACTATGACTGCTTTCCTGGTAGCTCTTTAAAGGGCTTATGAGAGGTTGGAGAGATGGCCTACCAGTTAAGAGCACTGACTGCTCTTGCAGAGGACCCGGGTTCGATCCCCAGCACCCATATGGCGGCTGAGAACCGTCTTTGACTCCAATCCCAGGGGAATCTGATGCCCTCTTCTGACCTCTGCAGCATTGCATGATATGGGTGCACAGACCTACATGCAGACAGTACATTCATACACATAAACAAACAAACAAACAAAAAAAGGCTTATGGGTGTGATGACGCACACCTTTAATCCCAACACTTGGGAGGCAGAGGCAGGCAGACCTCTATAAGTTCAAAGACAGCCTGGTCTACAGAGTGAGTTCCAGGCTCTGGCTTGGACTAAAGGGAGACCCTGTCTCAAAAAGACCAAAAAAAAAAAAAAAAAGAAAAAATTAAAAAAAAAGGCACAGTTAAAAGTTATAAAAGATAATATTGATTGAATTTGATAAAATATAAAATCTAATATAGTATGGCTCTGTTAATTACATAATTTAGCTTTTTACATAAAAAGTAGTAAAATAGTTTATAATTTTATATTACAAGATGAACACAATTGGTGGAGGAAAAAGATATAGACACAACCACAGTGTGGCTTTCCCTAAGGGCCCAACTCACAGCGATGCAGAAGCTGGTCTGAGAACATGGCTGAGAGTCTCAAGAGGAAACTGGAATAAATGGGGTCTCAGAAGCAGTTGCAGCCGAAGCTGACCTCAGGCCACAAGCTCCAGATGAATGACCAAGGCACCTGTGAAACAGAAACCTTGCTTATGAAACCAACAAGGAAACATCAACCAAGCAAACACAAAATCCAGGATGTAGGAGAAACTTGGAAACACAGGACAATTGGAGATTTTAACCACTTTGGCAGATGAATGACCAAGAAAATTATATAAAAGGGTTTTAAAGGGAAATGGAGCTGCCTGGACGTCATCCCTCTCCTTTAGGCTATCCTGATATAACTTCTTGTGGGAACTTTTATTTGCTGCTTAGCTAAATAAAGTATCTTTTTTCTTTTTAAGCTATTAGCAACAGCTTTGCCAACATGTGACTTTACCCATCAAGCTATCTCACTTGCTCTTACCTTGGTTTTGTGGTGCTTAAAATGAGCACCCACGCTGTGTTTCAGTGGGCTATCTCAGGGAGAAGGGTGGGGAAAATGGGAAATAATCAAGATACACTGATGTATTAACATAATATAAATATAATACTGAAGGAAAATCTATAACCATAAGAACTGAGAGCAATTGGTCTGAACACTGTCAAGTATAATACATCAGTGTATCTTGATTATTTCCCATTTCCCCTTCCCTTCTCCCTGAGATAGCCCACTGAAACACAGCGTGGGTGCTCATTTTAAGCACCACAAAACCAAGGTAAGAGCCAGTGAGATAGCTTGATGGGTAAAGACACCTGTTGCTAAGCCTGATAACCTGAGTTCTATCCTCAGGAACCGCGTGATAGATGAGACCCAGTTCCTGAGAGTTGTCCTCTGAATGTACACACCACACACACACACACACACACACACATATAAATAACTAAATAGGATGTTTTTTTAAAAAACATAGTAGACAGGAATTGAATATGTCAGTTTTTATAGCATTTTTAAGAAGAAAACCCACCCAGGTGGATTGACACCACATTTCATCCAAACACAAGGAAGCAGAGGCCAGAGGATCTCTGAGTTCAAGACCTGTCTGATTTACAGAGCAAGTTTCAAGTCAAGATTACACAGTGAGACTCTCTGTCTCAAAATTAATTAATTAATTGAAATTAAGAAAGACCCAATACCACAAGGCCTTAACCAAAAACTTATTACAAAAACATTGAGAGACAATACAGAGCTAGGTAGAAACTGAGGCAGAGCTGGAGGTGGGGACAGACATGGAGACATAAGGTGTCCTGCGTGACTTTTCTGGAGGCTGCTAAGTAAGAAGCATGTAACCTGATGCAGTCCGGTATGATCTAAAACTCTCCAAGTAAGGTGCTTAACACATTTGCTGCTTAGCTACATAAAGTGTTATCTATTTTCTTTTTAAGATATTAGCAACAGCTTTGCCAACATGTGACATATATTTCCAGTAACAAGGAAATGATTTCAGAATATCAGAGGAAATATAATACTGCAGGAAAACCAGAAACAAAGCCTGCATGCTGATGAGAAGGATGAGGTAAGCCATTTTCCAGGGCTATTGTCAAGTACTACAAATCCAACATGGAGAACTCTGCCTAGTCCTGCAGATGCTCAGACCACATAAGCCCTAATTGGCCTCCTCGGTGGAGATGGAGGGAAGGCAGAACTGGACTGAAAGTAATTAGCATCTCTGGGGGAAGCACTAGCTTTATTTCTCTTCAAAGCAGAAGTTCTAAACCTAGAAGTTCTAGAATGGTAAGGCATCTGGCCTGGGAACTTGCCATTCCTTGTCATGTTTGCAAGGGGAAATGAGTGGTTAGAAGTGGCTTTTCTCCAAACTGAAAGAGTACCGTGTGCCCTGGGGTGGTAACTGTAGACACCAAAATAGTCAAGGCTGGTGTGAGGCAGAGCAATGCCACCTCCTCAGAGCTCTCCACCCAAGCCTTGAAAAGGCCATCTAAAGAGTACTCACCCAAAGTGAGGCCCCTAGTGATACCTGTTTGCTCGTTGTTTCTTTGTTACACTGATCCATTTTGAGCATTCCTGTATCCATATGCAAAAATGGGAACACTGGAGAAATTGAAGAAGCAAATGAAAGCAGAGCGGGCACTCCATGTGCATCAAAGTATTTTTAATTGAAAAATGTATGTATATGAGTGTTTCACCTCCATGTATGTAGGTACACCCATGCATGCAATGCCCAAGGTCAGAAGAGGGTATGGATCTCCTGGAACTTGAGTTATGGACAGTTGTAGGCCATCATATGGGTGCCGAGACCTGAGCCCGAGTCTTCTGCAAGAGCAGCTAGTGCATTTAATTTCTAAGATATCTCTTCGGCCCCCAAAGTGTTTTTTGTTGTTATTTTGTTTTATTATTTTGAGATCGTCTTACTATGTAGCCCAGCCTGGACCAGAACTTACCATCCTCCTACCTCAATCTCCTCAGTGCTAGGATTGTAGAAATATGTCACCACATGCACTGTTAGAGACCTTCATGAGAGAATGAAATGTTGAACATGTAAAATAGTACTTAACATGGAGCCTACCCTTGAGATTACTGTGGAAGAATGAACCAAGTGGACAGACATCCTGCCTGCGCCTGGTAGATAAAGTATGGGAAGGGAGCGTCAGACAGCGTAGGGGCTTCAGATGAAGGAGAAGACTCTGCCTGAGTGTGTCAGAGAGGCTTTGTTGTTCTTGTTCCTTCTACCAGCTTTGTGTGTTCGAGTCACGGTTACTTTGCCTTCTGCTACTTGTTTCTGTGTTCAGACTCCCACCCATGAGCCTTTCTGACCCTGGGCTGGAAGTCTGTCTCTTCAATCTGGAGTCAATTGGAAGAGAAGAGATCAAGTCACTGCTCTCCTCCCCTTGTCCCTGGACCACAGACCAGTGCTCCTCCTTAATTTTTACTGTTTGTAAGCATTCCCTATGGAGAGACTTTGTTTAAAATGACCCCAGAGATGCTGCGCAGGGAGTCTGGAGCCAGCCAAGATATCCGCATGTTGGCCAGGCACTCTGAGGTGATGCTGACGCAGGTGGTCCATAACAGAGCTTTGTGAGACACACTCTGGCCGGGCGTGGTGGTGCACGCCTTTAATCCTAGCACTTGGGAGGCAGAGGCAGGTGGATCTTTGTGAGTTCAAGATTAGCCTGGTCTACAGAGCGAGTTAGTCTAAGGAGAAAGGAAAAGCTAGGCAAGGGTGGGGTCTTAAGCAAAGTCTTTCTTTGGCCTGATCACTCAGAGAAGCAGTGAAGCAGAATTCACACAACAGAGTCATCCTCTACAAGGCACAGAGACTAGCCTGATGCGTTTCCACATCAGCCAGGATTTGGCGGTGGGCAGTGAGCCTTTCAGAAGAAGCCTCTCCTCAACCAACAGCAGTTCTCAAGAGAAGGGGGAAGTTGCTGTGCTGGCCACAAAAGGGGTCCTAGCAGCAGCCCTTTGGCCTCTGCTAAAGATCGTTTCCTGTGTACTTAGACCATGTTCAGAGTCTAGTACAAATAAAAATGCCAGAGACCACTGGGCCTGGTGACACACACCTTTAATCCCAGCACTTGGCAGTCAGAGGCAGGTGGATCTCTGTAAGTTCAAGGCCAGCCTGATCTCCATAGGGAGTTCCAGTCCAGTTGTGGCTATAGGGAGACCCTGTCTCAAAAAAAAAAAAATACTATTAGTAGGGGTTGGAGAAATGACTCCACGTTAAGAGCACTGGGTGCTCTTCCAGGGGATTCAGATCACAGAGCAACTTGAACTCCGGTCTAAATACTTTGAGCATTATTCTGTTGGCAGTGAGGACAAATTTGAAAGGCTTTGTTGGCAACGGTATGAATTATGTTCTGGGCCAAGGACAGAGCGGAGAGAATAGCCAAGAGCTGTTGCAGCAACTCGGGCAGAGTAAGAAGAGGCAGAATGTGAGCAGAGTGAGGAGAGGAAGACGCAGAAGTAATTAATGAGAGTATTATCTCCAGGGTCCAGACGGCCTCAGCCTGGCATCCAGCGAAGAGAGCAGCAGGGATGTAGTCTAGCCTGAGTGTCCGTGCTTACATGCTCTCGGGCAGATAGGAGTGTTTCTCCTACTTGGATGGAAGAAATTCTGAGAAAATGAGTGCATACGGGCTTTCTCATTGTCGTGCACGATTAGGCAGAGTCCCTAAAGGAGCCATGGGAGTATTCTTTTCCCAACTTCTTTTGGCCAGAATTCCACAATGATGAGGACCAAGGCTGCTGGTGTGGAATATGCACAGTTCATCCATTCTCACGTGGGTACTTAAAACTGAGTCTCTGCTTTCAAGTTCATACTATACAGTGACACAGTTTCCAAGGATGAGATTGGAGCACATTATTCTCAGCTGGATTCTGGACTATATCCAGGTTGGAATAATTTATCTATGATGCAGATGGATCATATACACACCAGGAAATACTTTTCTTTTTTCTGAACTCTTCCAAGCCTTCACTCTAGGGAAAGCAATCTACATTCCTGACTACGACTTTTGGCCAGGTCTCTGCTGTTCATGTTGTTTTCCGAGAGCTGGTTCCTGGGAGCCCTGTTACATGGACTGGACCTAGATTTGCCAGGGTTCTCCCTGGGGCTGGCCTGAGATTTGCTGCGAACAACATTCCATTTCCCATGGACTTCACCATAGCTGTTCGCTATGAAACCCAGGTACTCATTTATCCCAGCCTCTCAATGGGATAAAACAGGGAGAAAGACATTCCAAACTATTTCTATATCAACTTTGTAGAAGTTCATCATAAAGTGATTTGCAAAGAAGTAGAGCATCTGAAAAGCTTTATAACCCAGAGCGTTTCCTGAAGACACTGAGCAGCTCCGTGAGCCCTGTGTACAAGTGCTTTATCCAAGGAGAGATGTTAAATCTGGAGTTATGTGTTTGAGGGGGTTTAAGGAAATCATGACTGAGTGTCTGTGTAAGAATAATAAACAGCTAAAGATAACATAAATTCTTCCCTCCTGGGGCTTTTTCTCTAAAACCAATGAATAGCCAACCTGCGTGTAAGATTTTCAACCAGCGGTGATGCAACTGGTTTGGTTTGAATTCAGATCTTACCCTGCAATAAGAGAGAGACTCACAGCAGATGGTGTCTCTGGCCTTCCACTACCACATTACCCACGCCTCTCCTCCTGAAATATACCTGGGACAGAATTGATACCAACTAAAAAATTAACCTTCCTAACTTTTTCTGAGATAATCTGATGTTGATGCTCTTCTTTCATGTGGGAGTGGTCTTAGAGGCCCCTTGGGGGAGCACATTCTGGAGACAGTCATTGCACATTATGTGTTGAGAGCAGCTAGCCCATTTTGGACCTCTTGATAAGACATAACTCCCTCTCACTTACAAATGAAAGCCAAAGACTTTCAGTGAACTTTGACCTGCTGACTACGAAATCCATTTGAAAAAAGCGAATAGATTTATTTGTTCCTAACATATATCCAACAACAACAAGAAAAACCTTTCCAGGGGGGTAGAGAGATGGCTCAGTAGTTAAGAACACTTGCTGTTCTTCCAGAGGACCCAGGTTCAATTCCTAGCACCTACATGGCTGCTAATAACTGTCTGTAACTCCAGTTCCAGGAAATCCAACTCCCTCTTCTGACTTTGGCAGGGCATTGCATACATGCAGGTGAAACACTCATACACATAAAATAAAAATAATAAATAAAATATTTTTAAAAGCTTTCCAAAATGTAAGATTTATAGAATATAGCCATTCTGCTTCCCTCTTGTCTGCCACCTTCCCTCCTTCCTTTCTCTTTCTCCATCTCTCTCTTTCGGTCTCTTTGTCTCATCTTATGAAGTTTTCCAAATTATTATTCTTTTTTGGGAGGGGTCTTTTCGAGACAGGGTCTCCCTGTAGCCCCAGCTGGCCTGGAACTCACTCTGTAGACCAGGTTGGCCTTGAACTCACAGAGATTCGCCTGCCTCTGCCTCCCAAGTGCTAGGATTAAAGGCGTGCGCCACCATGCCCGGCATTTTTGTTTTTGCTCTCTGTGATACAGAGTCAGGGTGAATTAATTAGATCTTTTAGAGTTGTTTGAAGTTTAGACCTTTGAGGAAGCTTAAGGGGTTTTCCCAGGCCCAGGAGCTATAGTTACAGGTGGGGAAAAAATGTTCTTCCTGCCTGGATCACAATCTAGACATCAGAGAGTTGGGAAACAGCCATTCAGACATCTTTCAATTCCAACACCATTTTCCAAGTGGGCTAAAGGTTACAATTTCAACTACAGGCTCTATCTATTATGTATATGAAGATGCAGGCAAATTTGTTTCCTGTATCCTCAGTCTGACATGCTTTGATGTCCTGCCTATCTAGTCCGAGGCTAACTGGGCTGTTCAGGTCAGAGTCAGCACCCCGGGAGAGAGCAAGCACTGCGCACACAAGACGCCACAGCGAGTGCCTCCAGCTTTTGCCTTACCAGCATCTGCCAGGTATGCTTGGGACGCACCCTAAAACATGGAAGGGCTCTTGAGAATTTGGACCATATATCAATATTTTGCAACCCAAGATAGATAAATGGGGAAATGATATATTGAAGGGGACTATCACATTTATTATACACTTGCTCTGTGCTGCCCTTTGTATTTAATATAACATTTTTATTTTTTCATTTATTTTTATTTTACATATGTGAGTGTTATGCCTGCATGTGTGTAAGTGCATCCATGTTATACAGGGCCTGAGGAGGAAAGAAGAAGGAGTCAGATCCACTGGACCTGGAGTTATGGACAATTGTTAGCTGCCACATGGGTACTGGGATTCAAACCCAGGTCCTCTCCAAGAATAGCCAGTGCTGTTAACCGCTGAGCCATCTCTCCACCCTGATATTTTAATTTTCTTAATGACTCAATGGCTTCTATTATGTTTTCGTCAGATGAAGAAGGACTTAAGAACAGTATTTTAATAACTTGTCGAAGTCTTATCTCCAGTTTACAGCAGAACCAGGATTCCAACTTAGACATGGCCTGGCTCTGACTTGAAAATTTCTTTCCATTCTCCAGATGGTTTTGAAATGATATAAAGTGAAATTCTACAAAAGTAAACTATTTACTTGAGGACTCTCAATAGCTTAGAGTCTAAGTGGGGGCAGATGCTAGTTTTGAGACCATTTGTTTAGCCTCATGAGATAAAAAGAGATCCTGTTACTATTAGCAAGAACAGCCAGGATGCCGGCTCTCTGTCCCACACTATCTCCAAGGAAGTCCATCAATACTGGCCAATTGTTTCCAAAGCTGCAGTTCAACACTATGGTGTGGTAGCACCCTGAGGATCTGAGAATATACTGCCAAGCCAACTCCCAGCGGTGATGTAGACAGCAGCCTTGCTTGAGCCCCAGAGTGGAGCCCCTTCTCAGCTCAAGTGGAATGCTAGCAAGTACTGTGGCCACGTAGGTAAAACAAATTTGACTTTGTCACTGAAGTTTTGCTTTATTTCTCTTAACACAGAATCATGCTGCTTCCCACGCCCATCTGTTTAGAACCAGATATGTCATATTTCATAGACCTCTATTTTTCTCAGTCTTTGGATGGAGAGTCTTACGCTCACTCCCACATCCTGGTGGATTCTGTGAGTATCTCAGAGCATTGTGGGTACTTGCTTCTCAGCTAAAAGATGATCTAATGCTACTTTTAGACTCTGGTGAGGTGTTTCTTGAAAAAAATTAACTATGTGAGCCACCTAATAGCTAGTGCAAATGGCACTTAGCAGCACATCCCAGTGCCGGCTTGAAGTGTTTTCTACATTACATTATTCAGTCTTCACAGCAGCCCTCTGAGGTGGGTGCTGCCATTATTCCACAGATGAGGGCACTGACACGCAGAGTCAAAGAGCTAGTGAGTGAGGAGACAGGACTGAGGGACCCACAGCCTGACCCACTACACGGCTAGCCTTACAGAAGCTTGGGGGGATCCCCCACTTCCAATTCATCATTCTGTAAGTTTCCCATCGCATATCTCCACTTTTGCATCATTCTCCATGCATTCCTATGGTTATAATCAGTGTCTGTGTCTCCACATTGCATCATGAGCATGCCATCTAATTTCATATACTGTAAATACAACACACACACACACACACACACACGGAGGCCTATAGAATCAAATTTATATCCCCAAGTGCCCTTCAGTGTGGGTTCATCCACTGAAGCCTGGTCAACCTATCAAGAGTTCTCAGCCTTAAAGAAGACTGACCCCCCGCAGCAGCCATCAGTGGGTTGAGGTTTCTTGCCAGTATCTATGCTGGGAGTTTATCTGGCTTGAGCTCATGTGGGACTTATCCGTGCTGTCACTATTGCTGTAAGTTCATAGGAATAACTGACCTGTTTGGAAAATTCTTCTGCACAATCTTTCCACCCTCTTCCACAATGATCCCTGAACCTTGGGAGGCACAAGTTTGATATGGTTTCACACATGTTTTTAAATGTCCAGCACATTCCTACTTTACCCAAGGTTCAGGGCTTCTAAAGCAATTTGTTAAATTCTTCTTGAAAGGTATGTTCAGATTTACTAGTAATATGTGAAAGTCTTGTTTTCATCCCATCAGCATTAGAAGTGCTTAGAACTGCAAGGTTTTTCTTTTTTTAATTTTTTTATTTATTGTCTATGCGTATGAATATACTGTCTGCATGTAGCTCTGTGCACCCATGTCGTGCAATGCCTCAGAGGTCAGAAGAGGGTGTCGGATTCCCCTGGAACTGGAGTTCTCCTGGAATTGGAATTACAGACGGTTCCCAGCCACCATGTGGGTGCTGGGGATCGAACCTGGGTCCTCTGCAAGAGCGGTCGGTGCTCTTAACCATTAGGCCATCTTTCCAGCCCAAGAACTGCATGGTTTTTCAAATATGGAGTAGATCAAATTTAAGTATATATAGTGGATCAAATACAAATTGCTTTGTTAAAATTACACTTTTGGTGGCCAGGCATGGTGATACACACCTTTAATTCCAGCACTTGAGAGGCAGGCAGATCTCTGTGAGTTCAAGGCCAGCCTGGTCTACATATCAAGTTCCAGGCCAGCTGGAGCTTCAGGGAGACCCTGCCTTAAGAATAACCACTCCCAACTGCACTTTTGAGTATTTGTGAGAATGTTCTAATTTCATTGTCATGCTGGCCCTAGGGATGTTATTAATGATCATCATGTCACACAAATTTATTCAAATACATATCTGAAATATTTCTAATTTGTGTACATTCCAAAGACTGCCACATGCTATTATAATAAATTCATCTGTTCAAATGATTTATTTTCCAAATGTGTATGAACCATGCTGGTCCTGAGTATAAAATATGGTTCTTCTCACAAAGAGTTCTCAGTTTGTGGTGGAGCTCTGTGACATCAAGGCCAGCCTGGTCTACTGGTCTACATATCAAGTTCCAGGCCAGCTGGGACTACAGGAAGACCTTGTCTCAAAAGAAAGAAAGAGGGGCTGGAGAGATAGCCTAGCAGTTGAGAGCACTGACTGCTCTTGCAGAGGACCCGGGTTTGATCCCCAGCACCCACATGGCGGCTGAGAACTGTCTTTAACTCCAGTTCCAGGGGAATCCCACACCCTCCTCTGACCTCTGCAGCACAGGTGCACAGACCTACATGCAGACAGTACATTCATATATATACAAAAAATAAATAATTTAGCTCCAACCCTGTTCCTCAAAAAAAAAAAAAAAAAAAAAAAGAAGAAAGGAAGAGAGTTGTCAGTTAATACCACATATAGCCATGTAATTCGCATTATTACAAAGATATTTCCTACCTATAGTAAGTGAATACTTTGAAATTAGTCCTATAGTATATCCATTTCATCAGTTTTAAAGCTAGTTATGGAAAACCTTAGCCTATCGATCACAATTAAAAGTCCAGCCTGGTCTTGGCCGGCTGTCAAAAACCTCAGAAGAAGCCCTAGATCTGTGTTTCAGGCTGAGATAGGACTCATGTCTATGTGATTTACTGAGAGTGCATCCTCTAGAAAAGAGGAGTGAGGGAAATGAGAGAGCCAGGGAGGGAGCCAAGACAAGGGCTCCACTGCACCGAGGTCAGTCCCACAAGGGCCTCTACATGTGCTGTGTCATCGTCACCTAAGCCACTGCCCCCTATATACCCAGGAAGTGCACATTCATCATCCATGTGGCTGGATGCTATTTTCTACAGAAGGCCTCTGTTAGTCTTTAGAGGCCAATACCACAACAGCTGGAGGCAGGTACACCACCCTGCCACAAAAGAGGATCTAGGCCTGGTATCCACTTGTTCACTGTAGTCTCTCACCCAGACTGTCCAGAGGGGAGAAGAGCCTTGCACATCTCATTATCTTACACTAATGAGCTTAATGCGGTGCTACCAACTTCACTGCTCTGGAAATATAATTAACCACACAGGAATGGGGTATCCCAAAGTCTATGTTCTTCCTCAGCCGGATTGCCTTTTGCACCTATGACTGGGCACAGGCCAAGAAGACCAAATGAATCTCTGTCCAATGCTTGGTGCTTCTCCTACCTAATCCCATCTCTGTTGCTATGATAAAACACTCTGAAAGCAATTTAGGGGAAGAAAGGGCTTTTTTTTTTTTTTTTTTTTCGTCTTAGAGGCTATAGTCCATTGTTGAGGGAGGCAAGGGCAGGAACTGAAATGGGAATTTGAGGCAGAAACCATGGAGGAGCACAGCTTGCTCACTCACTCTCAGGCTCATGCTCAGCTCGCTTTCTTACACAGCTCAGGACCACCTGCCTGGGGAATGGTGCCCCCCACAGTGAGCCAGGGCTTCTTGCATCAGTTAATAAGGCAATCTCTCACAGACATGCTGTTGGCCCATCTGATCTAGGAAATCCCTCAGTTGAGACCCTTCACGGACACCTCTAGATTGTGTGAAGTTGACAATTAAATCTAATTAGGGCAATGCTACTCTGCACAAATACCTTCTATTTGACAGACATAGCGAGGCAGTTGAGATTTGTTTTCAGTCACCCAGATTATGTGATACAAGCTTCAAAAGGTGTCAAAAGTATATCAGGCATTCTATAATATTAAACTGCCCTTCTCCTTTTTAAACACTGGATTACACTTGGCAAATGTAAAATCCTTAGATATTTACATAAGAAGTGAGTCATGCATTACAGAATCCTAAGCTGATGGAGACTAGAATCATCTGTTCCACATGCTTGTTTCCAGGAGTGTTCCACCGGGAACTAGCTCAGACCCATAGCTATTAATAATCACTAGTTGGCCGCCCTTTTCCCCAGCCCTGCAGCATCTGGCTGTCTTCTCCATCTCTTCCCACCTGACTCGTGCTTAGAAAATGCAGTCATTTTAGTTTCAATGTAAAGATATAATGGTAGAAATAGACACATACTTTATGGAATAGAGTTTAATGAATTATTTACTATACATTAGATGCAGTGATAGACTCGACTCTCAGACTCACTCTCTGAAGGGAAGACTGAGGCAAGTAAGCAACAGCAGCATAAGGTATGTCTTAGTTTCTTTTCCTGTTGCTGTGATGAAAATACCCTGGCAGAAGCAACTTCGGGATGGAAGGATTTATTTGGGTCATGGTCCAAAGTTACAATCCATCATGGCAGGGAGGGGCTGGTGGCAGGAACTTGGAACCACTGGTCACATTGCGTTTGCAATCAGGAAGCACAGGGTAATGAACGCTTGTGCTCAGCTCACTTTATCCAGGTTGCAACCCAGGAACGGTGTCACGCACAGCAGCTGGCTCCTCCCACCTCGGTTAACCTAATCAAGATAATCACTAGAACCAGAGGCCAATTTCCAGGTGATTCTAGATCTCATCAAATGAACAATTAACTATCACAGGTTATGTGGTTCTGGGAGATGTAGCAGAGTACCAATCCAAAAACCTCAATGGTAATTGCATGATGGATGATCCTCGACCTCAGCTGATCCAACATCCCAGTGTTAGACAGCTTTCTGTGAGTATACCAAAACACATGAAATATGAAATAATCGACTTTTAAAGAGGACAGGTTTGGTCTCACAGTTTGGAAGGGTTCGGACCATAGCTGTCTGATGATACAGTGCTGCTAACTTCATGGCCATGTAGGGGAGAGAGAAGAGGAAAGGACAGGGTCCTAAGTCTCCTCTTTGGGGGACATGCACCCAAGGTCCAAAAGACCTCCTACTAGGCCCCACCTCTTGAAGTTTATATGAACAGTAGAACTAGTCCAGAGAATAAGACTTCAATTTAAAAGCCTTTGGAGGACACTTAAGATCCAGACTATAGCACTCCCATTTTGACTACGTGTGTTTACTAACAATCTTTGAAATGAAATGTTTAGTCACTGTAGCCTATCTGCACACAATTACTTCCAGATGAAGCTAATATTAGACAATGGAAAAATTAAAATGCAGTAGAGAAATATGTATATACAGAAACATGAGTAAACCAAAGACATATAATGAAGAAGTAGAAGATGCCCATGTATGCAGAACATGAAATATAAGGCAGGCATAAAAGTAGATATGTCATAAACATGTTAATGTGTTTAAAAATTACAGACAATATCCCAAGTCAGATAGTATAGGCTGGGTTTTCTCCTTCCTGTGCATTCAGTGGAACACGCAAAAGCTATAAGACGTAGAGATCATTCCATTTTATGGGGATGTCTAGTCCTCCTGATCCACATTCACTAAATGCAGTTATACACACAACCAAGCACTGTGCTGACCAAAACCACTCCAGTGAATCTCCAAAATGTTCCCTGGTGTGTTGTACCTCCCATACTGAGAGGCTCTGAGCTGAGAGGAATGGCAGTTGGGTACAGAATGAGAAGAGAGAAGTTTAGGTTTAATCCAGGTACAGTGGGTTATCTGAACAAACCACATTAGAAAGGACCATTGTGACCATTTCTGCACATTGTGTGTAGAAGACCTGCAGATGGCAAGAATGGAAACTGAGTTATCTATTGGGTAAAGGGACAGGAGAGTGAAGAGCTAGGATTGCATCCCAGGAACTCTGAAGAGCAAGGATGTGGCTGTGATAGGGGAACTCACTGACCAACAAGCTTCGAGAATGACCTTTGCTTTTCTGCATCAGAGCTCAGCAGATGGTGGCATTATTCATCAAGAAAAAGCATAGAAAGGAAAACAGGTTTGGGTGTGCTTGGGTTCTGGTGCTTGTTGGATGACCAATAGGAACTAGGTCAGTGCAGGTCTGCAGTCATCCACTGACACCTGTATAAGAGATGTGCATTCAAGTGCCAGTTACTTAAACACAGCAACACAGTATGCCAGGGGCACCTAGGAAGTCAGTGTAGAATAAAACGAAGGCTGATGGGGGAACTCTGAATAATCCATACAGGGAGGAATGTGGGTGAGAGATGCTGTACTGGAGAGGGGCAGCAGGGTGTCAAGACAAATGTCTAAGAAAGTCGGCTCTCCAGGCATCAAGGGTAGAGACGGGGAGACGGGAGGCAGAGGAGTGATGGCGGAAGGAGTCACGAGGCTAGGAGGGAGCTCAGCAGATGAAAGAGTTGTAAGCACGTTTAAAAGTTATCTGAGAAGACACAAGAAAGCAGAAGCCACCGAAGTCTAGGGGTGGAGGTGGTGGCAGGACCACTGCAGACCTCCCCCTTCGTAAGCTCCAAGAGGCAGGAAGGGGGTGACACCAATGGGACTGAGTTTGGCAGGCAGAGGGTAAATAAGAATCTACAGTTCCTTTGCTGCTCTGTTTTCTCTTTGAAGAGTATCAAGGGGCCAGGAAACCTGCAGAAAACAGAGGGAAAGTGGCAGACAGGTTGACGAGATTGTGCCTTGTATGCAGTCACGTAGGAGTGAGATCTTGGCACAGGCGTATCAAGGAACAATTGGGATAAGGCTAGAAGACATGAGGTGAAAGGCCATGGAAACTGGCTTTGGTATGGCAAAGGTCAAGAGCTATCTGTGCTACCAGCTCTAAACTCTTAACCTGATCCACTAAATGAAAAACCTATTCTCTTTTCTTTTAAATTTTATTATACTGTGTTACATAAGGTCATTTTCATTTTTTTTAATTTATTTATCTATATATTGTTTTTATCAAATCTAGACCCGTGTCCCCCCATCCCCCCACCTCACCAGAGCCCATGCATTCTGCCAAACATGCTTTTCATCTCTTTCTCAGTCTTTCTCAATATTCTCCTGTGGAAGTTGACTGTTGTGAGCAGAAGTTCACTGTTTCAGTCAGTTCTTTGATGCAGTCCTTTCTGTTGTTCTTGTTATTGCAAATGCAATATGCAATACTCCCAACTGCTTTGGACAAAAGCTCAAGGGGCATGCACAAGAAATACTTACAACTAGGTCATTGGCACTAGCATCCACAGATGAGGGATACTATTCATCGTTTGTTTTTCTGGGACTGTGTTACTTCACTCAGCATGATGTCCTCTAGCTCCAGCCATTTTCCTGAAAAGCTCATGATATCATCTTTCTTTACTGCTGCATAGAACTCCATTGTGTAGATGTGCCACATTTTCTCTATCCACTCATCAGTTGAGGGGCATTTGGGTTGGTTCCAGCTCCTTGCTATTGTGAAGAGAGCTGCAATAAACATGGCCATGCATGTATCTCTGTGGTGGGGTGAGTCTTGAGGGTACATGCCTAGGAGTGATATGGCTGGGTTGGGTAGCAAGTTCATTCCAAGTCTTCCGAGGTTTCTCCACACTGCTTTCCACAGTGGCTGCACGAGTTTACATTCAGGTCATTTTCTTTTTAACTTAGTTTTCTATTCTCTGACAATTTTATATTTGTATATATTAAATTTTTGGTCTTTTTATTCCACACTACCCTCCCTTATCTCTCTCCTGGTGAAGCCAGGTCCCTCCTATTTTGATGCTTTTTAAAAAATTCACTAAGTATAGTTATGGGCTTTGGCATGAACGTTAGTCAGGGCTATAGACTAGAACACAGGCAACTTGTCAGTGGCCACACCACTGAAGAAAATGGTGGCCCTCCCCCTCAGGGATGGATGGAGCCCTACAGACATGAAATTTCATGGGCCCAGTCTTTGCAGATCTTATGCAACCAAAGCAGCAGTGTGTTCCTGAGTGTGGTGGCCACGTCATGCACATGAGGCCACACACACTCCCTGCCCCACTCCCTAACACCTTCCCTTTATCACCCCTTTCTTTTCCCCTTTGCTGCCCTAGATAGTTTGGTTTCTACTTTGTGTCCACTGTACCTATATGCTTTTATATAACTATATAAAACCTAGGGTCCACAAATACCAGAAAACAGGCAATTTTTATCTTTCTCAGACTGACTTAATTCACTTGGTATTATTTCCAATTTAATTCATTATCCTGTAAATGAAATTTGTTCATTCTTCTTTATGACTGAAAAACTTGCACTGCAGTAAACATTGATGTGCAAGTATCTTGGTGCTACATTGACCTGGAGTCTCTTGGGTAAATACCCAGGAGTGGAGTGCTATTGCTGTGTCAGACGGGAGTTCTGTTTTCAGTTTTCTAAGGCAGCTCACACTGATTCCCTTCTGGCTGGGTTAGTTTCCATTCTCACCAGCAGAGGAGAAGGCTCCTTTTGCTGCTTCCTTACCAGCACTTCTATTCTTTGTCTTCCTATTGACTGCCATTCTGACAGGGATGAGATGGAATCTCAGTACAGCGTTTTTCATTTGCATTTCTCTGAGGGCTAGTGACCACAAACATATTTGCATAGGTGTTTTACCACCATGTGTTTAAAATGACCAAGTCAAGGTGGTCAGTGTTCTTTACCAACACATTCTCTTCTATATCATCCAAATTTAAACAGTATTAGGTCATAAATTAAACTCTCCTTGAAAGTTAAATTAAATCCCCCTTCCTCACATATTTACTAAAGGGTAGATGATTCCCTTTGAAAACAAGCTTCTGATGCCTTTTTTTCCCCATAATAGTTGTATGCAAGCAATTTCCAGAATGTCTGTCAGATGTTGGTTTTTATAGAGTGTCAATAGGTATTATTTGGATGTCAGACCAAATGCTTAAATAACAGGAAACACTGACCTTAAGAAGTGTCTGTTGTCCAGCAGGACGGCTCATCAGGTAAGGGCACTTGCAGCCACCCCTGACTACCTAGCCTGATCCCCAGGTTGCACACAGCAAAGGGAACAACAGCAGAATGACGACTGTCTTCCGAACCCCACATAGGCTCTGTGGCATACACCCACACACATACAAAATAAATAAATGTTTTTAATTTTTTTCTTTATATTTTACGTGTATGAGTCTTTTGCCTGAATGTATGCAAGTGCACCCTATCCATGAAGTATCTGCAGAGGCCAGAAAAAAGCATCAGATCCCTTGGAACTGGAGTTACCGACAGTTGTGAGCTACCATGTGGATGTCGGGAACCAAAGTCGGGTTCTCTGGAAGAGCAGCGAGTGCTCTTAACTGCGGAGTCATCTCTCCAGGCCCATAAATAAATATTTTTAGAAGAATCTTTCTTCCAGTCTTTTTTTTTTCCTCTTCCAGTCTTCTAAGAACCTCTAACATGTTCATTTTTACTGTGAATCTTCAAGATCCCAGCATAGTTTGGTGTTCAACACCCCTGTTGACATTAAATTGAAAAAAAAAAAATTAGAGGAAAATCTTCCAGGGTTAGAGTTCCACGGTACTACTATGGAAAACATTATCTGAGCCATGATTTCTT
Organism: Rhizomys pruinosus; assembly: GCA_009823505.1. NCBI lineage: Eukaryota > Metazoa > Chordata > Mammalia > Rodentia > Spalacidae > Rhizomys > Rhizomys pruinosus. Next base: position 5,974,262 of record VZQC01008907.1, read on the forward strand.
TTGTTGTTCACCACAAGTAGCCTAGTCGCCGGGCATGGTGGCGCATGCCTTTAATCCTAGCACTTGGGAGGCAGAGGCAGGCGGATCTTTGTGAGTTCAAGGCCAGCCTGGTCTACAGAGTGAGTTCCAGGACAGCTGGGGCTACAGGGAGACCCTGTCTAGAAAAGACAAAAAAAAAAAAAAAACAAGTAGCCTAATAAAAAGTCTTCCAAATCAAATCTGTAATCTAAGCATCTGGAAGACTGAGATAGGAGGATCACAAGTTCAAAGCCAGCCTAGGTTGCACCTTGTCTCAAAAAACCAAAAGCAAAATAAAACAAAGCAAAAGCCTTTCAAATCTAAGACAAATTTATTAGTAAGTAAAAAGTATGACAATAAAAGAAAAGGACCTTTACTTTCTTTGCCAGTAGTCAATAAATGTAAACATCTAAAGACGGAGTAAATAACTGAAGATCACAAAATCATAGAGTCCCAGACATCTTGAAGGACTGGGCCAAGAGCCTTTGAAAGCCATTGTTCTCAGATTTTGTTTTTATGCAGTAGACTCTTAGACAGCACAGAGCTTGAATGTGCATCTTCTTTTCTCATTATTTCAAAAGCTTGGCCTCATCCCCCACACCAATTCACTGGAGGATTTCTGTGGTGAGCAGGATACGGAGGCGTATCAGCTGCAAAACTGTGTTGAAATTGCCTCAGGAGTGGGACCTCAAGTGCTCCCGGGTGCATGTGAAAGACTCTTGGTCAGCATGTCTGCCCAGCTGCATGATGGGGCGGTGGGTGAGTATCCCCCTGTGGGCTCTGTTGAGACACTAGTGTGAGCTCTACAGATGCTTTGAGCACTGAACTAAATGATTTATTTTAGCATCTACTCAAAACAGCAAAATGCACATCAGCTGATTAGATGTCTAAGGCAGTCTGCTGATGTGGTAGAATCATATACCATTCAGTGTGGTTAAGTATAAGAAGAGGAAGCTCATTGCAGCATTGGAGTTCAAGCTTGTTGGAAAGCTGGTTCTAAATGGGCATTTGAAGTCCTAGAATATTAGGGCTAGAAGGAACTCCAACCAAGGTACTTTTCTTAATGAAAGATAGTGTGAGGGTCCTAGAACATTGCATAAAAAGAGCACTGCTGAAATTTAGAGCTGGATAATTCTTTGTGTGGAGGGAGGACAGCCCTGTGCATAATAGAATGTTTAGCCTCCTCCCTCCACACTTGATGCCAGTATTACTCTCCCCAAATCGGGACATCCAAAAACACGTCAAACTTTGTCAAATGTCAGGGAACAAAATCAGCCCATATTTGAGAACTGGTGCTGTTGCCTGACAGTTACTTTGAGAGCCTAGTCTTCCTGGTTCCCAGGAAATCCTTTGTCCTTTAGGACAAGAATTGCTCTAAGTTCATTATGCCCACTGTCTCATAAAATATGTGCAATAGAGAAAATAAAAACCTGTTTGTTGTATGTGTTAGTTTTTAATCATTGCCACAACTACCTGAAAGAAATAACTTGGAAGGCAGAAAAGGTTATGATTTTAGTCCATAGTGGCTGGCTCCATCTTTTCTGGCCTGGATTGAAACAGACCAAAATGGCAGAAGGGCAAAGTAGAGCAGAGCTACTTACTTGTGCTGGTCAGGAAGCAGAGAGAGAGGAAGAGACAGGAAGAGGTATATTTTCCCCAGGTACACTCTCAGTATTTACTTCCACCAACCAAGCCCCACCCCCTAATTTCTACCACCTCCCAAGCTGCCAATAAATTATAAACCCATCAATGGGCAAATCCACTGATGAAGGCAGAGCCACTTCTCAGAATGGGCAAGGCTTTTAGCCTTTGTGGGACCCTTCAAATCTAAAACCATTGCTGCATGCTCCTGCCCCGTACATGTCGGGAACGGGAGTTATAGTAACTCCCATGGCAACCCCGACGTTCAGATAATCAGTTACTTAAAGAAACTTGCTTTAAGCCTTTCGTTAACTTGTTCAGTAATGTTTATCGAGCACTTACCACCTTCCCAACACTGCTCTAAGTACTACACAAGCAATATTGCCTTCGAATAGTGCAACAGTCCGTGACAAAATCCTGGATTATCTCCATCTAACAGTTGAGGCAGAGTACAGGGTTACCAAGAGAAGGAGACATAACTAGGCGGTTTCTGCCCCTCCCTCACCTCCTGCTCCCTCCTTTTGTTCCCTGCAGCCTGCAGGTGTCACCCTCAGGGTGCAGTTGGGTCCAGTTGCAGCCGACTTGGCGGCCAGTGCCAGTGTAAGCCCCACATGACTGGGCGCTGCTGTGAAAGGTGCAAAGCTGGGAGCTTCAGTTTGGGGCCTCAAGGCTGTCATGGTATGTAGCAAGAAACAGTAAGAAACTCATTTATTCACAATCTTGGTGTTTTGAAGGTAGGCAAAGGGATGTGGGAGTTCTTTGAAGGAGAGGAGATTGGGAATGTGACTGGTCCTATTATTCAGACTTTGTGATCATAAAATATACTGCCAAAAATATATATATATATATATACTGAAATGTTTTCTACCATACTTTATCCACTGATCAATGGGCACTGACTAGTCAGAGCTCTGTTTGGAAACATAAGGAATGAACAAAAGATGGTCAATGCTTTGTGCTGTGGAGTAAATGGGGGGAAAATGTCCAGGTAAAAGTGGGAGCACCAAGAAGGGAACTGGTTGTGCACTCCAGCTTTAACTGACCTGTAAACCTGGGGTCTGGACAGGGCCACGCAACCATAATATTGGAAAACACTGTCACTTCAGATAAGACCTCCCTAGCTGAGGACATTTTCTTTTCTGCTGTCAGGGTGCCAAATAGTCTTGCAACTCATTTTAGAAGCCGCTCATTACTAAGGGCTTACAAGGAGCTCCAGCTGTGGTTGGTGATCCCATTCTTACGGCTATCTGTCATGTTCAGGGTACCTGGTTAGTTCTCTGTCCACAATGGAAGCATTAGTAAGAACATTGCTCCTACGGCTATCTACCTGAGGAGATGTGACACGTACAGGTCAGACAATTTCTTTCAAGTCGGAGGCTGTTGCTTTTCAGTCCTGATCTGCAGAGGTGGCCCATTCCCAGTCAGTGCTTGGGCCTGGCCACTGAATAAAAAGTAGTTAAAAGGTCATTATTGCTTTTCTTCTTCCTCTTCTTTTGTTTAAGTTACAATACAAAGGGATCCACTCAAAAGAGTAAACACACACCCTACCAAGCTGTCATCACAATTTTTTGTACAAGGAAGATGAGCTCTGGGTATTTGGCAATGAAATAGCAGAGGATTGACCCTTTCTACCTCATTTAAGACAAAAGGAAAATATGGCCACTTTGAGAAGAATTCTTAAAGTTTTTTACAACCTCCAAGTTATGCTTTGATCCATCACACATAGAAGTTTGAGTCATTGAAAATGTTATTTGCGCAGTTTCTTTGCAAATCAACAAATGTGCACAAGGCCCAGTCATTCATAACCTGATGTTATCGAGTGAATCAGTGAATCATTAGGTAACGAACATTTGCCAGACACTGGGGACGGGGAGTGCAGAATTAGAGCTGGAGTTCTTTCATCTCCACGCTATTTCCCACTGCGCCAGTGTAATTCTCTTTGCTTTACCCGGCATGTCACTGCCACCCTCAAGGCTCCAGGAGCACAGTGTCTGACCAGATAACTGGTCAGTGCCCCTGCCATGGAGATGTGGCTGGCCACCATTGTGATCAGTGCCTGGCCGGCTACTTTGGATTTCCCAGCTGCCACCCTTGCTCTTATAACCAGTTTGCAGAACTTTGTGATCCCGACACAAGGTCCTGCTTCAACTGTGGAAGCTTTACAACTGTGCACTTTAATTCTGAGTTCTTAAAACTTTTGTTTTGGTTTCACAATAGAGAGCCTTGAGTGAAAACTGGACAGTTCTTGAGTGCAGAATGGCAGCTGCGGATGGGAAGGGTAGTGTTCCATTCAGTTCTTGAGTGCAGAATGGCAGCTGCGGGTGGGAAGGGTAGTGTTCCATTCAGTTCTTGAGTGCAGAATGGCAGCTGCGGGTGGGAAGGGTAGTGTTCCATTCAGTTCTTGAGTGCAGAATGGCAGCTGCGGGTGGGAAGGGTAGTGTTCCATTCAGTTCTTGAGTGCAGAATGGCAGCTGTGGATGGGAAGGGTAGTGTTCATTCAGTTCTTGAATGCAGAATGGCAGCTGTGGGTGGGAAGGGTAGTGTTCCATTCAACTCTTCAAAATCATTCTGTGAATCAGAAAATGTCTGATTAAATCAGTAACACATGTGCCTGGCTCACTGTGTCTGTATTTGCAAAATGTGACCTGTAAGTCTCAAAGGCTTATTAGCTTGAGTTTTATGTGTATATCTTGAGACTGTCAATATACAAATGTTCCTTTACAGAGCAATTGAGTTTCTTCGAAAATAGAGGGGATTTTTAGCTTTTCATTAATCACTTTATTTTTTAATTTTTTTATTATTTTTATTTTACATGTATTTGGTTATTATCTGCATGAATTTAAGTGCACCTGCATCATGCAATGCCCTAGGAAGACAGAAGAGGGCATCAGACTCACTGAAACTGGAGTTACAGTTGTTAGCTGCCATGTGGGTGCTGGGATTCAAGCCTGGGTCTTCTTTAAGAACAATCAGTGTTCTTGGGGCTGGAGAGATGGCCTAGCAGTTAAGAGCGCCGACTGCTCTTGCAGAGGACCCGGGTTCGATCCCCAGCACCCACATGGCGGCCGAGAACCGTCTGAAACTCCAATTCCAGGAGAACTCCAGTTCCAGGGGAATCCGACGACCGCTTCTGACCTCCGCAGCATTGCGGGACACGGGTGCACAGACTTGCATGCAGACAGTACATTCATACACCTACAGAAATAAATAAAATTAATAAAAAAGAATTTAAAAAAAAAGAACAATCAGTGTTCTTAACTGATGAGCCATCTCTCCAGCCCCTAACCACTTTATTTCTTTTTAAAAAAAATTTATTGTTTTATATATATATATTGTACAAGATTATGTTAGAAATCAAATATAGACACGTGTCCTGCTCCCAACCCCCCCACCCCACCAGATTCACCATTTCAGTCAGTTCTTTGATGCAATCTTTTCTGTTGTTGGTGTTTTTGTTGTTCTTTCCAATATGCATCACTCCCAGCAAGAAATATTTACAACTAGGTTATTGGCACTAGCATCCACAGATGAGGGATACCATTTGTCGTTTGTTTTTCTGGGACTGTGTAAAATACTGAGTTTTAAGAGTTGCATTTTCCTAAAAGCATGCAAACCCGTACTGGCTGGCTAACAGGAGAGCTTTTCCTGGGAACATGTCAGTAAAACAGAAATTTCCTTGACAGGTGCATCGATGGTTACCACGGAAATCCTCCTTTAGGACAATGCTGTCGTCCTTGCCTGTGTCCAGACATTCCCTCAGGTAATCAGTATTTTGCCCACTCCTGTCAGCAGAATCCTTGGAGCTCAGATATAACCTGCAATTGTATTCACGGCATAACAGGATCAGTTCCTGTTTTCTTTTCTTTCATCCCACAAAGCAATCTGGAAATGATCACATGTTTAATTTGTCTGCCTTGGATTAATGAGTAGTGTAGAATTTAACACTCATTATCACTATAATGATAAGAAGGCACAATTTGCCAGATGTGATGGTGCACATCTTTAATCCCAGCACTTGGGAGGCAGAGGCAGGTGGATCTCTGTGAGTTCAAGGCCAGCCTGGTCTACATAGCGAGCTCCAGGCCAGCTGGGACTAAAAGGGAGACCCTGTCTCAAAAACACACACACACAAAAAGGCACAATTTGCCGAATTGATATTTTACCAAAGAATTTGAATTGCTGAAAAACCAATGACAATTAAAGACTTATCTCAATGATGTAGAATTGTCTTAAAGTTTTAGAAAACTAACTGGCCACATAAGATCAAATCAAATTAAACTATTCAAAATACAATAATCTCTGGGCTGGAGAGATGGCTCAGTGGTTAAGAGCACCGACTGCTCTTGCAAAGGACCCAGGTTTGGTTCCCAACACCCACATGGTTGCTAAGAATTGTCTGTCACTCCAGTTCCAGGGAATCCTATGCCCTCTTGTGACTTCTGTGGGCATTCCATACAAGCAGGGTGCATTTACATAATGCAGACAATGCACATAAAAATTATTTTTATTAATTCTTACTTTAAATATTTATTATTAATTATTGCTAATAATGAATTACTAAATCATTGTTAATTGTTTTAAATAGTAAACATTTTTAGAGCACTTAAGCATGGGTGTGAAAATAGAATGTAAAAAAGAAAAAACTGACGAGTTCTACATGATCTAATCACACTAAGAAAATATGGCAATATTGTTTTCTTCAATAGTAATTCCAAATTACTTCATCATAATAAAAAATTATATGACTAGCGTTCTTGGCTGTTACATATGAGGTTTCACATGTTTTTTGTTCATTCTGTGTTCTTCCTTCTTCTCTGAGTGAAGTTTGGCTTGGTTGGTCAGTTTTTAAGAACTGAGACCACTAGAGGCTGTAGGAAGTGGTCTGGGAGGTGAAGAGTGGGATAGAGCAGGTGTCTCCACAGGGTGCTCCGTAGAAACACTGCAGGGACTCACACTGAAAAACTGTTCTTCCCCTTCTTTACCTTAGAGACCCCTCGGGCTGCCTGGCACTTTGCCTTCAAAGCTACCTCATAGTTCACCTCTACAATGGTTAGAAATTAGATCTCCCAGGGAAAGAAGGGGCTGAGATCAGCTTTAGGTCCTCAGAGCCAGGAGAATAACTCCAATTATATAAAGATCTAGAAATCATTTTCCTCCTACTCCTTAGCTTTTGAAGAAAGACTAAAATCTGTTCTTGAGCAAAGACTTTTTAGTTCTGAATAGCCTTTCTATTTTTTGGATGAATAATTATTCATTCAAAATGTGTGATTTGTTATTCCCAGAGGAGCCCATAATCCTCTGTTTAAAGCCTCAGTCCACAGGCTTACACCCATCTCTCCTCCCATTCCCTTTTCTGTCCTTTCTTTCAGGTGTTCAGTGTGGAGAATGTGCTCCTGGTTTCCATGGTAACCCAAGAGTTTTGGGAGCAGCCTGCCAGCCCTGTGCCTGCAACAACAACATAGATGTAACTGACTGATGTGGAATCCTGCAACCAGGTGACGGGAGAGTGCCTCAAGTATCTGCACGAAACGCAAGGCCCACACTGCCAACTCTGCAAACCAGGTCACTTTGGATCTGCCCTCAATCAGAACTGCAGAAGTAAGTCTGCGAAGCTCCCAGAGGGGACACATGGTAGCTGGGTGGCAGCTCTTAAGTATAATATCAACTTTTCCAGGCTCCTTTCATTTAGGCCAGTCCTTACAAACAAAAGCAGCATCCGCTGGGAGACAGTTCTTGCAACTGAACTTGTCAGCAGAGAAATGAGTGGTGTATAGAATCCTCATAACATATCTGCAAAGTGCTCGCTGGGGTCTTCTGTGCTTGTTTCATTTACCACTTAAGTCAGTGGATCCAAAGCCTTGCTGAGGGGTTAATAGGCAGATTCCTGGGCTGCATGATGGGGAGGAGAAAATAATGGAAGGTATTCAACCTACTTCTTTACTTGAGTAAATCCTTTAAAGTGTCCCTTTTTGAATCCCTCAGAAAAATGATAGACCCAGATCTCAAAAAGCCTTTCTCATGGTTTATTAAATCCCAGTGCCGCTGACTCAACCTCTAGCAGCAACGTTATTATCTCAGGATGCTCCTGCCATCCCTCTGGAGTGAGTCCCACTGAATGTCTCCTTGATAGGGGAGTTTGCCTCTACGACCCTGTCACCGGAGCATGCCCTTGTCTGCCACATGTCACAAGCCTGGCCTGTGATAGTTGCATTGATGGATACTGGAATCTGGTACCTGGCATAGGATGTCAGTCATGCAACTGTGACCCTCACACCTCTCAAAGCAGCCTCTGTGACCAGGCAAGGCACCTTAAAACTTTCTGGCTCACTTGGGGTAAGAATGGACTGTGAAGCATGGTTTCTGGATGTGCAAACAATATTCTCTTTATATGCTGCTGCAAACTAGGGGTTCTAGACCCAATTGGCTTTAAACAGAGACAGAGTTGGTATTTATTTCCCCAGGAATGAAAAGACCCAAGAATAAAGAAAGAGTCTCTAGGTTAAGCTTTGCAACCTCAGTTTTCTTTAGGCCTTTCTGACTCAGAAGTCAGGCTCCATACACAGTGAAACCCAGACACCAACCCTCCTTCAGTAGTTCATCCACATACTCATAAACATGACCCGAGAAATAACCATTCATTAGAAGTTGTTATTAATCAGAATGGAAGCAAATAGGTGCTTTCATATGCACCACAATTCCATTTTAAAATATTTTTATTTTTTTTTATTAATTTTATTTATTTCTGTATGTGTATGAATGTACTGTCTGCATGCAAGTTTGTGCACCCGTGTCGTGCAATGCTGCGGAGGTCAGAAGAGGGTGTCGGATTCCCCTGGAACTGGAGTTCTCCTGGAATTGGAGTTTCAGACGGTTCTCAGCCGCCATGTGGGTGCTGGGGAATCGAACCCGGGTCCTCTGCAAGAGCGGTCGGCGCTCTTAACCACTAGGCCATCTCTCCAGCCCCTAAAATATTTATTTTAAATTATGCATATGTGTATGTGTCTTTGCACCTAAGTGCAAATGTCCATGTAAACCAGAGACATTGGCTTCCCCTGGAGCTGGAGTTATAGGCAGTTGAGAACTGCCCAACATGGGTGCTGGGAACCAAACCCAGGTCCCCCTGGAGCTGGAGTTATAGGCAGTTGAGAACTGCCCAACATGGGTGCTGGGAACCAAACCCAGGTCCCCCTGGAGCTGGAGTTATAGGCAGTTGAGAACTGCCCAACATGGGTGCTGGGAACCAAACCCAGGTCCCCCTGGAGCTGGAGTTATAGGCAGTTGAGAACTGCCCAACTTGGGTGCTGGGAACCAAACCCAGGTCTTCTGAAAAAGTGGTATACCCCATTCTTAATTACTGACCCACCTCTCCAGCCCCCACAATTCCATTTTTATTTTTTTATTTTATTTTTTGGTCTTTTTGAGACAGGGTCTCCCTGTAGCCCCAGCTGTCCTGGAACTCACTCTGTAGACCAGGCTGGCCTTGAACTCACAAAGATCTGCCTGCCTCTGCCTCCCAAGTGCTAGGATTAAAGGCGTGCACCACCACACCCGGCTACAAATTCCACTTTTAAATGGAGCTCTCATTCTCTGTGGCATGCTAGTATGCCTTCTTTACTCCAGACCAGCACTGCTGGTTTATAAAGAGTACATAATTAGGAAGAAAATCTTCACCGTTCACTATATACTTAGCATTACCTGGCTACCCCTGTAATAGTCAATCAGACAAGGAGGATAGAAAAAAGTTAAATACTGTAACATTATCCATTTGTGGAAAAACTATTTGTTAATGCCATGTTTTTGGCCCCCCCCATACTTTTTTGCCTTAATGGGTCTATCCTGTAAAACATTTTTCACATAGAAAGAGAAGAATAGAGGATAAAAACAACAATAAAAATGTTCAAAAAAAGTCAAATCTACGATGTAGGAATATAGGTTTGTTGGAATCAAAATGCTAATTTAAGAAGCTGGACTCTTAAACCCGGCATGGTGGTTGTTCTAATTTGTCTTCCATTGCTGTGACAAAACACTCTGACCAACACCAACTTGGGGAGGAAAGGGTTTATTCAGCTTACATCTCCTGGGTCACAGTTCATGACTGAGGGAGCCCAAGACAGGAACTCAGGGCAGGAACCTGGAGGCAGGAGCTGAAGCACAGGCCATGGAGGAATGCTGTTCACTGGCTTGCTCCCCTGGCTCATGCCCAGCCTGCCTTCTTATACGGTACACAACAACCTGCCCAGGGTGGCACTACTCATTGTGGGCTGGGCCCTCCCACATTGCCTGACAATCAAGACAATACTCCACAGATGTGGCCACAGGCCAATCCAATGGAGCCAATTCCCTAATTGAGGGTCTCTCAACCCAGGTGTGTCAAGTTGACACTAAAGCTATCCAGCACAGTGGTACATACCCAGAATCCCAGCACTCAGGAAGGTAAGGCAGGAGGAGTTGGAGGCTAGCCTGGGCTACAGTAAGACCTGGTCTCTAATACAAACAAACAAAAAATGTCTGATGTCTTTCCAATTGGTAAATATGACTCATCTCCAACTTCAGCTCACTATTTAACTTATTTTTTTAATTTTTAAAAAAATTTTTATGTGTATGAGTGTATTGTCTGCATGTAGGTTGGTTGCAACTGTGTCATGCAATGCCTCAGAGGTCAGAAGAGGGCATTGGATTCCCCTGGAACTGGAGTTAAAGATGGTTCTTAGTCACCATGTGGGTGCTGGGAATCGAACCTGGGTCCTCTGCAAGAGCAGTCGGCGCTCTTTAACTGCTGAGCCATCTCTCCAGCCCCACTGTTTAACTTATTATTCAAATGTCAAATCTTATGCAAGTAAACCTTTTTCAGGCAGGATCTTTCTATGTAGCCCAGGCTGGCTGGAACTTGTAATCCTGCTACCTCAGCCTCCTGAATTCTAGCATTACAGGAATGTGCCACCATGCTCAGCTGAAGATAATTCTAACACAGAATGTATTTGCCCTTCTCTTTCCTTTTATTCAGCCCTTTATAACCAACCCACACAAATACAACGCATCCCTTTTCAAAAATACAAGCAATTCTTTTTTATAGATTTCATTAAAGTTTTGTATATTACATACATCATTTCTCTGTCCAGTTTAGACTCATTCTCCTTTCCATACCTCCTAGCCCACCTGAGTTCATGCATTCTGTCATACATGTCTTGTATCTTTTTCTGAGTCTTTTAAAAGTTTTTTGATGCAGAGGATTATTGTTTGGGGGATAACGTTACTGTTTCAGTCAGTTCTTTGTTACATCCTTTTTAAAAAATTTTATTATTTTTTCTTTTTTATTATTAAACTTTTTCCATAGGTCATACATCATTTCTCAATCAAATCTAGAGTCACTTCCCTTTCCATGCCCCCAACCCCACCTAAGTCCCTGCACTCTGTCATACATGTCCTGTATCCTTTTCTGAGTCTTTCCAGAGTTTTTTTTTTCAGTTCTTTTGTTGTTGTTCTCCCCAACTTGTATTGCTACAGTATATATACATATATACATAGTTTTATATATACATACATACATACACATATCACTTGTATTGGAGGATTTTTTTTCCTAAAAGATGTCATGTTTTCCTTAAGGAAGTGCTTGAAGGTTCCTCCTTGGCAATCCCAAACAACCATCAATCCTGCACTTTTGCTCCACATTGGGGTCTTTCCTTCCTGTGGTTCCCCAAATGAAGTCGAGTATGCACACTTACTGTCTCAATCCCCCTGCACTGGCCTCCATGATACAGCCCAGGTAGTCCAACAATGGCAGTCTACATTCTGACGAGGCTGACATCCCCTTAGCTGTTTAGTCCACAAGCTGGGTATCTCAGTAGACCCCATCTGGCATTGAAAGTTTAGAGGATTCTTGGAGAGTTTATTTATTATTTATGTGTATGAGCATACTGTCTGCATGTAGGTTGGTGCACCCATGTTGTGCAATGCCTCAGAGGTCAGAAGAGGGTGTCAGATTCCCCTGGAACTGGAGTTAAAGATGGTTCTTAGCCGCCATGTGGGTGCTGTCAGATGTATCACTGGTGAAGGTTTCCTCCCACTCTGTGGGTTTTCTCTTCACTTCATTGATTGCTTCTTTCACTGTACAGAAGCTCTTGAATTTAATGAGGTCCCACTTGACAATTGTTGACCTTATTTTCTGCCCAGCTGCTGTCTGATTTAGAAAGTCTTTTCATACGCCTATGTCTTGTAGGTTGTTGCCAACATTTTCTTCAATCACCTTCAGAGTTTTAGGTTCATTCTTTCATTACATTTAAATTACAGTAAAGATTTTAAAAATATTTTATTTATTGTTATTTTATGTATATGAGTGTATATGTATGTAAGTGCATCTGTGGTTCAGCATTGTGCAGCACCCAGGGAGGTCAGGAAAGGGCACTGGATCCCCTGGAGCTGGAGTTACATGGTTGTTAGGGACTGTGTGAGTGCTGGGGACCAAACCCTGGTCCTCTGCAAGAGCAGCAGGTGCTCTGAACCGCTGAGCCATCTCTACAGGCCCCACTTTTTTTTGAGAATGTCATTCATGAGGACTACATTTCTGATTTTCACCCCTTCCTGTCCTCCTTCCAATTCATCCCATATGTCCCCATACCTTTCAATATTCTGACCTCTTCTTTAATTATTGTTGTTGCATATATATTACATATATATATACACAACTTACAGAGTTCATGGAAGTATGTACATGTAAAAACACAAATGTTTTATGATTAAAAACCGTTTGTGAGATTATAAAGATAGTGCAAAGAAAATGTGCATCACACCTACCTTCCCCTACTATGGCATCTTATTGTTAGTTGATACATTTGTCATAATTAGTGAACCAGTATTGACATATTATCATTAAATTTCCTAGCTTTTTCAAACTTCCCCTAATTTTTACCCAATATCCCTTTCAGTGCTGAGGCCCCTTTATACTAGGTCATCGTGTTTCCTTAGACTCCTCTTGGTTGTGACAGTTTCTCAGACTTTCCTCAAATTTCATAAATGTCACAGTTTTTAGAATATTTTGTAGAAAGGCCCTCCCTTGAAATGTAATATTTTTCCCATGAGACTGCTGTGCCGGGGTGTGAGGAGATGACAAGACGCCCTTATCATCACATAATATTAGTAATATAACTTATCCCTGACAGTGTGAATCTTGATCACCCTGCAGAAGTAGTGTTTGTTAGGTTTCTGTACTGTACAATTACTCTTTTTTTCCTTCCATGCTGTACTCCTGAAAAGGAAGTCACTGGGCACAGCCTCGCTTAAGCAGTAAGGAGTTATATCAACCTACTTGAGGGCAGAGTATCTTCATGAATCAGTAGAGTTCTGCACTGGAAATTTATCTGTTGTCCCCATTTATTGACATTTTATTTATAATATTACAGATACATGGGTTCTTACACTGTACTACTCATAATGGCACCAGTTTGTTACTCAAATTGTTCCCGCGTTGGACATAGGAAGCTTTTTCAGTTAGTACCTGTGCCCTTTTCATACTGGAATATTGTAAAATTCTTGAAGGTGTTTCCTCACTTTCTGGAAGTGTAAAATGTTCTGGGCTCATCTTAAACCTTTCCTGCCCGAGTCCTAGAACCAATCATGTCTCTAATGAATTTTGGTTCCTATATAAGAGAATAGTGTGAGAAATCAAAATGTCAGTACTGGATGACCACACCCATCTGATGTTTGTTCCCCTTTATTCTCCATGCCTGAAGCCACCAACTACAGAGTAAACAGGTAGGCCTCTGCATGAGTACTCAGCTTCTAACTCATGTCAGACTTCCAACATTGTTAATCTCATTGTCTGGCATGTTTCTTAGACCTCTGAAGAAGCATATTTGTAGCAACACTCAACAAATAGTTCAGCCATTGGAGGCCATGGGCAATTTATGACCTTGAAGATCAGATCAATTGCTAAAAACCTTCACACAAGGGTACTTTGGATTGTGTGGTCCATAGGGGAATCCCTTGAGGAAGGTTGCTTTCTACAATCAGGAAACACTTTCACTGGAGTACAGAAAAGACATATGGGCAATTAGATTCCCAGCTGTTTAAATAACTACAAATAAATATCTCTGTGTCAGCCAGGAGGTGGTCTCTAGTGCATTCCCACAGAGAGATCCAACCATGCTGTCCAATATTTTGGTCAACAGTTTACATGGAGTTGGAGAAACAAGTTTCTCAAATTTCGCAGATGTTACAAAGCTGTAAGTTACTATGATAAGGACAGAACATGCAGCCAGATAGCCTAACAGGCTCTCATTCCAGCTAGAAACAAGAAGAAATGCTAACAGGGTAAAGTAAAGTTGTACAATTAGGTTTTTAGAATGTCTTGCATGAGGGTGGGAGTAAATACTTGGCATCGGTTCATGAGAAAAATATCTGAGGATTTTCAGCATGTGCAAGCTTCAAGTGAGCCAGCAGTGTCCAGGGCTGCCAGAGAGGCGCTGCCTGTGCGGGCTAGAGCAGGGCGATACCATGTTCAGGTTCTATACTGGCCACAGCAATGCCAGGATCATTATTGTTATCTCTGAGCACGATATCTTTTTCACCATGTTTTTAAATTTTTTATTAAGTTTTCATGTACAGAGTTATGGAGTACATTGAGACATTTCGATACATGTGTAATTATCAAAATCAGAGTAATTTACATATGCATATATTAGATACTTCTTTTTTTAGTTGAAACCCCTCTCTTCTAAACTGGGCATGTGACACATGGCTTTAATTCTAGCACTCGGGTGGTAGAGGCAGACAGGTCTATCTAGAGAGTTCCAGGCTGCCAGGACTACTTAGTGAGACCGTGTCTCAACAAATAAAAAGCACATCTCTTCACACTACTTTTAAATATCTAATAAATTACTCTTAGCTGTGGTCACCCTAATGTGTTCTAGAATATACTAGAACTTATTCCTCCTATCCTACTATACTTTAGCACTCCATCCTTTCCTCCCTCCACCCTCAGGGAGCCAGCACTCTACTCCCTACTTCTAGGAGAGCCACACTTTTAACTTCCAGATGTAAATGAGAATATGAAAGATTTGTCCACTAAGTACCACATTGGAAACATAAAGTAAACTTTTTAAAGTCTGTGTCCAAAAGAAGACAACTAGAATAATGGATAGAACCATGCTATTGTGTAACAAGGGTCTGAAGGAATTAGAGATCAGCCCACAGCATGGGAGTGAAGCCAAGCTCAAATGGCCACGTGCAGGTGAGCAAGACAGACTGCCTCTTTTGTGCAACTCTACAAGATAAGACTCGGGCCAAGGGGAACTAGTTACAAGGAGGCAGATTGTACATGAGTGTAGGAAAGCACTGCTCAGCAATTAAGAATCACCATGATTATATCACACCTCAACAACAAGCTCCCATAATTCCCTCTACTAGAACAGGAGCTAGTAGGAATTCCAAAGATGAACTGAAGCTTGGTATGCCAGATCACTTTATGAACATAGCTACTTATTCACTGGAAATATACTTACAGAGTTGATAGTTAAGTACATTTGGTCAAATGTAATTTAAGACTACTACAACGGTGATTTGCTTTTTTTATTTTCTCCCATTATTTTCCAACCTTCTTGGTTTTCAGAAGAGCAAGGCAAGAATCCAAATAAGAAGGTACTGGAAAATTTATGTTTATGTACTCAAAAAACATAAATAACTGCCGGGCGTGGTGGCGCACGCCTTTAATCCTAGCACTCGGGAGGCAGAGGCAGGCGGATCTTTGTGAGTTCAAGGCCAGCCTGGTCTACAGAGTGAGTTCCAGGACAGCTGGGGCTACAGGGAGACCCTGTCTCGAAAAGAAAAAAAAAAAAAAAAAAAAAAAAAGCAAAAAAAACATAACTATCACCAAGTGATTGATTATAAAGACCAAAAGTACGGCACTTTATAAGACAAAGCACTAGCCCCATTGATAAAACTACATCATGTATTCCATAATGGAAAAATTACTTGCCAGATAATTGGTGAACATTATACCACGTCTTTGGCCTCTCTCCCTCTGTCTCTCATGGAGGAGCTCCATAACTGTAGAGTTACAAGAATCTGCTCTGTTTCTCAATCTGTGATTTGTTTTCATTTACATCTGTGTATGTTTCTTAGTCTGGGGCCACCTGTCCCTGAACAGCTGGAAGCAGGCATATGTTCAAGAGCTCAAAGCCAAAACAGATTAACTTGTGATCCTTGATACTGCCGGGGGTGGCTGCTGACTGTGGGAATCATCATTTTTTAACCTTTGCACAGTTGTATGTTCTAAATCACTGGAGGAAAAAATGTTTCCTATGAAAAATGCATTATGTTATTAGACCATAAAACTTGTCAATTCCTCACCCATGACTGTTCTCACAGCTTACCGGCCAGTGTCAGTGCAAACCAGGCCATGGCGGGACACGCTGCAGTGAGTATGAGGAAAGTTATTACAGCGATCCATCTGTCCAATATGTTCATAAGTACTGGGATGCTAAAAACACAAGTACACTCAGTTACACCTGCCATGCGCATGATACAGACCAAATGGACTTTAAATTTCTCTATTTTGTTGTGTTTTAGCAATGTGAACTTGGAAAATGCGCACAGTTCCATCCTTGCTTTGAAAAGGATATTTTTATAATCCTATAAAGATTTATTTTTCTATATTCATGCTGTTAACCTGTGTTACATATTTGCCTAGATTAAAACTCGTAGGCTTTATTAAAATCTCTGAGTCATCATAAGGAAACAGACAGACCTCTAGGGTCATCTTATTTATAGACAGATTTCTCTTTGGAAAAGAGGAAAACCAACCATTCTTAATTGAAATAGTCTAAGAGAGAGATCACAGGAAGCCAGAGATGTGTCTTCAACAGGGTTCTCATGACTTCGGATCTATCACATAATCATTTATTTATTGACAGATATTCGTAGACTGCCTGCTGTGTAGTGTAGAAAGCATTCTGTAACAAGATCCTCTCAGAAGTTGTGCTCCAGTGCTTTTCATTCCATGTGTAAATCGCAATTATAGGATTTAGAGCAGCCTTTTCCAAGCTGACTTTCTGCAAGTGGGAAGCGTTCAATGCATAGGCTGTACACTGTAGGAGCCATTAGTCACCAGTGACTATCATACGCTATCAAAGTGTGGATACTTCAGGTGAGGAGTGAAATTATGTATTTCTGAATTTTATTTATTTAAATTTGAATAGTCATATATGGGGCCAGTGAGATGCGTCAGTGGGTTGCCAAGCCTGACAACCTGAGTTTGATCCCCAGAACCCACATAGTGGAAGGAAAAAAACCAACTCCCTGCAAGTTGTCCTCTGACTTTCATACATGCACCATGACATGTGTATGTCCACACACATGTAAACAATAAATAAATAAATAAATGTTACAAAACAGTCTAACTGAAAAATTATGTATGAAACACATAAAAATTCAATCAAATCTTTTAATTAAAAAATTTAAAAAAAAAGAAATGTGAGTTGAGGAGAATCCCAGAGAGAGGAGAGGGCTTGATTCTTGAGCTAGGCATAAGCAGGCTAAGTAACAGTCTCTGCTCTGCTCTTCTTCTCTTCCTTTTCAGCTTGTGATTGCAACAAGGAAGGGACCCAGAAGCCTATCTGTGACCCGGACACTGGCATGTGCCACTGCCAAGAGGGTGTCGGCGGCCAATGGTGTGATCGCTGCGCCCGGGGTCACGGCCAGGAATTCCCTACTTGTCTTCAATGTCACTTGTGCTTTGATCAGTAGGACCCAACCATTTCTTCCCTCTCCAAAGTAGTGCAAGGGTTAATTGGACTGGCTGCTAACATGGAAGATAAAAGAGAGACTCTGCCTGGCTGTGAGGTGGACTTCAAGGTCCTTAGAGAGAACTTGTCTACCATAGAGAAGATTTTGAAACAGCCTGTTTTATTATCTGGGGAATTGTTGAAAGTCAATTATTATGAGTCTGTGAGGTAAGATTTGTGCTCAAAGAATTAGCTAACTCCTGTTGACCTTTGACTCCTACTCAGCCATCAATTTAAAAATGGACCTATGTTTACTTTAGAAAACTGATCGCTGGACGTGGTGGCGCACACCTTTAATCCCAGCACTCGGGAGGCAGAGGTAGGCGGATCTCTATGAGTTCAAGTCCAGCCTGGTCTACAGAGTGAGTTCCAGGCCAGCTGGGGCTACAGGGAGACCCTTGTCTCAAAAATACCAAAAAAAAAAAAAAAAAGAAAATTGACCATTGTTCAACTAATAACCAGGCTTTTTTGCATGTGTATGTGGTGTGCATATGCGTGTGAATATTTGCATATGTGGGTACATATGTATGAGGGTACACATGCGCACGTGTGTCCATGCATATTAAGTCAGAGGTTGACATCAGATGTCTTCCTCAATCCCTTGATCCCAATCCTGGGACCACAGGGGGCACTGGATTTCCAAACCCCCATCCTAATGTTTGTAATGAAGCATTTTTCTACTGAGCCACCTCCCTCCCCTACAACCTGACTTTTAATCATGTTTGTTGACTCTTCTTCTTAGGATTACATATGATTTTTTTTCAGCTGCTATTAATTATAGCAAAATGACAATCATTAAAAAGTCAATTGTATGTGGATGGAGGATATATATGTATATTTTAGAGTAATATAAGAATATAAGATCAAAGGAATGCGGGAAAAAAATAAAATAAAAAGTCAGTTGTAGGGACTGGATGTAACTCAGTGGGAGAGTGTTTGCCTAACATGCTTGAGGCCATGGTTTGATCCTCAATACTTTAAAAACAATAAAAATGAAAAGTTTTGTTGTGAAACCCAAACCCAGCAGAGCTGAAGTCTTGAAACCAGTCTGCAACCATTGTGCTCTGAATGCATACCATTTTACCTAAGACACATAAAATTGCACATATAGTTTCCAATACAAATAAAGTGCTTTCAATGAAGCACTCAAGGAAAATTGGCCAAATCTTCCCAAATTCCTCAATTGTGTTGGAGCCATATATTATAGATGTTATATTGTAGCAAACAAGGCCATTCCTTCAGAATACAATATTGTTCTTATTATACAGTACCAAGTTGTTGTTTTTTTCCATTCATCAATCATTTTTCAAGATTATGTTGGTTGCACCGAACCAGGGGTCAGCCAACACCACAGGTCCAATCTGACACAGCTCCTGTTTTTGTGGATGAAGTTCCACTAATCACAACCATGCCATGTGCACAAGCCCCTGCGGCTGCTCTCCCTCTGCAGTAAAAGAGTTTGGTAGTGATGACAGACTCAGGAATCCTGAGGCAAATCATGCCAACCTGCTCCAAGCAAAACCCAGGATGACTTGAATGTGTTTTTTCCCTCATAGAAGTAGAGTCTACCAAGATTCCCTCAAAGTGAGGTTGTACGGCAAAATAGCTCCGTTCTTTAAAAAAAAAAGTTCCAGAATTAAGGAACTTTACCCAACTATAACTATACCCCAAACATTATCAATAGGAACCTATCCCATAAATATATAGCAATTGCTTTAAAATTTTATTATGAGGGCAGGGCTAGAGAGATGGCTCAGTAAAGAGTACTGGCTGCTCCTGTAGAGGATCCAGGTTCAGTTCCCATCACCCCCATAGCGGTGAGCAACATAGTCCGTCACTCTAGTTCCAGGAGATCTGATGCCCTCTTCTGACCTCTACAGGTATTGCATGATACAGTTGCACTTACATGCAGGCCAAACACACACCAAAAATATAAATAAATAATAAATAATTTTAAGTTATAGGAGAGAGAAGATACAGCCTACCTGTATAGTTCAGAGAAAGGACCACCACATCATCAATACAGTAACATGGTTCAGAGAGATCACATGGCCTTGTAAAAGAACAGGTATGTCTCTACCCAGTCAGTAACTTTTACTCTGTGTGATTTGGTTCCTATATAACCAGATCTCCCCACTTCTTAAGAGATATTAGACATTTAGATTTTCAGTGGACATAGCCCTATTGAAAAGTTCAGGAGGAACTCTGGTAACACTTGTAAATTCCACTGTGTGGCCCAAGATAAACACCTCAGAGAGAGCTTTAGGTTGCAGGGCACTGCTCTGTGGTTACAGGTACTAGGAAAATGTCAGAGGGGCACCAAGGAAGAACGAGGTATAGTAATATTCTGAACAAACAGACGGCAGGAGCCCCGAGCAGAGAGAACGGAACGGAAAAAGGAGCCATGAGGGCTGGCCGACGCGAGCAGAACATGATGGCTACTGATGCCCGCCAACAAGATGCCAACGTGCCTGTCCCCTGGGCCCCTGCTGAAGCCCTGCTGCTGTTTGGTGGCTACCCAAATCCCATCTCTTCTCAGAGACAGAGCCCTGGCTCCTCCCCCGACTTCCCTCCCTTTGTGCAGCTTCTCCAAGGCCTCAGTGGGAGGTCTGAGAGCTTTCTCCATGTGTTTCTTTCCCAGCCCAACTGTAGTTACACAGCAAATATTTTCTAGACAAATTGTCTCAAAGGAAATCAGGACAACAGGGAAACGAGGGCACCCTGAGCATAAATGCCCAAGTCTAAGGGCCCGGTTCAAGTCCACGCCCAGCTGTGTGGCTTCAGACAATCCCTGACTTTGGAAGCTTCATTTTTCTTCATCAAAAAAGAAGAAAGTCTCTATTTTGTAAGATTCTTAGGATTGCACAAGACTTAGAATAGTGCCTGGCACACAGTAAGTACTTAAGAAATACTAGTCTTGGGGGCTGGAGAGATGGCCTAGCAGAGGACCCGGGTTTGATCCCCAGCACCCACATGGCGGCCGAGAACCGTCTGAAACTCCAATTCCAGGAGAACTCCAGTTCCGGAAGAATCCGACACCCTCTTCTGACCTCCGCAGCATTGCACGACTCGGGTGCACAAACTTGCATGCAGACAGTACATTCATACACATACAGAAATAAATAAAATAAAATAAAGAGTAGTCAGTGCTCTAAAAAAAAAAAAAGAAAGAAAGAAAAGAAATACTAGTCTTTGGGCTAGAAAGATGACCTAGCTGTTAAGAGCACCGACTGCTCTTGCAGAGGACCCGGGTTCGATCCCCAGCACCCACATGGCGGCTGAGAACCATCTGTAACTCCAATTCCAGGAGAACTCCAGTTCCAGGGGAATCCGACGCCCTCTTCTGACCTCTGCAGCATTGCACCACACGGGTGCACAAACCTACATGCAGACAGTACATTCATACACATAAAAAATAAATACAATTAAAAAAAATCCTGACTTGTTAAAAAAAAAAGAAATACTAGTTGTTGCAACAGTAGTTATTGTTGCTGTTGTTATTATTAGCCTGAAGAATTACAGCCCTGACAGTTGGGGCCTAAAAGAAAAGTCTGTAGAAGAGAGAAGAAAAATCTAGAAAGCATAGAAAGTGTGCTTCCAACTGCATCCTTTACGATGTGCACGCAATTGTCCCAGTCATGAAGGTCACGGTCACGAACCACTTGAACCAAACGGACATGCTGAACCCAGCAAAGAGAAGTGGGGCAAAAGGACATGCCCTGTCAAGGAGGAAGGCGGTTAAAAAAAATACCCCGTGTCTGCTCGCCAGTAAGGACATCTCTTTGGCACTTGTGGAAACTAAAAGTTAAGACTGTGCAGCATTAAGTCTAAGGACTTTGTTGAAGGCAGATTTATTCTAAATGAAGAACTGCTTTTAGTCTAGGCTGAGTTCTTTTCTATCATGTGTTGAAAGTCAAATGTGTGGAGTAAATATATGCATATTTTGGAATAATGTAAAATTAAAGGGAACAAAAAAGAAAAACCTATTCAAAGAACTGACCAAAACAGTAAACTTGTACATCGAAAAGTTTATAAAAGACTGAGAAAGGCCAGGCGTGGTGGCACATGCCCTTAATCCTAGCACTTGGGAGGCAGAGGCAGGTGGATCTTTGTGAGTTCAAGGCCAGCCTGGTCTACAGAGTGAGTTCCAGGACAGCTGGGGCTACAGGGAGACCCTGTCTCAAAAAGACAAAAAAATTTTCCAACCTTCTTGGTTTTCAGAAGAGCAAGGCAAGAATCCAAATAAGAAGGTACTGGAAAATTTATGTTTATGTACTCAAAAAACATAAATAACTGCCGGGCTGGTCGCGCACGCCTTTAATCCTAGCACTCGGGAGCAAGAGGCAGGCGGTTTCTTGTGAGTTCAGGTCCAGCCTGGTCTTTACGGAGTGAGTTCCAGACAGCTGGGGCTACAGGGAACCCTGTTCTCTGAAAAGACAAAAAAAAAAAAAAAAAAAAAAAAAAGCAAAAAAAACATAACTATCAACCAAAGTGATGTTATAAAGTCCAAAAAGTACGGCACTTATAAGACAAGCACTTAAGCCCCATTTGATAAAACTTACCATCATGTATTCCATATTGGAAAAATTACTTGCCAATAATGGTGAAATTATAACCACGATCCTTTGGCCTCTCTCCCTCTGGTCTCTCATGGAGGAGCTTCATAAAACTTCATGTAGAGTTACAAGAATCTGCTCTGTTTCTCAATCTGTGATTTGTTTTCATTTACATCTGTGTATGTTTCTTAGTCTGGGGCCACCTGTCCCTGAACAGCTGGAAGCAGGCATATGTTCAAGAGCTCAAAGCCAAAACAGATTAACTTGTGATCCTTGATACTGCCGGGGGTGGCTGCTGACTGTGGGAATCATCATTTTTTAACCTTTGCACAGTTGTATGTTCTAAATCACTGGAGGAAAAAATGTTTCCTATGAAAAATGCATTATGTTATTAGACCATAAAACTTGTCAATTCCTCACCCATGACTGTTCTCACAGCTTACCGGCCAGTGTCAGTGCAAACCAGGCCATGGCGGGACACGCTGCAGTGAGTATGAGGAAAGTTATTACAGCGATCCATCTGTCCAATATGTTCATAAGTACTGGGATGCTAAAAACACAAGTACACTCAGTTACACCTGCCATGCGCATGATACAGACCAAATGGACTTTAAATTTCTCTATTTTGTTGTGTTTTAGCAATGTGAACTTGGAAAATGCGCACAGTTCCATCCTTGCTTTGAAAAGGATATTTTTATAATCCTATAAAGATTTATTTTTCTATATTCATGCTGTTAACCTGTGTTACATATTTGCCTAGATTAAAACTCGTAGGCTTTATTAAAATCTCTGAGTCATCATAAGGAAACAGACAGACCTCTAGTCATCTTATTTATAGACAGATTTCTCTTTGGAAAAGAGGAAAACCAACCATTCTTAATTGAAATAGTCTAAGAGAGAGATCACAGGAAGCCAGAGATGTGTCTTCAACAGGGTTCTCATGACTTCGGATCTATCACATAATCATTTATTTATTGACAGATATTCGTAGACTGCCTGCTGTGTAGTGTAGAAAGCATTCTGTAACAAGATCCTCTCAGAAGTTGTGCTCCAGTGCTTTTCATTCCATGTGTAAATCGCAATTATAGGATTTAGAGCAGCCTTTTCCAAGCTGACTTTCTGCAAGTGGGAAGCGTTCAATGCATAGGCTGTACACTGTAGGAGCCATTAGTCACCAGTGACTATCATACGCTATCAAAGTGTGGATACTTCAGGTGAGGAGTGAAATTATGTATTTCTGAATTTATTTATTTAAATTTGAATAGTCATATATGGGGCCAGTGAGATGCGTCAGTGGGTTGCCAAGCCTGACAACCTGAGTTTGATCCCCAGGAACCCACATATTGGAAGGAAAAAAACCAACTCCCTGCAAGTTGTCCTCGACTTTCATACATGCACCATGACATGTGTATGTCCACACACATGTAAACATAAAATAAATAAATAAATGTTACAAAACAGTCTAACTGAAAAATTATGTGATGAAACACATAAAAATTCAATCAAATCTTTTAATTAAAAAAATTAAAAAAA
This sequence comes from Rhizomys pruinosus, assembly GCA_009823505.1. Classification (NCBI taxonomy): domain Eukaryota; kingdom Metazoa; phylum Chordata; class Mammalia; order Rodentia; family Spalacidae; genus Rhizomys; species Rhizomys pruinosus. The sequence goes on from VZQC01008907.1 coordinate 5,997,789, forward strand.
AAGAAATTTGAGTTGAGGAGAAATCCCAGAGAGAGGAGAGGGCTTGATTCTTGAGCTAGGCATAAGCAGGCTAAGTTAACAGTCTCTGCCTCTGCTCTTCTCTCTTCCTTTCAGGCTTGTGATTGCAACAAGGAAGGGACCCAGAAGCCTATCTGTGACCCGGACACTGGCATGTGCCACTGCCAAGAGGGTGTCGGCGGCCAATGGTGTGATCGCTGCGCCCGGGGTCACGGCCAGGAATTCCCTACTTGTCTTCAATGTCACTTGTGCTTTGATCAGTAGGACCCAACCATTTCTTCCCTCTCCAAAGTAGTGCAAGGGTTAATTGGACTGGCTGCTAACATGGAAGATAAAAGAGACTCTGCGGCTGTGAGGTGGACTTCAAGGTCCTTAGAGAGAACTTGTCTACCATAGAGAAGATTTTGAAACAGCCTGTTTTATTATCTGGGGAATTGTTGAAAGTCAATTATTATGAGTCTGTGAGGTAAGATTTGTGCTCAAAGAATTAGCTAACTCCTGTTGACCTTTGACTCCTACTCAGCCATCAATTTAAAAATGGACCTATGTTTACTTTAGAAAACTGATCGCTGGACGTGGTGGCGCCCAACCTTTAATCCCAGCACTCGGGAGGCAGAGGTAGGCGGATCTCTATTGAGTTCAAGTCCAGCCTGGTCTACAGAGTGAGTTCCAGGCCAGCTGGGGCTACAGGGAGACCCTTGTTCACAAAAATACCAAAAAAAAAAAAAAAAAAAGAAAATTGGACATTGTTCAACTAAACAGGCTTTTTTTGCATGTGTATGTGGTGGGCATTATGCGTGTGAATATTTGCATATGTGGGTACATATGTATGAGGGTACACATGCGCACGTGTGTCCATGCATATTAAGTCAGAGGTTGACATTCAGATGTCTTCCTCAATCCCTTGATTCCCAATCCTGGGACCACAGGGGGCACTGGATTTCCAAACCCCCATCCTAATGTTTGTAATGAAGCATTTTTCTACTGAGCCACCTCCCTCCCCTACAACCTGACTTTTAATCATGTTTGTTGACTCTTCTTCTTAGGATTACATATGATTTTTTTTCAGCTGCTATTAATTATAGCAAAATGACAATCATTAAAAAGTCAATTGTATGTGGATGGAGGATATATATGATATTTTAGATAATATAAGAATATAAGATCAAAGGAATGCGGGAAAAAAATAAAAAAATAAAAAGTCAGTTGTAGGGACTGGATGTAACTCAGTGGAGAGTGTTTGCCTAACATGCTTGAGGCCATGGTTTGATCCTCAATACTTTAAAACAATAAAAATGAAAGTTTTGTTGTGAAACCCAAACCCAGCAGAGCTGAAGTCTTGAAACCAGTCTGCAACCATTGTGCTCTGAATGCATACCATTTTACCTAAGACACATAAAATTGCACATATAGTTTCCAATACAAATAAAGTGCTTTCAATGAAGCACTCAAGGAAAATTGGCCAAATCTTCCCAAATTCCTCAATTGTGTTGGAGCCATATATTATAGATGTTATATTGTAGCAAACAAGGCCATTCCTTCAGAATACAATATTGTTCTTATTATACAAGTACCAAGTTGTTGTTTTTTCCATTCATCAATCATTTTTCAAGATTATGTTGGTTGCACCGAACCAGGGGTCAGCCAACACCACAGGTCCAATCTGACACAGCTCCTGTTTTTGTGGATGAAGTTCCACTAATCACAACCATGCCATGTGCACAAGCCCCTGCGGCTGCTCTCCCTCTGCAGTAAAAGAGTTTGGTAGTGATGACAGACTCAGGAATCCTGAGGCAAATCATGCCAACCTGCTCCAAGCAAAACCCAGGATGACTTGAATGTGTTTTTTCCCTCATAGAAGTAGAGTCTACCAAGATTCCCTCAAAGTGAGGTTGTACGGCAAAATAGCTCCGTTCTTTAAAAAAAAAGTTCCAGAATTAAGGAACTTTACCCAACTATAACTATACCCCAAACATTATCAATAGGAACCTATCCCATAAATATATAGCAATTGCTTTAAAATTTTATTATGAGGGAGGGCTAGAGAGATGGCTCAGTAAAGTACTGGCTGCTCCTGTAGAGGATCCAGGTTCAGTTCCCATCACCCCCATAGCGGTGAGCAACATAGTCCGTCACTCTAGTTCCAGGAGATCTGATGCCCTCTTCTGACCTTACAGGTATCTATGATACAGTTGCACTTACATGCAGGCCAAAACACACACCAAAAATATAAAATAAATAATAAATAATTTTAAGTTATAGGAGAGAGAAGATACAGCCTACCTGTATAGTTCAGAGAAAGGACCACCACATCATCAATACAGTAACATGGTTCAGAGAGATCACATGGCCTTGTAAAAGAACAGGTATGTCTCTACCCAGTCAGTAACTTTTACTCTGTGTGATTTGGTTCCTATATAACCAGATCTCCCCACTTCTTAAGAGATATTAGACATTTAGATTTTCAGTGGACATAGCCCTATTGAAAAGTTCAGGAGGAACTCTGGTAACACTTGTAAATTCCACTGTGTGGCCCAAGATAAACACCTCAGAGAGAGCTTTAGGTTGCAGGGCACTGCTCTGTGGTTACAGGTACTAGGAAAATGTCAGAGGGGCACCAAGGAAGAACGAGGTATAGTAATATTCTGAACAAACAGACGGCAGGAGCCCCGAGCAGAGAGAACGGAACGGAAAAAGGAGCCATGAGGGCTGGCCGACGCGAGCAGAACATGATGGCTACTGATGCCCGCCAACAAGATGCCAACGTGCCTGTCCCCTGGGCCCCTGCTGAAGCCCTGCTGCTGTTTGGTGGCTACCCAAATCCCATCTCTTCTCAGAGACAGAGCCCTGGCTCCTCCCCCGACTTCCCTCCCTTTGTGCAGCTTCTCCAAGGCCTCAGTGGGAGGTCTGAGAGCTTTCTCCATGTGTTTCTTTCCCAGCCCAACTGTAGTTACACAGCAAATATTTTCTAGACAAATTGTCTCAAAGGAAATCAGGACAACAGGGAAACGAGGGCACCCTGAGCATAAATGCCCAAGTCTAAGGGCCCGGTTCAAGTCCACGCCCAGCTGTGTGGCTTCAGACAATCCCTGACTTTGGAAGCTTCATTTTTCTTCATCAAAAAAGAAGAAAGTCTCTATTTTGTAAGATTCTTAGGATTGCACAAGACTTAGAATAGTGCCTGGCACACAGTAAGTACTTAAGAAATACTAGTCTTTGGGGCTGAGAGAGCCTAGCAGAGGACCCGGGTTTGATCCCCAGCACCCACATGGCGGCCGAAGAACCGTCCTGAAACTCCAATTCCAGGAGAACTCCATCGTTCCGGAAGAATCACCACACCTCTCTTCTGACCTCCGCAGCATTGCACGACTCGGGTGCACAAACTTGCATGCAGACAGTACATTCATACACATACAGAAATAAATAAAATAAAATAAAGAGTAGTCAGTGCTCTAAAAAAAAAAAAGAAAGAAAAGAAAAAGAAATACTAGTCTTTGGGCTAGAAAGATGACCTAGCTGTTAAGAGCACCGACTGCTCTTGCAGAGGACCCGGGTTCGATCCCCAGCACCCACATGGCGGCTGAGAAACCATCTGTAACTCCATTCCAGGAGAACTCCAGTTCCAGGGGAATCCGACGCCCTCTTCTGACCTCTGCAGCATTGCAACCACACGGTGCACAAACCACATGCAGACAGTACATTCATACACATAAAAAATAAATACAATTAAAAAAAAATCCTGACTTGTTAAAAAAAAAAGAAATACTAGTTGTTGCAACAGTAGTTATTGTTGCTGTTGTTATTATTAGCCTGAAGAATTACAGCCCTGACAGTTGGGGCCTAAAAGAAAAGTCTGTAGAAGAGAGAAGAAAAATCTAGAAAGCATAGAAAGTGTGCTTCCAACTGCATCCTTTACGATGTGCACGCAATTGTCCCAGTCATGAAGGTCACGGTCACGAACCACTTGAACCAAACGGACATGCTGAACCCAGCAAAGAGAAGTGGGGCAAAAGGACATGCCCTGTCAAGGAGGAAGGCGGTTAAAAAAAATACCCCGTGTCTGCTCGCCAGTAAGGACATCTCTTTGGCACTTGTGGAAACTAAAAGTTAAGACTGTGCAGCATTAAGTCTAAGGACTTTGTTGAAGGCAGATTTATTCTAAATGAAGAACTGCTTTTAGTCTAGGCTGAGTTCTTTTCTATCATGTGTTGAAAGTCAAATGTGTGGAGAAATTATGCATATTTTGGAATAATGTAAAATTAAAAGGGAACAAAAAAGAAAAACCTATTCAAAGAACTGACCAAAACAGTAAACTTGTACATCGAAAAGTTTATAAAAGACTGAGAAAGGCCAGCGTGGTGGCACAGCCCTTTAATCCTAGCACTTGGGAGGCAGAGGCAGGTGGATCTTTGTGAGTTCAAAGGCCAGGCCTGGTCTACAGAGTGAGTTCCAGGACAGCTGGGGCTACAGGGAGACCCTGTCTCAAAAAGACAAAAAAAAAAAAAAAAAGACAGAAAAAGATGCAAGACAGGACTTAACATGATGACAGAATCCATGAGCCTGGTGGGGGGCAGGGGGACGTAAAGGGTGGGCATGATGGGGGATTGAGTCTAAATTTGATTAAGAAATGTTGTATGAAATGCACTCAATAAAAATTAACTTAAGAAAAATAAAATAAAATATAAAATAAAATAAAATGAAAGTCAAAATGTAGCTGGGCATGGTGGCGCATACCTTTAATCTTAGCACTTGGGAGGCGAAGCAGGCAGATCTTTGTGAGTTCAAGGCCAGCCTGGCTCTACAGAGTGAGTTCCAGGCCAGCTGGGGCTATAGGAGACCCTGTCTCGAAAACACCAAATGGNTGAGGCAAATCATGCCAACCTGCTCCAAGCAAAACCCAGGATGACTTGAATGTGTTTTTTCCCTCATAGAAGTAGAGTCTACCAAGATTCCCTCAAAGTGAGGTTGTACGGCAAAATAGCTCCGTTCTTTAAAAAAAAAAGTTCCAGAATATAAGAGAACTTTACCCAATATAACTATACCCCAAACATTATCAATAGGAACCTATCCCATACAATATAGTAGCAATTGCTTTAAAATTTTATTATGAGGGCAGGGCTAGAGAGATGGCTCAGTAAAGAGTACTGGCTGCTCCTGTAGCGGATCCAGGTTCAGTTCCCATCACCCCCATAGCGGTGAGCAACATAGTCCGTCCACTCTAGTTCCAGGAGATCTGATGCCTCTTCTGACCTCTACAGGTATTGCATGATACAGTTGCACTTACATGCAGGCCAAACACACACCAAAAATATAAATAATAATAATAATTTTAAGTTATAGGAGAGAGAAGATACAGCCTACCTGTATAGTTCAGAGAAAGGACCACCACATCATCAATACAGTAACATGGTTCAGAGAGATCACATGGCCTTGTAAAAGAACAGGTATGTCTCTACCCAGTCAGTAACTTTTACTCTGTGTGATTTGGTTCCTATATAACCAGATCTCCCCACTTCTTAAGAGATATTAGACATTTAGATTTTCAGTGGACATAGCCCTATTGAAAAGTTCAGGAGGAACTCTGGTAACACTTGTAAATTCCACTGTGTGGCCCAAGATAAACACCTCAGAGAGAGCTTTAGGTTGCAGGGCACTGCTCTGTGGTTACAGGTACTAGGAAAATGTCAGAGGGGCACCAAGGAAGAACGAGGTATAGTAATATTCTGAACAAACAGACGGCAGGAGCCCCGAGCAGAGAGAACGGAACGGAAAAAGGAGCCATGAGGGCTGGCCGACGCGAGCAGAACATGATGGCTACTGATGCCCGCCAACAAGATGCCAACGTGCCTGTCCCCTGGGCCCCTGCTGAAGCCCTGCTGCTGTTTGGTGGCTACCCAAATCCCATCTCTTCTCAGAGACAGAGCCCTGGCTCCATCCCCCGACTTCCCTCCCTTTGTGCAGCTTCTCCAAGGCCTCAGTGGAGAGGTCTGAGAGCTTTCTCCATGTGTTTCTTTCCCAGCCCAACTGTAGTTACACAGCAAATATTTTCTAGACAAATTGTCTCACAAGGAAATCAGGACAACAGGGAAACGAGGGCACCCTGAGCATAAATGCCCAAGTCTAAGGGCCCGGTTCAAGTCCACGCCCAGCTGTGTGGCTTCAGACAATCCCTGACTTTGGAAGCTTCATTTTTCTTCATCAAAAAAGAAGAAAGTCTCTATTTTGTAAGATTCTTAGGATTGCACAAGACTTAGAATAGTGCCTGGCACACAGTAAGTACTTAAGAAATACTAGTCTTGGGGCTGGAGAGATGGCCCTAGCAGAGGACCGGGTTTGATCCCCAGCACCCAAATTGGCGGGGCCAGAGAACCGTCTGAAACTCCAATTCCAGGAGAATCTCCAGTTCCGGAAGAATCCGACACCCTCTTCTGACCTCCGCAGCAATTGCACGACTCGGGTGCACAAACTTGCATGCAGACAGTACATTCATACACATACAGAAATAAATAAAATAAATAAAAAGTAGTCAGTGCTCTAAAAAAAAAAAAAAAGAAGAAAGAAAAGAAATACTAGTCTTTGGGCTAGAAAGATGACCTAGCTGTTAAGAGCACCGACTGCTCTTGCAGAGGACCCGGGTTCGATCCCCAGCACCCACATGGCGGCTGAGAACACCATCTGTAACTCCAATTCCAGGAGAACTCCAGTTCCAGGGGAACCCGACGCCCTCTTCTGACCTCTGCAGCATTGCAACCACACACGGGTGCACAAACCTACATGCAGACAGTACATTCATACACATAAAAAATAAATACAATATTAAAAAAAAATCACTTGTTAAAAAAAAAAGAAATACTAGTTGTTGCAACAGTAGTTATTGTTGCTGTTGTTATTATTAGCCTGAAGAATTACAGCCCTGACAGTTGGGGCCTAAAAGAAAAGTCTGTAGAAGAGAGAAGAAAAATCTAGAAAGCATAGAAAGTGTGCTTCCAACTGCATCCTTTACGATGTGCACGCAATTGTCCCAGTCATGAAGGTCACGGTCACGAACCACTTGAACCAAACGGACATGCTGAACCCAGCAAAGAGAAGTGGGGCAAAAGGACATGCCCTGTCAAGGAGGAAGGCGGTTAAAAAAAATACCCCGTGTCTGCTCGCCAGTAAGGACATCTCTTTGGCACTTGTGGAAACTAAAAGTTAAGACTGTGCAGCATTAAGTCTAAGGACTTTGTTGAAGGCAGATTTATTCTAAATGAAGAACTGCTTTTAGTCTAGGCTGAGTTCTTTTCTATCATGTGTTGAAAGTCAAATGTGTGGAGTAAATTATGCATATTTTGGAATAATTAAAATTAAAAGGGAACAAAAAAGAAAAACCTATTAAAGAACTGACCAAAACAGTAAACTTGTACATCGAAAAGTTATAAAAGACTGAGAAAGGCCAGGCCGTGGTGGCACAGATCCCTTTAATCCTAGCACTTGGGAGGCAGAGGCAGGTGGATCTTTGTGAGTTCAAGGCCAGCCTGGCCTACAGAGAGTGAGTTCCAGGACAGCTGGGGCTTACAGGGAGACCCTGTCTCAAAAAGACAAAAAAAAAAAAAAAAGACAGAAAAAGATGCAAGACAGGATTAACATGTATGACAGAATCCATGAGCCTGGTGGGCGGGCAGGGGGAGTAAGGGGTGGGCATTGATGGGGGATTGAGTCTAAATTGATTAAGAAATGTTGTTGTAAATGCACTCAATAAAAAATTAACTTAAGAAAAATAAAATAAAATATAAAATAAAATAAAATGAAAGTCAAATGTAGCTGGGCATGGTGGCGCATCCTTTAATCTTAGCACTTGGAGGCGGAGGCAGGTGGATCTTTGTGAGTTCAAGGCCAGCCTGGTCTACAGAGTGAGTTCCAGGCCAGCTGGGGCTATAGGGAGACCCTGTCTCGAAAACACCAAAAAAAAAAAAAAAAAAAAAAAAAAAGAAAGAGAAAAAGAAAGTCAAATCCAGACAAGCTCTTGTAGAATAATTTAAATGAACCATGTCTGAGCACATGTTTTGAGAAGTAAAGCAAAGAGAGGCCATAAATAGCCAAAATTAAAAGATCAGAACATTTGTACCATGCTAGAATATATAGGCTGGTCATAGTTTAAATGAGTGTTGGACTATTCTAACAAAGAGATGAGACATTCACAGAATTATAACCCCAAATGAAAAGATATAGTCTTCTAATTGAGGACACCTAGTGATAAAGATCAGTTTGTGGCATTTTTTGATCAATACATCAAATATAACACAAGCCTAATTACACTTACTCACTTTCTCCATTAGGAAACAAATCATGCGGCTAAGTGAACAATTAAAAACAGTACATGCATTTCAAGATCTGAGAGACACCATAGCAAGAGTGGGAAATGAAACAGACTTCTTATTTGAAAATCTTCAGGAAGAAATTGATATGCAGTACAGAACCCTTAATGCAAGCATCATGGGTAAGAATAAGGATGTGCTTTGACTGTGTTTGCAAGAAGTTGAATGAACTCTATAATGCAATCCATTAGTGAGTCACCCAGGGCTTACCACAATGATGCCTGGGCACTTCACAACATCCAAACACAACCATTAAAGGTATTATTTGTATGTGGGTATCTCAACTTTTTAAACATTTCAGAGTCTGAATAACATTTGCCTCAAATAACAAATAAAAGTAACAGTGTCTGATACTAACAAATACTAAAACATAAAATAAGAGAATGCTAAACCCTGTAAAGAATAATCAGTAACTTAAAAATTCTAATAGGCTGGGAAGATAGCTCAGCATCAGAGAGCTTGGCTAGCACGTGCAAGTCCCTGGGTTCAATTCGCAGCATTGCAAAATAAAATCCTAATGTGGCCATAAGCAAATGAAAGAGATGTATTTCCATGCTTTTCTGGACATAAGCCACTCTGTTTCCAGCATCCCCTTCCAAAAGCCACAAGTACAAAAGAATATAAGGGAAAAAGAATGGAACTACCACAACATTTCTTATAAGAACGTTGTTGGACTGTTCATGCAGCATTCTGGAAATAGTTATTCATGTTGTGTCAGTGTCAGAACTTCATGTGAGTCATGACAAGGCTAACATGGAAGAGAAAAGGAGCTCAGTAAAACTGATTAGCTCATCTCCTACCAAGAAAGATAACATTGAGTTTACTTATACCTACCCCCATCTAATTGAGAGGTAAAGGGAAAATACACGTGAGCCCATGTTAAGACCTAAATATTGGCTGGTTTGCTTTGCTGTGTGACTCTTCTTCAAAGAGAGAAAAATGCGAGTAGGAATTAAGAATGCCTGATTTCCCTAAAGGAGTACCTAAGTTTATTGAAATAAATTATCAAAGATCTATTAATTATGCTTAATAAATACCATAAAAAGAATAAGGAATTAAGCTGGGCATGGTGGCGCATGCCTTTAATCCTAGCACTTGGGAGGCGGAGGCAGGTGGATCTTTTTAAGTTCAAGGCCAGCCTGGTCTACACAGTGAGTTCCAGGCTAGCTGGAGCTGCACTGTCTCAAATAAATAAATAAATAAATAAATAAATAAATAAATAAATAAGGAATTTACTCATTCCTAATATTCAGTAAGATACCCAGTGTACCAACTCAAGATCCATCCAAGATCACCAAGCCAAGCAGAATAAAGTAACACTGCCACCATACTAGTCCTCAGAAAGTAGTGAAGTAGTGGTACATTGGCTTTTCCTGTGGTTTTTTGTTTTGTTTTGTTTTGTTTTTGAGAGGCCTGACACCACTGGGCAGTAGAGCCTGGGTGATCAATACAGCTATCAGCTGCCCTTTGATTATTCCTGGACAGGAGTTGTAAAACTGCACACTACTGCTTTGGAAGCACAGAAACAAGAAGTGGATTCTTCCTGAGTTTGAAGATAAATAAAATCAAAAAATAATCTTAAGCAATCAGAACATGTTTTTTTATCTTGAAGGCAGAACTTGATTTTTATTTTCCTAAGCAATGAAAAAACATTATATATGTATGTTTAATTACATATAATTGGCTATACACATATGTGTGTGTATGTGTGTATGTGTGTCAGTGTAAAAACCAGAGGGTTTAAAAGATAAGGCATGCTATCTCACATTTGAATTGTGGTTATGCAGGGAGTGAAACTCAGGACCTTAGGACCCTGGGCTCTAGCTCCTAAGTTATAGAGTTACAGTTTAAAAGACTAATGAGCCTGCATTTTATTATAGACATGGAAAATCAAAGTGCTTAAGAACAGAGGCTCATGCCGGGTGTGGTGGCGCACACCTTTAATCCCAGCACTTGGTGGGAGGCAGAGGCAGGTGGATCTCTGTGAGTTCAAGGCCAGCCTGGTCTACAGAGTGACAGAGTGAGTTCCAGGACAGCTGAGGCTACAGGGAGACCCTGTCTCAAAAAGACAAAACAAAAAAAAAAAAAAGAACAGAGGCTCCAAAGTCAGACTGCCTGTGTTCAAATCCCGGCTTCAACGCTTATTGTCACTAAGACCACAAGCAAATAGCTTACGTCCTCAGAGCCTCAGCTTCCTCATTTGTGAAATGAGGGTGACTGTGCTGGTGTGCACTTCACAGTGTTTCTGAAGACTGAGGAGGAAAACTGAAGAGCAGTACAGGCATTCAGGAAGCACCAAGCTGGCCTGAGAGTATCATCATCCTCAACATCAGTGTTCTGCAAACTGCATTGTAAGGATAAATCCTGCCCAGACCCTAGTTTTGCAAATAAGATTTCACTGCAATATAGCCTTACATACTGCTGCCTTCCCTTCTAGAACGGCAGTTGAGTGATTGTTGCTGAAATACTATTCCCAGAAGAGCATTAAACTTTAATTCTCCGCCCTTTACAAAACTAATTTGTAATCATGCGTGGTGGCATGTGCCTGTAATCCCAGCACTGGGGAAGCAGAGGCAAACAGACATCTGTGAATTCAAGGCCAGCTTGGTCTATGTACTAAGTTCCAGGCCAGCAGGGGCAATAGGGAGACCCTGTCTCAAAAAACAAAAACAAAATAAATAAATAAATCGCCCAAATAAATAATTTTTTTTTTTGGTATTTTTGAAACAGGGTCTCCCTTTAGTCCCAGCTATCCTGGAGCTCACTCTGTAGACCAGGCTGGCCTCGAACTCACAGAGATCTGCCTGCCTCTGCCTCCCAAGTGCTAGAATTAAAGGCATGTGCCACCATGCCCAGCTCCAAATAAATAATTTGTCAACATATGTTCTATGTAGTTGAGTGAACTCAGCTAGGTTATCACATTAAAGATTATATGGTATTTATAATCACCACCTGATATCTACAGCACATTTTGTACACTATTTTCACATTATCTAAATCCTCACAAATTTTCATTACCAATTTGCAGACTGCAAGACAAAATTTAACATACTGCCTAATCTGCTCAAAGACATATCCCTGCCTAGAGAATTGAGCCAGGACAATTCAACCCCATGGACAGGGAAGCTGAGTCCCTGAATCTATACATCTCTATCTATCAAACCACGTCTAATCCTTCCCCATCAGACCAAAAGTCAATGAAAAGTACATCAGAAATATTTTCCAGTAAAAGTTAAGTCCAAGACAAGGGCCATGTTGTGGAATGATTATCATGATAGATATATTCATTTGTTTTTCACAAAATTTATCTTCTGTTAATTTGTGTAGACTCCTCAGAAAACATCAAGAAATATTATGACATATCAACCATTGCTGAAACAAAAACTAATGAAAGTGGATCCATCATAAATACCTCTGAAAATACCAGGCTCAGCTCACTTAATGTTTTACAGACAATGACCGCAAAAGAGAACTTGTTGGAAAAGTTAAAGCAGATTAAGGTACCAGATGTCCAAGTGTTGAATGAAAAGGTAAATATTCAGCCTACTAGAGAAAAAGTTTGTGGTTTTTTTTTTTTTTTTTTTTTTTTTTTGGTGTTTTCGAGAACGGGCCTTCCTGTAGCCCCAGCTGTCCTGGAACTCACTCTGTAGACCAGGCTAGCCTTGAACTCACAAAGATCTGCCTACCTCTGCCTCCGAGTGCTGCGCCACCACACCCAGCAGTTTTTTATTTTTTTATTTTTTTTTTTTGTTTTATTTTTATTTTATAGATATGTATAATATGCATAAATAATAGCTAATATATCTTCTGTTGCATAACATACAAATAATATAAATATGTTTACTTACATGTTGGCTGTAGGTGTTTGGGCACAACAGCTGCAGATAGGTTTTGCATGAAGGATGCTTGTACTCATGGATTATCCATATAGCTAAAAATGAAAAAAAAAAAAAACTGAGAGAAAGATGCAGGACAGTTATGGCAAGAATGCATGATCTGGGATGGGGTGGGGGTGGGGGGGGAGGGAAAGGGAAGTAGCCTGAACTGAATTGGAAAAATGTATGAATGCACAAACATCAATAAAAACTAATTTAAAAAAAAAAGATTATGGAAATATAAGAGTAAGAATTATTGCTTGATTTTATTATTATATATGATTTATTGTTTCTAGAGTGTCCCAGCCAATAGGTATATGTTCTTCTTGCTTCAATTTAAGTAAACAATATATATTTTTGAAAGGAAAATTGGAATTAACAAGGAAAAACTAAAATTTTATTACTTTCCAAAAGAATATACAAATATAATAATAATTGATACAATATTGGTAATAATTTAGATGTTTATTCAGTTACCCAGGATATTGAAGAAACTCATAGAAAAGTAATGCCTCCGGACTTGGTGGCACACTCCCTTAACCCCAGCACTTGGGAGGAGGGAGAGGCAGATGGATCTCTGTGAGTTTTACCAGCCGACTCCTGTCTCAAACCAAAAAAAAAAAAAAAAAAAGATTAATCCCTGACTCCCTGCCTCAGTAAGCCTGGTTGGCATTAGAATGGAATTCCACCAACAAGTTGCACATTAACTTGAATCACTTCTTGAAGGTGTGCGGGGAACCAGGAAACTTGTCATGCAGTCTCTCGCCATGTGGGGGTGCTCTCTGCGTTGGCCTGGAAGGGCACAGGCAGTGTGGTGGTCCCGGCTGTCTTGGCGCTCTGACCCTCTCAAGGAACGCCTTCCAGAAAGCACAGCACAGGAAACAAAGTCTGTGACTCGTAATTTGGACACTACGGTTCAAGGGTTGAAGAATCAGGTAAATTGTCTTTTGCTTAAATTGCAAAGGCCTACAGTAAGGAAGCAAATTGAAAACCAAAAAAGTTGTTGGTTATTTTAAATTTTAGAATTTTTTTTTTAATGTTATGTGTATGAGTGTTTTGTCTGCCCACAGAGGCCAGAACAGGGAGGCAGATCTCCTGGAACCTTACTTACAGATAGTTGTGAGCTGCCATGTGGATGCTAGAAACTGAACCCCTGTCCTTGGAGGAGCAGGAAGTACTCTTCGCTGCATCTCTCCAGCCCCTAAAAACAAAATACTAAAGTACCATTTAACTTGAAATCAAGAGAGGATAAATTCTAGACATCAGATGTCTTAGCACTGTCCAGTCTTGAGAGGACTCAGTTTCAGTTCCCAGCACCTTCATGGCAGCTAACAACCATTGGTAACTCCAGTTCCAAAGAAATCTGATACCCTCTTCTGATCTTGGCAGGTGTGTTCTGACATAGGTACACTTACATACTTGCAGGCAATACACTCATACACATAAAGAATTAAAATATAATAAATAAAACATTTATTTTAAAAAAGAAGAAAAATTGGAAGCAATAGAAGTGAATAGAAGTGTTCCCCATGAAGGGAAACAACCTGAACAGACTAGAGTCCAAAATGACAACTCCAAAGAAAGTAGACTGTTTTCTTCTCACCCACTTGTGCCCCTTTCCCAAAGCCCAGGGAACAAATTGCGGAAGAGGGGGCGTGGTAGAATGTAAGGGCTGCGGAGAGATAGGGGTACAGCAATATAGTCTGGACTCCTAATTGATCAACATGCCTGTGCATACAAGCTTCTCCAACTGGACTATGGGAACCTTGGGTTGTTCAAAATTTGGACAGAGATACTTGCAAAATGCACCTAGTTGTATGACAAACTGAGTAACATCAATGTTATTTGAAAACAACTGTGTTATTATATTGTAGAATCCCTTAAAAATAATAAAAAATTTAAAAAAATTAAAAAAAGAAGTGAACTCCCTAACAAAAGGGAAATCTGTGCAAGGACCAAGAGAAAGATAGAAAGCCAAGTATGAAAACTGGGCAAGTACCACAGTCCAGATACACACACACACACACACACACACACACATACACGCACACACTGACACACACACGCACATGCACGGACATGCATATGCACATACTACTTTCTAGTCCATTTGCTTCTGAGTCTAAATCTGGATCAAGTATCTGCTGAGCCAAGCTACAAAATGTTCCTACTCATACTAAACACTAGAAGTTTTTATTTGCAGCTGGGCCTGGTGGCGCACGCCTGTAATCCCAGCACTCTGGAGACAGAGGCAGGCGGATCTCTTTGAGTTCAAGGCCAGCCCGGTCTACAGAGCGAGCTCCAGGCCAGCTGGGACTAAAGGGAGACCCTGTCTCAAAAAGACCAGAAAAAAAAAAAAAAAGAAGTTTTTATTTGCAAGATCACAGTTCTGTATTGCTTTCTATAGTGTCTCTCAAGTATTCGTTGCTTTCTGAGCTCTGCATATAACACCTAATGTGTACCAGACATAGAGCTAGAAGACCAGAATACAGCAGCACTCTTAGCTGTGTCATTCCTCATCTTACATGTAAATGTCTTAGATGTAATTTTAAATGATTTTATCTTCTTAAAAAAAAAAAAAAGACCTCTCCCACCATTGAAATGAGCCCTGATTGCTGTTCAGTTTTTATTGTTGTTAATCATAGTGTTAAGCTATCAGTGTTAAATGATAACTGCTGACGTCCATATTAACAGAATCTGGTTTAATCAGCTCATAAGTGGGAAGCTGGACAAAGATGAGAGAGGGATCGCCCTGTTGACATAATGATGTGCTATTTTCTTCCTGATTAGAAGTAGGAAGAATGCCAGAAGAGACTGTGAGAGGAACTCAGGAATCAGTTGTGACAGAGGATGGAGCTCACAGATGCTTTTAGAATAAAGTAATCCAGCAGTTCCCTGCCCTGTCTGTCTGGCTGTCTGTCTGTCATCTGTCTCTCATCGCCCAGTTGGCTCTGGGATTTCATCTGTATCACTTGGTGCTTTCCCGTCAATACAAGAGCACACATTTCTGGAATCCTCGCTTTACTGCTATCCAGACTTACTGCTTTGGAGAATCAAGGATCTACTAGATTAAGTAATCCAGAAAATGAAGATACATATTTTAATCATGTAGCTACGTTGTTGTTGCTTTATCACTTGCTAATGACTACAACCTAAATCCTTTTTCACAAAAATCTGTGTAGCTCAAATTAAGCAGGTCACTCTTGTGGGAAATAAAAAGAAATCTCTCTCCCTGTTGTGTTTTGTCCTAATTAGCCCTATTTCTGTCACAATTAATTTATCCCATCAACCTCAACTTGTTGGCCATGTTGTCCTATTGCTTTTACTCCTTCTCTGTAATTTGTTGGGATCCCAAGAAAAAAGCCCATGACCTTTCTCAAAACGCAGGATTAAAGCTCCGCTCTCCTATTGGCTAGTTATCAGTTCCACCATCCTTCCACCAAGGACTCCTGTTAGGGATTTATCTCTGCAGCTGGCTCTCAGAGCTAATTCACTTGTTAAAGGAGAAATGCTTTCTTGTTGTTAGCTTTGAAAGAACGTGTATTACTTGAATTTGAAGAATATTTATAAGAGTAACTATTTTATACAAAAGAAGTTATTTTCAACCTGTTAAAAATGGTGACTAGTGAAAGTAAATCTTCCTAAGTAATTTGCACAGGTTATTGGTGCTAAAGTCTCATTAAAACACAATTTGTGTTTTAGGTTTACATTAGGAAAATTCCTGAGTATTAAGTAAATATTGTTTTCAAGTAACAATTGTGTTTGTTTACAATGTTTCATAAAGTCACTTCCTGTCAAGAAAATATGATAATGAAACAAATTAATAATCACCTTTTTTTTTTTTTTTGTCTTTTAGAGACAGGGTCTCCCTGTAGCTCCAGCTGTCCTGGAACTCACTCTGTAGACCAGGCTGGCCTTGAACTCACAAAGATCCACCTGCCTCTGCCTCCCAAGTGCTAGGATTAAAGGCGTGCGCCACCACGCCCGGCTAATAATCACCTTTTAAAGGAATCAATGGACTAGTTATTTATTTAGACTTCTAGCTAGTTTTTAATGAGTGATCTGTTTGGTTCAGCTAAGTAAATAATTATTGCTAAACCTTATTAACTTTTCTGTATTTTCCTTGGTGTTTTTTTCCCCCCAGATCAGAAATCTCAGTAAACTGGCAAAAGTCTTCAAAAACAACACCTTAGAGCTAACTGAGAAACTGGAGGATGTGCGAAACTGAAGTGAATTTGAGGAAGAAAAAATGAATCTCTTAATCAAAAAAGTGAAAAACTTTGTGTTAGGTAACTTTTGAATATGAGGATGGCTTTATCTTTTCTTTTAAAAACACTAAAAAATCTTAACCATTCCAACATATAATAATTAGAAATTACACACCTGAATCAGAAAAAAGACAGAACCTCTGATTTTCAAGTACTTAATGAGGGTAATCCCAAAATACTAACTTTGTGACAAAAACAATATGGCTTTCTGTATAAGATTTAGTAATAAATCTTATAATTCAGTTAAAATCTAAAACAAATGAACTTGCTTAAAATTACTTGTTTAGAGGGATCCCAGCATGCTAATCTGGATTAACTGATGTTCGCTGACAAGACATAAGAGCAAGACTTTCCAGATCACATCTAATAATAATATCAATCCTGTCTAATGGCTAATTTCAAATACTATCATTAGATGACACTTAAAAATGACTATTGATTTTTCCAAATTATTAGATGACTTTCTATGACTAAAGAAGGAACTATTGTATTTTGAAAGAGATTTTTTTTAAACTTCAAAGACTATTAGTTAAAAAATAAATTACAGGGCTGGAGAGATGGCCTGCGGTTGGGAGCGCCGACTGCTCTTGCAAAGGACCAGAGTTCGGTCCCGGCACCTGCATGTTGGTTGAGAGCCGTCTGTGACTCCAATTCCAGGAGAACTCCAGTTCCAGAGGAATCCGACGCCCTCTTCTGACCTCCGAGGCATTGCAGGACAAGGGTGCACAGACCTGCATGCAGACAGTGCATTCATATACATAGGAAAAAATTAATTAAATTAAAGAAAAAAAGAAAACAAATATTAAGACTACTACACTACTTTTTAAAATTTTTAATTTATTTTTTGTGTGTATGAGTGTACTGTCTGCATGCAGGTCTGTGCACCCGTGTCGTGCAATGCCACGGAGGTCAGAAGAGGGTGTCGGATTCCCCTGGAACTGGAGTTCTCCTGGAATTGGAGTTACAGACAGTTCTTAGCCACCATGTGGGTGCTGGGGATCGAACCCGGTCCTCTGCGAGAGCAGTCAGTGCTCTTAACCGCTAGGCTATCTCTCCAGCCCCCTACTACACTATTTTTTAAAAAGTTACAAACTGCAGCAAGAAATGGAGCTGAAATTTCATACTCAGCAACTCAGGCAGTTTAGGTATACTAGTTTCTGAGATTAGTGTTAGACTTTCTTTTCCATACCACTTCTAAATTCAGTAACATAACACTGCCCACATGGACTCCTTAGCTATTGAGGTGTCCATTGCAATCTCTACCACTTCAGTCACCTATTTGACATTTATGCCTGTAAGAGATCCAGTGCCCTAGTCCTTCTTTCTGTCTTGGTGTTTCTAGGGATCTTATTAGCATCTTCTCATTCAGATTTTCATAATAAGAAGAAATCAAGGGCTTCGATGGGTCAGTGGGTAAAGAGCTTGTAGAACAAGCATGAAGACCTGAGTTCAAATTCCCAGCATTCATGTGAAAAAGCCAAACACAAGCAATGCACACCTATAATACAAACACTAGGATGCAGCAAAGGGAAGTCCTTGGGGTTCGGTGGCCAGCCATTGTAGCCAAATCAGTGAGCTCTAGTTTCCGTGAAACACTCTGCTTCAAAATATAAGCCTGAAAGCAGTTGAAGAGGACACTTGACACCATCCTCTGGCTTCCAGAGAGAGAGAGAGAGAGAGAGAGAGAGAGAGAGAGAGAGAGAAATGTGTACACACAGAGAAAGAAAGGGAGGAATATCAGGCAGGTATGAAACTTGACCAACATAATCAGTAAAAATGAATAGGCTGGAATTAGTCTTCCTGATACGTTATTTGTTCAAAAGCAAATATATCAATGAATTAGTTTGAAGTACTGCTCCTGGGGCCTATGTTCTTCCTGGTCCCGAGTAAAATGTCCAGTTGAATGATCCAGAAGAATTGGAAAAATTCTCTGTCCAGATCATTGAAATTAAGGCACAGAGAATTATTAAACTAGGCATAAAGGGAAAAGCCCTTTTCATATAAGAAACTCCCTTGTGCTCAAAGTCCCAAGAGCCCTAGTTGGCAGGCACCTTCAGTGTGCCTTGCCTACCTACCTGTTGCTTCTCTTCTTCTAGCCCTAATTGGCCCAAATTAAATGATTACTGAATTGGATGAGCTTCTCTTTAACCATCTCAATGTTTGCCTT
This sequence comes from Rhizomys pruinosus, assembly GCA_009823505.1. NCBI lineage: Eukaryota > Metazoa > Chordata > Mammalia > Rodentia > Spalacidae > Rhizomys > Rhizomys pruinosus. The sequence goes on from VZQC01008907.1 coordinate 6,016,474, forward strand.
GAAATCTGAGTCTTACTAATAAAGTCATATGTCTCCTGTCCCTGAAAATTCCATATATAAAAATTTGAACATCAAATTCCATAATAAATGAAAAAAGTTTGCTGGAGTGATTACATTAACTTCAGTGTTTGCTAGAATTTATTTTAATTAGAAAAGGTTACTGTTTCTTTAACATGCCTCCCATGTTAAAGGCAAGCACTCTATCATTGAACTCTTTTTCTCTCTTTTTTTTTCTCTATTTGGATTTCAGGACAGCATCTCATTAAGTGGCCTAGCCTGGCCTTGAACACAGTCCATAGCCCAGGCTAGCCTTGAATTTGTGATCCTTCTGCCTCAGCCTCCCAAGTGCTGAGATAACAGTTGTGTGCCCCCGAGCCCAGCCATGCTTGAACCATGAGCTATCTTGTGCCCATCTTTCAGCTTAGGTCAGCTCTTGCTCACTCCACAAACTTAACATGCTATCTTTTTTTAATTTTTTTTATTATTAATTTTATTTATTTCTGTATGTGTATGAATGTACTGTCTGCATTAACATGCTATCTTTGAAAGCTAAATATCTAAGCCTGTTTGAAGTCCTTCAGGAAGTATTTCTCTTATCTCCAAACCCACTGCATTTTGCCTCATCTTTATCCTTTCTGTTCTTTTTGTGGTATTTTCGAGACAGGGTCTCCCTGTAGCCCCAGCTGGCCTGGAGCTCACTCTGTAGACCAGGCTGGTCTTGAACTCACAGAGATCCACCTGCCTCTGCCTCCTGAGTGCTGAGATGAAAGGCATGTGCCACCACACCCGACCTTTTTTTTTTTAATCCTTTCTGTTCTATGATCAGGATTTGCAATATGGTGACTTCTGTCTCCTCACCTGACCACAAACCTCTGAGGTCAAGATCTACATCTGATCCACGTCTAACTTTGCCTATGCTTTAGCATTTGCTGTGTGCACAGTGAACAGTCAGTAAGGAGCAGTAATGATACCACACTGTCTCAGGACACCCTGTCTACCCATCTTCCATTCTGTTGTCAAATAGGGGCAGAGTATAGCTGGAGTAAAATTTTCCTTGTTATTCACATAGTGGTCATATTCTTCCCTAGAACAGGACTTCAAGTAGCAGCATCAGGAATTACCAATTCAATAGATATGCAAAAATTATAAGCCCTCTGATGGTGATGGAGATAAAAGTGTCAGCTCCAAACATCAAGCTTCCCCACAATCTCATTCATTGTGTTTAAATTGTAATGTCAGGCACCTAAATCCTTTAATTGTGCTTGAATATGCACTGCAATAAAAAATCTTATGATGACATCTTTGTGAATATACCGATGTCTTTTAGTGTTTCCAGGAAGCATTTGTTCAGCAAGTATTCTGTACCACAAAACAGCACTTTTCATGAAGAGGAAGAAGACTGAGAGTGAAGAGATCTCTGAGGGGATGTATATAATCTTGCTGGTATCCTAGGGACACATTATCAACTGCATGTACATTTGACTTAGGGTTCATTGTGGTCATAAGAATGTGGCAGTGTTTGCTAAGGAAACATGATTACCTAAATCCTATCTCCTTATTTAGAGGAAAGTGCACCTGCAGAAGACACAGAGAAAGTTACAAATCATGTACTTAACATCCACCTTCCAATAACATCAAAAATCTAACCCACATACCTGACAAAATACAGAAGCTTATGCAACTCTGTAAGGACTACAGAAAAGATGAAGAGAGTCTCAGCAAGGCAGCAGACGAAGCCCACAAGCTTCTGGAGAAGGCCAAAGTGGCCGAGTAAGTACAATACTGATTCTCTCATCTTGTGCTAACTGATCACATGCTAAAAGGCAGCCGAAAAATAAATGTTTGCCCAGAGAGCTACAATGTGCAAATGAAATTATACTGCAATAGCTTCCATCCAGATGAAAATGAGCTCTTTTTTTTTAACTTATTTTTTATGTGTATGAGTCTACTGTCTGCATGTAGGTTAGTGTACCCGTGTCATGCAATGCCACGGAGGTCAGACGAGGGCATCAAATTCCCCTGGAACTGGAGTTAAAGATGGTTCTTAGCCACCATGTGGCTGCTGGGAATCAAACCTGGGTCCTCTGCTCTTAGAGGCAGCTGGCAGCTGGGAAACAGAGTGCAGAAGTGCTTGCTGTCTGCTTTCCTCAGACTCTAAAGAAAGCCTTCCCAGTGTTCTGAAACTTCAGAATACCAATGTGTGCCAGTAAATGCCAGTATTGGTGATTGGAACATGAAGTAGTTTTACATTTTTTATCTACTCTTATGTATGTGCATTAGTGTGTATGTGTGTGCAGATGCACACATGCCGTGGCATGCACGGAGGTCAGAGACAGCCTCAGCTCTTGGGCTTCACCTTCCACATTGTTTGGAACAGGATCTGTTTTTGCAGCTTCATATGCCCAAGTAGCTGTACATGAGCTTCCGGGATTCTCCTGTCTCTGCCTCCCATCTCTCCGTGGGAGCACTGGGATTGCAGGCACACACTGTTGCTCTGTGGGGGTTTGGGGGACTCAAACTCAGGTCCTCACATTTGGATGGCAAGCATTTTACCACTAAGCTCTCTCTCTAGCCCCCTTTTTACCTAGTTTTGATACTTTCTAAATTTATAATAATAAGCACTACTTTGAAATCTAAATTTTATTTTATTTTATTTTTTTCGAGACAGAGTCTCCATGTAGTCCCAGCTGTCCTGGAACTCACTCTGTAGACCAGGCTGGCCTTGAACTCACAAAGATCCGCCTGCCTCTGCCTCCCGAGTGCTAGGATTAAAGGCGTGTGCCACCACGGCCAGTGATTCAGCTTTTTAATATAAGTCCCATATTAATTTCAGTACTATAAACTGATATGTTGACATAAATTTGAGTTTGGATCAATAACTTTTGCGTAGGAAAGCATTGCAACAATTTGTTGCTTAAAACTATGAATATTAGAGGCTAGAGAGATGGCTTTGTTGGCAAAGTGCTTGTCTTGTAAGCAGAAGGACCTGAGAACTTATTTTTTTAAAGCCCTAAAGAGGCAGAGACAGGTGGATTCCTGGGGCTTGCTGCAGCAAGCCCGGCCTACTTGGAGAGTTTCAGAACAAAATGCATGTTGCATGTACACACACACACANCAGGGTCTCCTTGTTGCCCCAGCTGTCCTAGAACTCACTCTGTAGACCAGGCTGGCCTTGAACTCACAAAGATCCGCCTGCCTCTGCCTCCCGAGTGCTAGGATTAAAAGCGTGCGCCACCACGCCTGGCTGAAATCTAAATTTTAAAAGACTAGTAAAAGCCTATGATGGCAAACACTGTTTTGTCATATACAGAACCTAGATTTAAAATGGTACGTGTTTATATTTGTACATGTGCGTGAAGGTTATGAAAGTAGGAAGAGAACCATGAGATGGAGACAAGAGATCTTGAGGAGGGGAAGGAAATATCAGTGGTGATGGGTGTGTGTGTGTGTGTGTGTGTGTGTGTGTGTGTGTGTTATAAAGGCAGAAGAAAGGACTGTCTGGGGAAAGGAGAGGCACCAACCAGAGGAGAACACAGAGAGGGAAGGGGGGGGAATGCAAATGAGAACAGAGGAACAAACTCTAAGGCACATATGTATGACAATTCCATAATGAAACCCATACCATGTAAGCTAACCTTAAAATTAATTTAAAAAAGATTAGGGCTAGAGAGATGGCCCAACAGTTAAGAGTGCTGGCTGCTCCTGCAGAGAAGCCAGGCTCAATCCCCGGCACCCACATGGTAGCTAACAACCTCTCAGCCGTCTTTAACTCCAGTTCCAGGGGATCCTGCATCCTCCTTTGTCCTCCAAGGCCACTTATACACATGCAGGCATAACTCATACACATAAAATAAAAATAGATAAAATAGTAACAAGATAATTAAAACAATTTTTAAACAATTTTTAAACAATGATCGTGGAGAAGAGAAGAATTGGACACTAGTCAGTCAGCACACACAGCAGGCAGCGTGGCATACTTCTATCTCTTTTCACTATGTTGACTTAGCCAGACACAGCAAAGGCATCTTGGTGATGAGCCAGGGGTGCTGAGTCAGGGTCTTAATGCTAGGAGGATGGTGGTGACATCAACAACCCCAACTATTTTTGGTTATTGAGCAGAGCCAAGACCCATTCCACACTGAGCCACACTCTCTGCCTCATCACCCATTGTACAAAGGCAGCGTGACACGTCAGATGCCCCTGAGAGTCTATCCCCTTCTGGTGTCAGTATTTAAAACCAGGAAGATTACTTAAGCAGTGAAATTACACAGATATTAATCATTAGTTGCTGAACGATACTTCAATAACATGCAAGGATATAGACAGTGACGTGGTAATGCTTTTAAAAGAAGGTGACAGAATCTACCTAGAAGAGGAGGTCCATCATGAAAGGAAAATGATGTCAGGGCAAATGGTCAAAGGGGTCCATCAGGCCTGGAGACTGGCTCAGCAGTTAAGGGCACTGACTGCTCTTTCAGGGGCCCAGGTTTGATTCCCAGCACCCACATAGTGGCTAACAACTGTCCATAACTCCAGTTCCAGAGGATCTAATACGTCTCCTGACCTCTTCAGGCATTGAACAGCATGGGTGCACTAACATACATGCAGACAGTACACTCACACACATGAAATAAATATAATTAAAGCTGGTAAAATATCTTAAAAGGTGATAATTTTTCCCTTCCTTACATTTTTGAGGTACTTTTAAATTTTGTTGTAATAATCAGTATATCAAAAATCTAAAGAACCTGAATATGTACTTTGTGTGTGTGCGTGTGTGTGTGTGTGTGTGTGTGTGTGTGTGTGTGTGAATTAGAAGCAATGAACACTGGTATCCTTGGAATGTTAGTGAAGGGAAATCATGTGGGAAAAAGGGTTATGCTGGGAGCAGGAAAGATTCCTGGAGTTCGGAAAGAGAAAAGGATGACTGTTGGGAGCAGAGGGTGGGTCGGGTAGCCAGGAGATGTTTTAGAACTCAGGAAAGTGTGCTCTGGGCCCAAGCACTGCTAATGGTGCTCGGTGAAGGTCTGCCTAATATTCTACTTGCCTGGTACTGCAAGGTTTCTCAAGGTTGTTTTGAGACCCCAGATCTAAGTATCTGGTGAATGTTGACTTGAGGTGAGCTCCTTTTTGAAAAATGGTCTGTATCACTTGGAATGCTTGTAATTTTAACTTCTGACTGAGCCCCAAGCTGGAATATCAGCAACGCTTAAATAACCCTGAATAAGCAGCCTGAAGAGCAGCCCGTGGGTCCTCTGGCCCTTGCTCTTTTCCTCTGTGGGGCCTCTGTACTCTCCCACCCTCCTTCCAATAAAGACTTAGAGAACACACACTGTGTGTGTTTGTTCTTCCCTCTACGGGGCTTCTGCAATCTCCCCCACCTCCAATAAGGACTTACAGAATGCTGCATGTGCTGGAAAAATCATAGAGCAAGAATTGGCTGACAATTGCTTTTATATGCAAAGAAGCCTGTATCTGGTGAAATCTGTATCTACTGGATATGCATGTGTGTTGTTAATGGCATTTAAATATACTTGATTTCTGCATTTTGCTTTGCTCAAGAGGCATTTAAATTGACTATAAATAATTCAGTAAAGCTTTTGGTTGAGCTGAGTGAACTCTGGAGGTGAAATGAATGAATTGTTGGGATGTATCTAATCTCATATGTTAACATCTTTCCTTAGGAAAGCACCAGATGGTCTTTTAAGACTTGAGGAAACGGTGAACAAGTTGCAACAAGCTCAGATCACTCAAGGCCAGGCAAACTCAGCTCTCACACAGCTGGCTGCTGAAATAACAAACACAAAGAAGAAGGTGCTACAGTTAGTTGATCTTCTTGAAGCTAACCTGAAATTGAGTTGAAGGTGCAAAAACACAATAGTTATTCCATACGTTAATATCACTCTTGCGTCACTTGTCTGATGGGATAATTATGAGGATAAATTGAGATTTTGGTGAGACTATGTGTTTATTTGTTGTTCTACATTAGTGTTAATAATTTCGTTACATTAATGTTGATGGGATTTTATGTTTGGATATTATTCTCCTGAGCCCTTTTAAGCACGACCTGGTGGGGGCGAGGGAGTGTGAGGAGGTGGGATCCCAAGCACTACCACCAGTTTAGGGAACTGAGACTCAGCTTATATGACTGTCTCAGGTCACACAACTAATTAACAGTAGGTTTGTGAACAGAGCTCCAACTATGTGGGATAGAGAACAGACTGCAAAGCTCACAAACCATAGAACTAAAAGGTTCCTTGTTACAAGGCTGTTGCAACTTGACTTGCATGAAACAAAGAGTATCTCACTGAGAGAACTATTCCATCCTGAACTTGTGGGAGCAAGGCCCTGGTTTAAGCATAGGGTGGTCCAGGGAGAGGAGGGCTTCAGCCCATGGTGTGATAGACCCTCCTCCACAGCTCCAGCCTTAGTTATATGTCCTTCCAAACAAGGTGGAGAGTCACTGGATCTCCAGGACTCAGCTGTCTTTTATAAATCTACTCTAGTCATCTTGAGAAGAAAAGCAGAATTCACAGGACAGGAAGCAGCGTACCAGGAAATAAAATGATTCTGAGGAAAGAGTCTGCATACATAGTATCAAAATGCACGACCCCTAGCTTTCCCCTTCAAAGCACATGGTCTAGAACAGGGGCAGGCAGGGCTGGAGAGATGGCCTAGAGGTTAAGAGCGCCGACCGCTCTTACAGAGGACCCGGGTTCGATCCCCAGCACCCACATGGCGGCCGAGAACCGTCTGAAACTCCAATTCCAGGAGAGCTCCAGTTCCAGGGGAATCCGAGACCCTCTTCTGACCTCCGCGGCATTGCACGACACGGGTGCACAGACTTGCATGCAGACAGTACATTCATACACATACAGAAATTAATAAAATTAAAAAAAAAAATTAAAAAAAAGAACAGGGGCAGGCAAATGCAGCCATGGCCATGCCACCTATGGCTGCTTTGAACTCCAGTGTTCTGTTGTTAGATAGTTGAGGTAGAAACTGTCTGGACCACAAAGCGGAAAACATGTACCACTTTTGCCTTTACAGAAAAAGTATGCAGATTCTTACTGTAGACAGTCTCCCACATATGCCAAAGGACATGGTTTCTGTATCTCAAAATATAGCAGACCCCTAAGAGGCTCTCCTAGTAGAAAAGAACTAAAACTGTTACACAAAGATATTACTAAGAAACTGAAGCTATCCTCAGAGGCCGAAATGACAGAAAACATTAATCCAGAGAGCTAAGCAAGCAGTCACCTGACAGTGGCAGAGGGCTTCTTCCAAAGTCAGTCTCTCTCTCTGTCTTTCTGCCTCTCTTTCTGTCTCTCTGTGTCTGTCTGTCTGTCTGTCTGTCTCTCTCTCTCTCTCTCTCTCACACACACACACATACACATACACACACACATCATATATACCTCAGTGAATAATGAATAAAGAAACTTGTTTCTGGGTAGGGTACTACTCAGTTTCCTATAGGAATTGCTATCCAATGCTGGCTGTCACGTAGTTGGGATTAGAATTCATACTACCAGGCCTGGAGAGATGGCCTAACAGTTAAGAGCACCGACTGCTCTTGCAGAGAACCCGGGTTCAATCCCCAGTACCCACATGGCGGCTGAGAACTGTCTGTAACTCCAATTCCAGGAGAACTCCAGTTCCAGGGGAATCCGAGACCCTCTTCTGACCTCCGCGGCATTGCACAACACGGGTGCACAAACCTACATGCAGACAGTACATTCATACACATACAAAAATAAATAAAAATTTTTAAAAAAATTAAAAAAAAGAATTCATACTACCAACCAAGAGAGCCCCCAAACTCAAACTCAAGATCTCACTTAAAGTGGTCCTGGCTGGTTAATACTCCCAGATTCTGCTTCACAGTGGCAAATAGCAGTGCCTTTGAAGGACCTTAAACCAAACCTCTAAGAACACTCACCCTTAAACCAAGCCTTTAAGAATTCTCACCCAGTGTATAAAGAACAAATTATATCACACAGAGCCATCGGAAACAAAAAAACAATAAATCAGAATGCAAGGGACTATGGGTATTATTATTGTTGTTGTATAAAAATATGAAATTAAAATGTTTTTCCATGTTTAAGAAAATCAAAGAAGGCATAAAATATGACCAATAAACAAGATATAAGATAACCAGTCAGATTTGCAAAACAGTTAAACAGAACCTCTAGATATGACTGACATAGCCACTGACGGGAAAAAAATCAAACATAAAATATTCATTATTGTGTGTATGAAGAATGTAAGAAAGTTAACAGAAAAAAGGTATTTTTCAAGTATTTTTCTTTTGTTTATTTTTTTAAGTATTTGTCTTTATTCAAATGACGGATGCATAAAATGGGTAAAAAGGAATAAAGTGGGACCGCATAAACTAACTTAGACAATCTGCGTAATACACATATAATGTGTATGTGTATGTTGCACGTATGTGTTTGTTGGGCATGGGCATTTATGCATATAGATGTGCATGCACCTATGTATGCATAAACGTGGAGGACAGAGGTTGACAGGGCTCCTTCTCAATCACTCTCCTCCTTAACCTTACTTTTTTTTAGGCAGAATCTCTCTCTGGAACTCAATGATTCAGCTAGGCTGGCTGATGAGTTCCAGGGATCCACTGTTTCCCCCTCCCCAGCCCTGGGACTGTGGCCACGCCTGGCTTTTATATGAGTGTGGAAAATCCAAACTCAGGCCGCCATGCTTGTGCTGTGAGCACTTTACTGACAGAGCCCCTTGCATAGGCATAATTTTGATTTAAAATAAAACAAGCTGTAAAAGCATACAACATTATGTTTCGCATAAGCCCAAACCTTCTCTAAATATCATTAAGAATACAGCACAGGTTCTGCCTCCTGTTCCTACTTGAAGGTGTGAGCCTCTACTTGCTGCCTCTGCTCTGGGCACCTCTTGCCACCACACCTCCCCACCGTGATGGACTCTACTAATTCCAAGCAAAAGCAACTGGCTAAGGTTCTGCACCTCTCAGTAGCCAGAGCACAAGGGCAGCAGAGTGAGGGCACGCCCAGGAACACAAGCAGATCCTGAGCCAGGCCTGGAAGAAGAGTTTCCGGAGGATGCCCTTGGTAAAGGCTGAAGCCAGCTACGCTGTAGCACACGCAATGGGTTTGGAAAGCCGGGATCAAATACCAAGCTAATGACAAACAACACAAAACCAACGAATCTCAACTTGCTTAAAAAAACAATGAAGCCGGGCGTGGTGGTGCACACCTTTAATCCTAGCACTTGGGAGGCAGAGGCAGGCGGATCTTTGTGAGTTCAAGGCCAACCAGGTCTACAGAGTGAGTTCCAGGACAGCTGGGGCTACAGGGAGACCCTGTTTCAAAAAGACCAAAAAATAAAAATAAAAATAAATAAATAAATAAAAAATAAAAAAACAATGAAATTGTAAAGGGGAGGCTTGACAGACCTTCCCAGAAAAAAATGAAGAAAATACGTGAACAGAGAAAGAAAAACTGCCAATAATATGAAAGGGATTCATTTCATTAATATTCAAGGAAGAAAACAAATTCAAAGGCATAATCTTAATCTGCCAGGTTGAAAATGACTATAAACTATAATAACCCTAAATGGTGGGGGGCAACGAGTGAGATTTAATCTTCATATGCAGTTGAATACTTTATATTCATTGTTATTCAGAGGCCTAAAATACTATTTTTGTGATTTTATGTATATCTCATCTTTCAGATGAAATCACAAAAGTTTATTTGTAATAATTGCAATGATTATTTATAAAATTAAAAAATGGGACTAGGTAAAATATTCCCAAGTCAAAATATTTTAAAATGTACATATAGAATAGTAGACTGCTTTTAGTACCGTTTCATTATAGTGGAACTTGCTGACAATGAATGTTAACTAATCATAATTAGAATCTCAAATTATACGGGATATAGTCTCCATTTGTATAGACATTGAAACAGGGACTACAAAGAAATATAGTAAAACAATGATTCTCTTTGAGGTATGGAACTAAAGATGATTTTTTTTCTACATGTTCCTCAAATTTTCCATGTTGAATACATACATTACAGTACTGTAATAAGAAATGAATAGTGTTTTGTTAAGATTAAAAAAAAGAATACTGCAGTATAAATAACAATTCCTATAGTATAAAGCCTGTAGGAATGTGTAGAATGTCCAAAGTTCACTGTGGCTGAGCTTCCTGGGAGCAGGGGAGAGGTGTGGCACACTAGGAGTGCTCTTCCAGGGCCCTGTCTCATTACCAGTGCTATTTTCCTAAACTGGTTGGTGGGACAGGGGTATTTCTTGTACTTTTTAGATCCTTCTGTATAGCATAATTTACTTGATTTTGGTTTCATTTGTGAAACAGTGATTTTTTTTTTTTTTCCTTTCTGGTCTTTAAATCAGCAACAGGCTGAAAATCGAGGCAAAGAAATAAAGAATCAGCTGGATCTAGCAAAGCAACAGTCCAATCTGGAGGATGAACTCTCCCTGCTGTGGACCAAGTGGCAAAGGAACCAGGAGCAAGCAGGCACGGGGAACATGAACAGGAACAGGCAGGCCAAGTCTGCCATCAGCAGGCCTGGGGCGCTGAGAAGGTCGTGACTCCTCCCACTACTGCCAGTGCTCCTTTGAAGGCTAATCCATTAGCCTTACATTCTTGGGCCATTGCTCAGAATTTCCTCTCACGCTGATCTTCACTCATAGGGACCTAATGCAAGGGGGATCTTGGGCAGCGAAAGACAAAAAGCCTCTGACCAAGTCATGTTGGAGTGTTTCCTCAGCACGCCAAGGGCTGTCCTGGTCACATGGTTCATAAGTCACAAATTTCCTAAATTTTCATGCTTTAGCATTTTGTAGGGGGTTTCTTTGGGGGTGTCTTTTTGAGACATCTCCCTGTAGCCCACCTGCCTTGGAACTCACTATGTAGCCCACCCAGGCTGGCCTTGAACGCACAGAGATCCCGCTGCCTCTCCCTCCTGAGTGCTAGGACTAAAAGCGTGGGCTACCATACTCGGCACATTTTGTGTTATTAATCTATACAGTATGTATTTGCCCTTAATCCAATCCCGTGGCATAAAAAAAAAGAGTAAATGAAAGTCAACAGCCAAATGGTTAAGATCAAGTTACAAACAGTAGGGTGAGTTAATTAAATGGCTGTGGAAAGTGTCCATTCATTTAGGTTGCTGAAAGAACCCATCAACTCATCTTCTTAGCAGGAAAGTTTGGTTAGCTGCCTGAACGTAGTAGCTTACACAAAAGGAAAGTTCTAGGGTTTTTACAACTGTTCTGTTTTCTTGCTTTGAATTCCTAGTGTGCTGGGTAAACTTTCCGTTGTCTGAGGAGCTGGAAACATTTTCTACAGAACAGATGTTAAGAAAGGAACTTCCGGGGCTGGAGAGATGGCCTAGCAGTTAAGAGCACCGACTGCTTTTGCAGAGGAGCCGGGTTCGATCCCCAGCACCCACATGGTGGCTGAGAACCATCTTTAACTCCAATTCCAGAGGAATCCGGCGCCCTCTTCTGACCTCCACAGCATTGCACAACACAAATGCACAAACCTGCATGCAGACAGTACATTCATACACATAAAAAATAAATAAAAATTAAAAAAAAAAAGAAAGGAGCTTCCTGCTCGCCTCCATCCCACTCCGCCCTGCATGCCTGGCCTGGCCTTTGCTCTCACCTTCTGGTCATCAGCTGCTGGTGTCAGAGATTCCTGCTTGAACCCCCAGAGCATCACACTTACTCTTTCACTTCCCTTTCTGCCCCCATCCTCCCTCATTTCTCCCACATAACAGTCCCTCACTCATTCTAAATCTTCACCACTCTGTCCTTCATTTTGGATGTACAGCTGTTTGCCCCAACTGAACCAGAAATTGGTCAAGTGTAGAATTAGGTCATTTCTGTCTTCTGTATCTCCCACAATAAATAGTGAAGGACAAACAACTGGAACGCCATAGATGATTGCCTTGATATGCAACAATAATTAATATCTTAAAGGTTTGTTGGCTGGGTGTGGTGGCGTGTGCCTTTAATCCTAGCACTTGGGAGGCAGAGGCAGGTGGATCTTTGTGAGTTCAAGGCCAGCCTGGACTACAGAGTGAATTCCAAGCCAGCTGGGGCTATGGAGACCCTGTCTGGAAAAGACAAAAAAAAAAAAAAGTTTGTTTTTAATTCATTAAAACTAGGTTTTCTTACCCTTTCCAAAAATCGTACAAATAAAAGTCCTCTTGGGAGTACACAAGTGTCTCATACTAGCTGAACTACTCTTTTTTGGGGGGAGGGGGTCTATTGAGACAAAGTCTCTTTGTAGCCCAAGCTGGTCTGGAGCTCACTATGTAGACCAGGGTAGCCTTGAAATCACAGAGATCCACCTGCCTCTGCCTCCCGAGTGCCACCACCCACCACACCCAGTCCCTCTGTATTCTTTTTTTAAAGGTAGTAGGAGAATCTTTGTGCATGTGACATGCTTATAGTTCTTTCTGGTGATGGGGGTATGGCTCTGTTACAGGAGTTTGTGGAGCTGAGAAATCAGTATGCTATTCTTCAACATAAGACAAGCACCATAGGATTGACAAAGGAAACCTTAGGAAGAATGAAACAACTCAAAGATGCTGCTGAGAAACTGGCTGGAGATACAGAGGACAAGATAAAAAGGATAACAAGTACCTATTATTTTACCCACACTGTCAATGTGATGGTAAGTGACATAATAATACTCTACCTCCCTGGTAGAACTCACACCCATTTCAATTTCTCATTAATGTGACTGAGCCACTGAGGAGTGAAGTAGGAGTTGGTCTTGTGATATTTGGAAGGCTGTAAAGTACTGAACTTCTCACATGATTTGCCTAGGAAGGTATGAGAACCTTCTTCACGTTAATCAGAGTAAGATTCCCTCCAAACGCTCTTTCTTCAACTCAGTGTTCTCAACTAGAGGACAGATATCTGAAGATACTTTTTCTCATGAGGTTAGTGTCGCTGCTATACGTAATACAAAGAATGGGACAGGGCTGGGGATGTACCTCGGTTGGTGCAGTTTAGCCTTGCACCCACTTACATCATCACTATGGCATGGAAACAATGAAAATTGCAATGTAAGTCTGGGGCAGTCAGGGAACTACATGCCGAGCTATGATTACCATTAGTATTTCTGGGTTGATGGGGGAAAGAAAAAGAAACCACAGTGTTTATATGTCCGTATAATTGTTTTAAAAGCAGTGGGCTTGCTGGTATTTTTCCTCATTTTTATCAATTTCCTAAAAAAAATTTTTTTTTAAGTAGAAAAGACTCAGAAAGGCAGACTGTTTTTTTTTTTACCTTACATTCCATTGCCAGTACTATGAAAATCACTTTCTGTCATCCTCAGACCTTAATCCTTATATAGGGGTGAAACCATGGGAAGAGTACTTTTCTGTTTTATGTTCTATATCCAAATTGTTTCCATTTTCCTGTGTTTATTGACATTACAGTTCAAGAAATTCATTTGGAAGAAAAATGAAAGCTAGAAGCCTCTCCGAGTGGTCTGAATGTCTGGAGCTCAGAGGGAGAGCTGAGATAACACAATCTGCTTCCTTTGCCCCTTTTACTTTAAGGCAGCTTACACAGCTCAACAAGATAGAAAAATAAGACACTGATTTGGCTGCCATCCATCCTGCCACTTGAGAAGAGTACAAATATCTGTTAGGAATAGATGTCCACAGGATCCTTGTGGGAACTCTGGGAAGCATCCAGTTGAGAGAGTGGAACATGGATCCCAGCTTGTAGCCAGGGTCCCTCATAAAACCTTCCTAATCAGGGCCCCAGCAAGAAACAGAAAACACGCTTACCATGATTATGGGTGAGGTACTTATGAGTGAGTTGTCTTTGTTATTTATTCACCTCATAGTAAACCACCTGGAATTAGATGGCTTAAAACCACAGCCATGTCTTTTCTGCAGTGGGTCCTTTGGGTGGGTCTGCAGGTCCCATCTGGAATTCCTGAGTAGCTGCATTAGGCTGAAGGCCAGAGGGCCAGTGTGTCAGGGACTGGTCTATAATTCCTGCATGGCTGCTTCAGGATCCCCTGAGGGTAAGAAACAAAGCTGCCAGGCCGGTGCCTGGTGCCCTGGGGCGCCATTATCCCAGTAAAGGTTTGAGAAACACAGAGTCTAAATCTTTTTAAATTGATTGATTGATTGATTGATTGATTGATTGATCGATCTGCGGGAGGCATGTGCTACATAGAGGTCTGAAGATGTCAGTTCTCTCTTTCCACCATGTGAGTCATGGGGATGGAACTCAGGACATCAGTTCAGTGGCAAGTGCCTTATTGGCTGAGCCACCTTGCCTGCGTTAGGTTCTACTATTTATTTATTCACTCATTCATTTATTCATTTATATTTTATGTGTATGTGTATTTTGCCTGCATGTATGTAAATGCACTGATGTCCTGCAGTAGAGTCTGCAGAGGTCAAGAGAATTAGATCCCCTGGAACTGGAGTTATGGATGGTTGTTAGCCACCATTTGGGTACTGGGAACCAAACCTGTGTCCTCTGCAAGAGCAGCCAGTGCTCTTGACTGCAGAGCCATCTCTCCAGCCCCAGGTTCTGTTTCTTGATGGGAGGAAACGTGAGGGATACAGAAGAATTTGGGAAGCAGCTGAGCATGTGCAGTGAGAGGCCTGAAGGAGAAAGGCAGTCATGTGACCAGAGCCCTGTGAACCCTGGAGCATCAGGAAAGAGGGGCAGCAGCTGGAGCTGAGAAATGAAAGGGCTGCCAGGACCCCGTGCTGGACAGGCCCGGAGACTGCTCGCTCTTCTCACTGTGATCCCGTCAGCACATTCCACTGCCCAGTGTGAATGAAAGCGGGGGAGGGGGGGGCGTTTATGTCATGGTGGAAGCTTAGCTCTCCAGAACACTGAACAGGATGGAGCCTGGAACTGGAGGGGAATGAAAGCTGGCCTGCTCAGTCATATCAGTTTACCTGGTAGAAACACAAGGGTCTTTTTTCCAAACAGAGTTCCAGTGTTGAATCCCCTTTCAACTCCAAATGACCCATATTTGAAAGTTTCTGGTGACAGAATACTCACTACCTCCCCCACAGCTCTTTAGTCTCTGAATAGCAGTAACTGCTGTACAATTCATCTTTATGTTCAGACAAAATCTTCCTTCAGCAGGCTTTCACCTGCTGCTTTTCATTTTATTTCCTCGGGATGACAGAGAACATACTCACTTTGCTTTCTAAGCTGGCTTTCAAGGGTACTTGAAAATAGCTATATATCACAGGCTGGGAATCTTCTCTTCTCCATATGAACCATCACGACAGCATTTGTTCAGAGAACAGGTTTGTGTTTCTTCAGCAGTCTGGCCCTTTCCTCTACCACCTGCTAGTCTGACAATCACTCCAAACCAACCCAGTCTTCAGGCCCTGACCAATAAAGGGAACATTATTTCCTTAATTCTAGGTCTATTTCTACCTAAGGCCATGTTTTTTTTTCCCCCCAAAGGCTATCTCACGTTGTTCATGCAGCCTCTGTGCCTCTTGTGTCCCCTATTCTGTAGGCTCCTTTTAAAGGTTTATTTATTAAGGTTTATTCCCAAATATTTGTTGAATGAAGAATAAGTGATTGTGTAGACAGGTCAATTGAAAATGAGTTGCCGGATGGGTAAGCACGAAGCCACGAGAAGCATCAGTTTGATCTCCCTGTTCGGGAACTTCAGAGTCGGTAAGGACATTTCTAGAAAACTGAAGCACTCTGAAGGGCACCTGTTTAACTACTAAGTTAAAAGGGTGAAAGCAGGGGCTGGAGAGATGGCCTAGCGGTTAAGAGCGCCGACTTCTCTTGCAGAGAACCCGGGTTCAATCCCCAGCACCCACATGGGGGCTGAAAACCGTCTTTAGCTCCAGTTCCAGGGGAATCTACACCCTCATCTGACCTCCGCAGCATTGCATGACACGGGTGCACAGACCTACATGCAGACAGTACATTCATGCACATATGAAAATAAAATTAAAAAAAAAAAGCTATGGATGGCATCTTTAAATGCCTTTCAATATAAAATTTTTAGACAAAATAATCAGTTTTCTCTTATTTATGTGAAAAGTTTGAAAAGTCTTATGAAAAGAGATGTTTTATTTATTGAATCAAAATATGTCACTAAGAGACACACAAATCCCTACCTTTACAACAAGGACAAACAGGAAAGAGTGTTAGATGGACAGACATAATTCTTTTCATCTTCTTCCAGATTTAGAAAAGAAAATAGAAGCTTTGAATCTAAGCAGAAAAGAAAAAGCTGATCGACTGAAGCAACTGGAAGATCAAGTTCTCACCATTAAAAATGAAACTGTCGAGCAAGAGAAGCACTATGCCACCTGCTATAACTAGGCCAAGTTCAAGTGCAAAAGCTGGGCTTGCTCTTGACGAGCAAACCTGGAGGCTATGCCTCCACCAACCTCACCTCAGACCTGCTCAGTGTGGCTGGAGGGACGAAGTGGGTCAGAAAAAGCCACATCAGTGTTGCTCCGTAATAGAAAGAAGGTGAGAAGAAGGCTGCTTCTGGCTCTAAAGGCCTGTCCTCTATGCCTTATTTTCTTTTCCATAACTGAAAACAATGGGTACATCTGACAAGTAGAAATTTAGGTCTATCCTCTACTTATTGGTAATCATTCCATTAGATGAACCCAAACATGAAGCAAATACGAGAAAGAAGCAAGGATAGAGTGTGCGTGGTTGTCCGAAAATTTCCATGTACTTGGATTTCCATTTTACTATTAAAACTTCATTCTAATCTAAGTAAACTACAGACAATTCAAAACGTAACTTGTGCTAAACTTTCCTCCTTACTCTTCCAACCACAGGATTCCATTTTCATCAAATGGCACTGGAGCAATAAAAAAATTGAACTACTCTTCGTAATTTTTTCTGTGGATAATTTTGCTATGAAATCTGCTGCTAGTTTTTAAAAGACCAGCAATTATGTTCTTATTGTGTAACATAAAAGATTGGACTGTCTCATTTCAAAATGAGTCTATGGTTTCACATTTTGTAAGGCTTTTTGTGTGTATGATTTGTAACAGAACACAGTGTTTCTGGCTGTGATTGGGGTCCTTTGGAGGGATTATTCTAAAGGAGTTTGGCCCCACATAAATATACCTCAGCGCTGATGCCTGAAAGAGGGACATCTGCAGCCATTTATTAAGGACTGACTCGTAAAAATGGGACTTAAAATTTCAACAAAGGGTTTTGAAAAGACAAATAAGTATGAAAATCATTAGAATGCAGGTGATTGAGGAGAACTGTAGAATATATTTCACTGCAGATCCTAAAGAGCAGATGGAAAATTCTCTACAGCAAGGACCACCCACAAGTTTCTCTTTATGTTTACAATTATAGTGCTTTACCTAACCAGCACTGAGGCTTGCAAACCTCCACCAAAGAATGGTGCATAAACGACTACCTCCACCAAAGAATGGTGCATAAACGACTGCCACAAAGTCTGTGTCAGTGGTGTGTGTGTGTGTGTGTGTGTGTGTGTGTGTGTGTGTGTGTGTGAAGTGTGGGTGCACACACGCTCCACTAGATGTGTGTGGAGGTCAGAGAATTCTGAACCTTGGGTGCAGGTCCTCACTGTCCACCTGTGAGAGACAGGGTCTCATTGCCACCAGGTAAGCTGGCCTACAAGGTCAGGGGACTGTCCTGTCTCCACCTCCCATCTCATCATAGAACAGTGGATCGCAGATCCACGTGCTAAAAAAACTGGCTTTGCATGGTTCTTAGGGATTCAGACTCATAGCGAATACTTTACTTACTAAACTACCTTCCAGCCCTAAGATTTTTTGTTTGGGATATTTTTGTTTGCTTGTTTGTTTTGTGGGTTGTTTGTTTTTGTTTTTGTTTTTTAGAAAGACTCTCATGCAGTTCAGGTGGCCTTAAACATGCTGTGTAGCCAAGGATGACCTTGAACTTCTGATCCTCCTGCCTCTGCTTGTCAGTGCTTGGATTACAGACCAAACCCAGGGCTGCCTGCATTCTAGGCAAGCACTCCACCAAGTGAGCTATGTCCCCAGCTTTCACAAAGCTCTTTATGCCAATGTTAAGGACGGAACACACCCCAGCTTTCCCATCAAGACACCTACTTTTAAATTGGTACACATTATAGACAGTGTTATAAACGTGTGTTGTTTGGATCATTTGCAATAGCAATATCCAGTTACCCTTCCTTTGTAGGAATTGAAGTCTACTCAGTAGCTCAGGGAGAGTGGGAGAGTAAAGAGAGAAGATGTACTGTATACTGGTTGGCAAGACTAACTGACCACTAAGCTCTGCAAAAGCAGGACAATCTCCAGCCACTAGAAAAGCACAGGAACCAAGCAAAAAAAACCACAGAGCCCATCATGTCAGGAGCTGCCAGGCACTGTTTGATAAGGTTACAAAACAATGATATATTCTAAAAAGACTGCAATGAAAGCCCTCGATGTGGGGCTGAGTGTGGTAGCACACACCATTGGTCTCAGCACTCAGGAGGCAGAGGCAGGTGGATCTCTCTGAGATTGAGACCAACTTGGTCTACATAGCGAGCTCCAGGCCAGCAGAAGCTACAGGAAGACCTTGTCTCAAAAAAACAAAAACAAACAAAACAAAACCTAGATGTGCTTTCTAAAGTCTGGTGTTTAAAATAGTAAGCTTTTAGTTTCCTTTTTTTCTTTTTCCTTCCTTCCTTCCTTCCTTTCTTTTTTCTTTCTTTCTTTCTTTCTTTCTTTCTTTCTTTCTTTCTTTCTTTTTCTTTCTTTCTTTCTTTCTTTCTTTCTTTCTTTCTTTCTTTCTTCTTTCTTGACAAGGTCTCACTATGTAGCCCTGCCTAGTCTGGAACTATCTATGTAGAACAGGCTGGTCTCAAACTCACAGAGATCTGCCTGCCTCTGCCACTTCAGTGCACAGATTAAAAGTGTTTACCAACATACTGGGCTAGTTTTCTTTAAAAAAAAATGAAATAAAAGTGCACATGTATAAAATCTCATTGCTCAGAAATGTTGGGTGGCTCATTCTTGCATCTACATACTGTTCTCATGGCTCAAGATGGGATCAAAGCAATACTTAGCAAATAGGATCGCTTATATACTACAAAGTATTTGATAATGTGTAGCAAGATCTATATTAAGACCCAACATTTCCATCTTTTTTTTTTTTTTTTGGTCTTTTTGAGACAGGGTCTACCTGTAGCTCCAGCTGTCCTGGAACTTGCTATGTAGACCAGGCTGGCCTTGAACTCACAAAGATCCGCCTGCCTCTACCACCCAAGTGCTAGGATTAAAGGCATGTGTCCATCTTTACACATGTATATTAAAAAATAATATGGCAGGGGGGGAGGGGGCCTGGAGAGATGGCTCAGTGGTTAAGAGCATTGGCTGTTCTTGCAAAAGACCCAGGTTAGAATCCCATCACCCTCATGGTAGCTAACAACCATCTGTAACTCTAGTTCCAGGGGATCTGACACCCTCTTCTGTCTTTGGGCATTGCACAATATGGGTGCACTTACATATATGCAAGCAAAACACAAAATAAAAGTGATAAAATATAATAATCATCTGGGCTGGTACAGTAGTAGCTCAGTCAGTAAATTATCACCATGCAAGCATGAGAACCTGAACTAGATCCCCAGGACCACACAAAAGCTAGGCATGGTGGTATCCACTGGAAGGCTCCAGGAAGTAGAGACAAGGAAGATCCCTGGGGCTTACCCGCCAGCCATCCTAGTCGGCTTGCAAGCTCCAGGCCATTGAGATTCTGTTTTGAAAAACAGTTGAGGGGTCAGCAAGATGGCTCAGTGGATAAAGGTGCTTGCTGCTGACAACCCAAGTCCGATGACCTGAGTTTGATCTCCTGAACACACATAAAGGTGAAAGGAGAGATCTGACATCACAAAGGCACACATGATCACATATGCATCATACACACATAATAATCATACATAAAATTAAACTGAAAAACAAGTGAGCATCCTGAGGAATGACACGTGAAGTTGACCTTTGGTTTACACACACACACACATATATGTACAAATGCCATAAAGAAACCCATTACTTTGGTGGGGGGGTTTGTCATTTCTTTTGAGATAGGGTCTCCCTGTAGCCCAGCTATACTACAACTCTCTATGTAGACCAACCTGGCCTTGAACTCACAGAGATCCACCTGCCTCTACCTCCTGAGTGCTAGGATTAAAGACATGCACCACCATGCCTGGCAAAACACATTGCTTTTCAATTTTTTACTTTATTTTTATTTTATGTGTATGAGTGTTTTGCCTACATATATGTAATTGTGCCATGTCTGTGTGTAATATTCACAAAAGCCAGAAGAGGGCAAGAATCCCTTGGAACTGGAGTTATGGATGGTTGTTAGCTATCATGTGGGTGCTGGGAACCAAACCCAGGTCCTCTGTAAGACTAGGCAGCGCTTTTAACCTCTAAGCCATCTCCTC
Organism: Rhizomys pruinosus; assembly: GCA_009823505.1. Lineage (NCBI taxonomy): Eukaryota > Metazoa > Chordata > Mammalia > Rodentia > Spalacidae > Rhizomys > Rhizomys pruinosus. The sequence continues at coordinate 6,036,947 of VZQC01008907.1, forward strand.
ATCCCACAAACTCATTATTTTTATGCTGACTTTAAAAATAAAAATCTAAGGGGCTGGAGAGATGGCTCAGGTGTTAAGAGCACTGGCTGCTCTTGCAGTGGACTCGGGTTTGGTTCCCAGCACCCATATGGTGGCTCACAACCATCCATAACTCTAGTTCCTCTTCTAGCTCCTGCGGGCACTGCACATATGTGGTGCACTTACATACATGCAGACAAAACACCCATATACATAAAATAAAAATAGATAACCAAAAGTCTTAACCATAGGGAGATAGCTTTATGGATAATTCATTGCAGCATTCCTTACATAAGTGCAAAAAAAAACTAACAGTGAAAAGCCAATCAAATATTATGATATTATCTGTGGAGTTCTTGGTTGCAGGAAAGGAACCAACTGAAAGGATATTTAATAGCACATAGAATTGAAGAAATGGCTGTAGAAATTGCAGCTAATAATAGCTGTGCATCTGGGAATGAGGCCAAAATCACACCTTGGCCACCATCAGGTTCAGGCTCCCTGGGAACTCTCTGCCTTCCCAGCAATTTCCAGCTGCCTGTGCCCCTTGAGTCACCGTCTTCTGGCTGGACTTCCCTGCAAGAGTAACCAGCTGGCAGAGCCTCTGTATTAATGAATAGAGAATCCACCTGTTTTGGGTTTCATAGCAGGAAGGGAGTTTTGCATCTACCCATCTTCAAAATCTTCCAAGGTAAGAAATATTTGATGCCAGCCATCACATATTTTTTATAATTTTCCATGAAAGTCCATCTCTTTGACTTCCAAATATTGTATTCTGCATCCCATTTTCATTTTTAAAATACATACATACTTCCACCAAACAAAGTGTAGCACTCTGCCGAATGAATGCCCAGCCACCCATCTCCCAGGTCAACCAGCTTGGTTGACCAACACAGGCTCATCATTAAGGGCGTCTCCCTCTAATGTCTTTGTTTCCAGCTGAGCTCTGCTCCTTTCACACACCTGTAATGATTCTGTGTCAATACGGTGCACCCTATTATCAAAATTATAAAGATAACCATTAACAAACACCAGGACATACAGAATGGTGGGGGGGGCAGAAATGCAATTAAATAAACTTTGTAATTAAAAACAAAAATGCTCCCTTTAATCCCAGCACTCAGGAGGTAGAGGCAGGTGAATCTCTGTGAGTTCAAAGCCAGCCTGGTCTGTATAGTGAGTTCCAGGCCAGCTGGGGCTATAGGGAGACCCTGACTCAAAAAACAAAATAATAATAATAATAATAAATAATAAATAAAAATACAAGCAGCATACTAACAGAGATTGAGTTGGATGTAGACTAGCTTCTGTAACCTCTCCAGAGCTCCTCCTATTGTAAGCATCTCTTTTATTTTATTTTATTTATTTTTTATGTGTATGAATGTACTGTCTGCATGCAGGTTTGTGCACTCATGTCATGCAATGCCGCGGAGGTCAGAAGAGGGTGTCGGATTCCCCTGGAACTGGAGTTAAGGATGGTTCTCAGCTGCCATGTGGGTGCTGAGGATAGAACCCGGGTCCTCTGCAAGAGCAGTTGGTGCTCTTAACTGCTAGGCCATCTCTCCAGCCCTTATAGTAAGCATCTCTTTACCAGGACAGGGGACCCAAACTTCTCCTGAGAATTCCGAACTTTTTAATTGTGCGTGTGCATGTGTGTGTGTGTGTCCGTGTGTCCGTGTGTGTGTGTGTGTGTGTGTGTGTGTGTGTGTGTGTGTACCTGTATGAGGGTCTGCGTATATATGTGTATGTGGAAACCAGAAGTTCACATTGGGTGTTGTTTCTCAGGAGCCTTCATCCATCTAGTTTTTTTGAGTCAGGAACTCTCTCACTGGGATCTGGAGCTTGTGACTAGACTAGGCTGGATGGTGTGCTCTGGGAATCCATCACTACCCCCCCCCACACACACACACACACTTCACCAGCCCCAGGATTACAAGCATGTGCCACTAGGCACAGTTTTGACATAGGTACTAGGGACCAAATCAGGTCCTTGTGCTTGCATGGTAAGCACTTTGCCCTGGCCCAGAGTCCGAGCTTTCTCAGGTCCTGCGGGCATGGAGATGGAGTGCTAGGACAGCAAGAGACTTGTCTGGGCTTCTATCACACTGCAACTAGCTGCCTTGAATACCAGCAGCTCCATTTCTGACTTTAATCAAGATCAGTCGCAACAATTTTTTCATCTTCCCCTCCTTCTGTTTGTTTAACTTGTTACACAAGGAGCCCCATATAGCTAGGTATGAATATTTATTCCAAGTCCATGGAAGAAGTGCTGTACCATTAGTAAAAATGTATTTCCTTAGAGGTCGGAGCCCAAAGTCACAGCACAGGAAGAGAACAATTGGCTTTCCGGTCCGTTGGAGATGCTCGGAACGGCGTCACCTGTTCTGCTCTTGGTTTCAGATCCATGAGTTTTGCCTATAGTCCGTTCCACCAGCTTTCACTGTGCAAGGCATGGATTGTCCCCTCACCCAGAAAGGAGAACTTGCTGTAAGCAGCTAAGAGACAAATCTTAAGTGTGTAAAGATGTAAAGCACCTTGCTATGGGTGGATCTGGAATATCCTCTAAGGGCTCATGTGTCAAATCTCAGTCCTCATCTGTATTGGGAGTTGGTGCAACTTTCATGCAGTAGGTCTTAGTTAGAGAAAGGTCCTTGTTGTGGAAGAGAAGAGGCATGCTCTTGAAGGAGATGCTGAGACCCCAACCCCTTCCTGTATGTATTTTCTTCCCAGTTACTCTGAGGGCAATAGGCTTCTACCATGCATTCCTGCCATTGTATTCTGTGCACCACAGCCCCCAAACAGTGGGGCAAAGTGACCACAAGGTGAGACCCCTGAAACTGTGAACTGAAAGGAGTATTTCCTCTGTGATGGTTAATCCTGTTAATCCTGGGTGTCAACTTGACTGGATTTGGGATGAACAAATATAAGAAAGAGATCTTCAGATTGGATTATCTCAAGCTGGATGGCCCACCCTAAATGTGGGCATTACCTTCTGCCGGCATCCAGTATAAAAGGCCATGGCAGAGGGAGCTGGTCCCTTTTTTTGCTGTTTGCCATCTCTCTCACTGGTGAGTTTGTCTTGCCACTCTGATCAACTCTTTGTATCCCAGCATAGACTGAGACAGGCAGATCTCCCGGAATCCATCGAGCCTTCAGCACTGGATTGGGACTACTGAGACACCCAGCCTCATGGACTGAGCAACTGCCTGGATTCTCAGCCTCTTCCATGCAGCGCAGCTATTGTTAGACTACTTGAACTCTATCCCATGAGCAAATCAATAAATCTAGATATATCTATCTATATATCTATCTATCTATATATAGATATCTATCTATCTATATCTATCTATCTATCTATATATAGATATAGATAGATAGATAGATAGATGACAGATAGATAGATAGATAGATAGATAGATATCCAATCTATTGATTCTGTTGATTCTTTAGAGAACCCTGACTAATCCTCCTTTTAACTTTATTATCTCTGGTATTTCATTAGAATGACAAAATCTGACTTAACATACACCTAGACATAGTAAATTATTAACTGCTAACATGATTAGGTGATACATCTTAATTTTTATAAGATAATTCGCATACATTTTCTTCACTTCTGCTGTAAACATTATAATACTTTCCTAAATTTAACTTGACTAAGAACCTCATCTTCCTAGCACTAGGAGGTCTGATGGGACCAATACAGAGAAGAAGAGACAGAATTCTGAGTATCTAAGTTCAGGAACAGGAATAAGATCATCAAGGTTTGGGCCAAGTGTGGCCAAGCCTGTAGTTACTGAGACTGACATGGGACAATAATGGGGTAGGACAATAGGATCTAAGGTGCTAGATATGGAAGGTGGAACAGGAGGGTGTCCGGGGCACTGAGATGTTCACAGACATGAGTGGGCTGGTAGGTGTGCAGAAGCCAGGCAGAAGCCAGGCAGAAGCCAGGCAAAAGCCCTTGGAACTCCACTAGTCACATAAGAAATGAATATATTGGGAGGCAGAGGCAGGCGGATCTTTGAAAGTTCAAGGCCAGCCTGGTCTACAGAGTGAGTTCCAGGAAAGCTGAGGCTACAGGGAGACCCTGTCTTGAAAAGACCTAAAAAAAAAAAAAAAAAGAAATGAATATAAAGATCAGAAAGCAAGCTGATCATGAAGTAGATGGCCATCGAGGAGATGACTCTGTCTCTCCTAGATTCAAAACACATCCTAGCTGAAGAGCTGTGGAGCCTGTAGAAGAGAACAGCTGGGCAAAGCATAGGTGACACAATAAAGTAAAGGACATCCAAAAGTAGAGAGGACCTGGGCGTGGTGGTGCACGCCTTTAGTCCCAGCACTGGGGAAGCAGAAGCAGGCAGATCTCTGTGAGTTCAAGGCCTGCCTGGTCTATATAGCAAGTTCCTGGTCAGCCAGGGCTAGAAGACCCTGTCTCAAAAAGACCCAAATAAACTTACAAAAAAGGTAGAGAGGCCACATGAGCCTGGAGGGGAGGGGGAAAGAACACACAACACACACACCCTAGTACCCATCATGCTGCCTAGACAGGAAAGAACACACAACACACACAACCTAGTACCCATCATGCTGCCCAGACAGGAAAGAACACACAACACACACACCCTAGTACCCATCATGCTGCCTAGACAGGAAAGAGAACACAGCTGAGACATTTCCATACAAGGCAATTTACAAAGATGTAAACAGAGTGGTAGAAAGCCACCAGGCTCCTGTAGCATCCCCCCAGGTAGGAAGCATCAGGGAGACAATGTGGAGGAGGGCCACTCATCAACCCTTGTGATCTGTGGTCGGTGAATGCAGCCAGCTGGGACCACTCAGCAGGGGATTTGGGTGCATAAATATGCAGCATCACTCCATTCTCTTTCTGGCTGATAATCCCATGCAGATGAGCCCTGTGAGGCAGACAGCAGCCACAGTGTAGATATGAGAGGCTCAGTGATGATGTGGGTTAAATCTCCCTTGGAGACCTACTGGCTTGTGCATGATTAGAAAAGCACACCCTTGTTCAAGTCCCATGACTGTACTCTTAAACCAGTGGAAGCAACATCTTTTGGATGATAGGAGACCCCCCAAATCCTCTTCAGCACACTACAACACTCCTCTCTTTCCTGTTGCACAGGGATGGTGTACCAAGGGCCAGGTAATAAACACAAGTCCTTGAAGCGATAGAAGTTGGAGGGACCAGCAACAACAAAAGAACCGAGTCAGAACAAAACAAAATGACTGAAACAGTGAAGCTCTCCCCAAAACAATAATCATCTACTTTGAAAAAAAACCTCTGGAAAGACTCAGAAAAAGACACAAGACATACTTGTATAGCAGAATGCATGAACTCGGGTGGGGTGGGGAGCATGGAAAGGGAAATGAGTCTAAATTGGATTGAGAAATGATGTATGGTGTATGAAAAGGTTTACTAACAATAAAAAATAATAAATAAATAAATTCCTCACTCTGGCCTTAACTGATACATGGCCTCTCCGAATCTGCATTTCCTTCAGTTGTGAAATGCCGATTATCACCTCTAGTCTCCTTCTCAGAGTGACTGAACTAATTCAGCTGAAAGGCTCTGAGAAAGGTGGGAGCTGCTGAGTCCTTGGTCAGTATGGTTATCGCATTGGACAGGTCTCTGACGCCATTGTCCCGTAGTCCTTGAAATCCTATCTTTACTCATCTTTCCAGCCAGGGGAATCTGCTCTCACAGACAACCCTAAAGCTCTCGCCCTTACCTAACCTAGAGCCTTTTCCTTAAACCTTTCCATTGTCAACTGGCTACTGTACGTTACCTGGATAACCAGATAGTAAGTTCCACACTGGATACATGTTCAGACACATTTTTGTTTTCCATGGAAGTTAGCTCAGGGTTGAGTACTTTAAAGAAATGCTGACTCAGGGCTGGAGAGATGGCTCAATGGTTAAGAGCACTGACTGCTCTTGCAGAGGATCCAGGTTCAATTCCCAGCACCCACATGGCGGCTAAGAACTGTCTTTAAGCCGGGTGTAGTGGTGCACGGCTTTAATCCTAGCACTCGGGAGGCAGAGACAGGCGGATCTCTGTTAGTTCAAGGCCAGCCTGGTCTACTCAGAGTGAGTTCCAGGCCAGCTGGGGCAATAGGGAGACCCTGTCTCGAAAAGACAAAAAAAAAATGAAA